>JASGCC010000013.1:2237912-2715412 GCA_030067915.1 Hydractinia echinata | reverse complement strand
GTGGCTGCAATGAAAACCTGCTATGTTTACACGATATTCGATTTTAAAAAAATATTTTTTGTTCGAATGTACGTTCCATATGGGAATAGGTTCTATAAAGACGTGGTTTCTACATCCTGCTTTTATAATGTTATATTTTTTGTTGTAAAATGCAGTACCCGGATAATAATCCATATAATAACTGTTTATTTCGGGCAATACCTTCGAATATTGACCTCTGTCACGTATTGCCCTCACAAGCTCGGGCAATACTTTGACGTCGGTCAATATTCTCCGGTATTGCCCTCATAAACAGTTATTATAGGGTTAGTAAGGGATGGACAGCTTAAAATAACAATTTTCAAAGGTTTCTCTTTTAATCAAGGATTTAAAATACTTAGCTTCACGATATCTACGATGGTTTTCGACAGACTGACTTCGAAATTTAAAACGTGTACGCCTGTATAATGCGCTGGGTCGACTGACCTTAAAAAGAACTTTCAAATTTACCCTGTCTTAACCTATTTACTGCCATTCATTCATGAGATTCAGCCGCGGAAAATTAAAAAAAATTTCGTCATGATACTACAATTAGGAAATCGTCTCTGCAATAACATTTTTTGTTCCCCCTGAACTTTGACTTTTTTACTTAGCTCTAGCTATTTTTTTCCAGAATCTGCCATTTATTGCATATGAAGCCATTTGAAGCAACAACAATAACTTTAAAATATTTGAAGAGGTATTAATTACCTTCTTAAGGCTATTTAGTATAGCATTTTTAACAAACTAGTTAGCCCGTCCTTTTTATACCGCTAAGCTACCATTTTGCGTGACAGACAGACGGACAGACGTATACGGGTATTATAATATAGATACAATCCCTTGTGTTGTCTTGCTTTGTCATCAAAACAAACTTTCTATTTCTAGTATATTTTGCAGACTGTATCTTATTTTACTGTCAAAAAAAATACTGAACGATAATGTATGTATTTTTGCAAAATGCCATTAAAAAAGTTGAAAATCATAAAAAAATAATTATTCATTAACAGGTTGTCAATATTTTTACAACTAAGTCGGTATCATTTCTTGTACTTTGACCTTCTGACTGGTCTTGTTATTACACAATGTTATTCACAATGTGCGAGTATAAGGAAACGGCCAGCGTTCAACCCAACGAATGTTTTGCGGTAACTATCCCACGAAAAACTTTTATTCGTTTTGGAATTTGTACTTTTTTAGAAAAGAAATGATTACAACGGTTTTCAAAATTATTTTAGGTATTAGTTAAGAAAATATAGTATTAGCTAACTGCCGTAAATACCGGATAAAGCCTTCTCTTTCGAATAAGCCATGAAGCCCTGAAATTTGCGATTGACAGTAACAAGAAAATGTGCTTTTTCATTTTTTCAAAATTGCAGCATTAGTTTGAAAGGGAAAAAAAATAAAAACTGGTACGAATATATTCCATTTTTCACTATATGGAAACCATGCGCTACGCTTTTTCGGAAAATATTTCTTATCCAACTAAAAACTTCCTTTCGCTTTTTTTTTTTTGTACCTTTTGTGAAAATAGAAATAAAAGGTTCAAAAAATATGAAAAACATTTTTTAAGCTCGTCATCTTCGTAACACCACTACTGGGGATTACTTACTTAAACGCAAATCATTCATAACACTAAACGCCTAAGTAGGGACGAAACTTAAGCAACACGAGCCTTGAATTCTTTAAAAACGAAGCAACAGCCAGCCTCAAAAACGCAAACAACAAGAATTACAAAAACAGCAAGATTTTAATTTAAAGCTTAGCTCCTGTGAAAAGATATGAAAGAGATTTAAAAATTGTTTAGGAATCTGTATGTTGTTTTGACAGACTTAGATCGGTTCTTGCATGACATCATGAACTAGCTCTAGGTAAGGTATTGAATTTACAAGTTTTACTGAAGCGCATGGTGTTAAATATGTTTTTATCCATTTAGACAGAGCTTTTGAACATTTCATCAGAATTTTAGTATTTAGTTAGTATAATTATGCTTTATAATAGCAATTCCATGTTTTAGACCTAGTTGATGATGTCATAATGTCGCATATTTAGCGACACTTTTAACCCTTATATCTCGAAAACTAATACAGATTTTTCAAAATGTAATTTAACTTTTAAAGCTCAATATTAAGATATAAGTTATTGGTTTTCAATCAGGAAGCTATAGTTGATTGTTTTGTGTTTCATATATTACATTATTGCCTAGTTACCATGTTGCTTGAAAAATAAGGTACGTTCAATAAGTGGAGATATATACTTCAAGGAACGAAAATGGATATGGAACTAGGTCTACTGAGTGCGAAATTATGTGACTTTTCCTGACTTTTATTGGGGCTTGTAAAATGCTATACTTAAAGTATTTTACTTTTTCCAAAACTTTTTTTTTTTTGGGGGGGGGGAGAGATTTTACGTAAACTTTAAAAAGAGCTGGAATACACATAACCTCTAGGGGAAACTTTGTGAAAGGTTTTTGTCTACACGTAATCCGTTTAAACGTACAACGCATGGTACTTTCTTTCGAATCGTGGCTAGCAAAATGAAAAGATTATCATAGCGACCGTTTTAAAAAAAAAATTTAAAAAAGGAAGAGATCTATATGGGTAAAATCGGATAAACGCCATAGAATTAAAATGGGGCCACTTTGATTCAAATGTCTCGTTAATTCTCGCACCACTCTTTTTTGAACTTTTTATTTTGATTAACTCCTTCAAATAATAAGATCTTAACGAATTTATCTTCACCTTCACATCTTTCTCTAAAAGTAGAGAAAAGAGAAATTTTAAAGAGAGATTTTTAAAGAGATTCTTCATAATATTTCTTTTTCTCGTCTCTGTCTTTATACGAAGCCAACGTTACATTCCACAGACAGGTTCGTTCGCGCCATTTCTCGATAAAATCCTCTGTAAATTCAATTGTTTTTTTGCTTTCGCCATTTTCTCTTGTTGTTCTCTTGATTGTTTTTTTACTGTAGTTTTCAACTGTATTTTTGCATAATATTCAAAAAAGTGATACATGACGTCAAACGTTTAAAACGAAAGAATTTAGAAATTTCAATAGATAAAGATCATCCGTTTAAGGATACTATAATGGTATAAATAAAAAATTTTTACAAAAAAACCTTTTTATCAAAAATAAGTGGAGTTTGATATTCTCTACCAACTTATAAATATTTAATGAGTTTTCGGTAGTTCTTTTAACACCTTCTGCACATCTTTGAATAGGCTATTGTTGTAAAGATCAAGTTGCGAAAAACTCTTTTACGAGGAATTTTAGATGTTCGTTTTTCATGATGTATACATGACTTAAAATGTCCGAAACCCCCCCCTTCACGATGGAGAAACTTAACAAAACTTTGCACACGTGCTCATTGATACCTGCTGCAAATGACTTTGTCACATTTTAAGTATATTTTGATTAATTAAAGAAAAAGACAGGTTAAAACACAAAAGAGCGAGCAAAAATTCATTTTTTCACAATTTTTTAAATAAAAAACGAACGACGCGCTTTTTTGAAAAAATGTGACAAAGTGTTGTTGCTATGGTAATGCTAAAGTGATTGATAAATATGACGCAGAAAAAAAATGAAACGTAGGGGAGTTTCGGACGATTTAGTGAAAAACAAAGATGTAGATTTATGGCTACCTGGTAAAAAATTTAAATTTCATATTTATATTATCCTATAGACAATTTAATTTGCTTTTATATTCAGTAAAAAATTTTGAAGAAAAAAACATAATTTTTGAGAAATAATGAATATACTGAATATGTGTCTATACCCTTACGGTATCCTTAATCGAAAAAGATGAACACGTCCATCTTTTTGAAATGACGGATAGGTCAAATTTAGCAGGTCAAAATGTGACGTCACGCAGGTCATTTTCCTGGGCGGTGCTAAAAGGGTTGAATTTGAGCACAATTGTACTTTTATAAACATTTTCGTCGGACAAAATTTTTTGTCACTCTTTTGTCACTTTCAAGGAATTTCCTTACTATTGTTCGGAGGCTTACTGAATGAATGAATTAATACGTCACTATTCGAAAGTTTCGAAACATCATTAAACTCTAGTTTGAAACTAAAATGCATTTCGTGCAACATCAGAATGTTATATGAATCAAGTTCCTTACTTATTATTGTATTTATTTTTTTATGTACTATTTATCTTGATAATTTCAGAAGATGCTATGTTAATATGTTAATGCTATATTGACACTGACAGGCGGTGAAAAGTGAATATAATTATACTCATTTTTTAAATGATTTTATTATTAATCAGTATTTATAACCGACTTTTTTCTTACAGGTCTGCGCATTTAAGCTTTTTCACAGATTCACAGACTATTTCTTAATGGTAAAATAGATGAAATAATTCTCATGAAATGTTGAATGTGAAACAGTCAGTGAAGCATGTCGAATTTTATGATATGTCGTAGGTAAAGTGGGTAGTGAAAAATAATTTTATTTTTTGTCCACAATTTTAATCCTTTCTAAAAGAGCAATTCCTCCACTTGTTTTGATCAATAAGATAAGAAAATTATATTTGTCAGCATTATTATAGCGAGAAAAGTCTAACTTTACATCGAATACAGCCAGTTAAATTAATCAGACATTATGTAAAGTTGCAAGGCAAGGCTATACGTTTTTATCTGCTTTAAAATCTGTCTCTGTTGTTACCTCTCATATCGTCCTCAAATCCCAAACTATAGTTGTGAATTTACATCAGTACTGTGTGATTCACACATGCGTGTGTGAAATGTTTTATTTTTATGCGTTTATACATTGTTTGTTCCAGTTTAGTCATTTAGTCATAGTTCGTTATTTGTTATATTCTATATTTGTTATATTCTATAAGTTCTCTATGTCATAGCTGTTACGTCCTTAGGTAGCCTTTACATAAAGTCTCATTCTAGGGGCGAAATGCAAATTTAATTTCGGTCTCTCGTGTAGTCTTTTTAAAAGTTTGCAAGGTTTTAAGCGAAATGAATCTCATTTCAATGTTGATTTCATTTCGTCCTTAAAATATCATGTAAACACGATTTACCCGAAATGAAACCATTGCGCATGTTCAAAAAGTTATTGCGCATGTGCAAAAAGTTATGGCCCAAGTGCAGTTCGCACAACCCCTCTGTAAAAGACTCCCATGTAAACACAACAAAATTTTATTGCGGTTTCAAATTTTATTGCGTCTTGAAATGTAATGTCAGGTTCATGTAAAGGCTACCTTGCTGTATCTAAATTTTAATTCATGTTTAACGTAAAGTGTTTTGCTTAACACACTTTCAGTTAGCTTTTTTACACAGCTACCTTGGTACATTAGGTTCTTAGGATTTGTGTATGTCCCACTTTTGAGAAAGCAGCTGTTTCATTCTACAGGAAGCTAAGGGGCTTAAGGTTTTGTTTTTGGTTCGCGTGCGCTTTTTTACAGAAAATAAAAAATGCTCACGAAAAAGCTGAACAAAGAAAATAAAACGTATTTAGAGCACTTACTGTAGTAGAAAAGATACTTGTTTTGTTTTAGAATACAATACGTCAGTTTTTCCCCGTAGATAACACGGTATACACACGGCTAAGAAGATACTTCAACATGTCTATGATAGCTACAAATATCAAAGATCTATTTAAGATCAAAATAAAACCACGTCATGATAGTTATTCCGATCAATATAATCGTATTCTCATGGTGAAAATTCTACTGGCTTGTACTATTGTTCTTGGTATTAATTGGTATAGCGATAAATTTAATTGTGTCGTGCCAGGTAAATATTATTATTGTTACACTGAGGAGGTCTCTGCTGAATAACACTGTTATTCTTGCTTTTATATCTTCTATTACCTCCTTTTTTTTGCTGATACGGTGTGCTAACAATCTTTTTCTGTATTCTTTCATAGATAGCCAAACAAATTCCAAAGATTTTACAAAGTTTGTGTCTCATACATGCTGGGTGCAGGGTATGTACGTTTACAGAGAAATTGTGAACAAGTTTGATTCTGTTGCATATTATGGTGTCCCGAAAAAATTGCAGGACAATGGTTTGCGACTTGGAGAATATGCGACGCTGATAGAGAGCCAGCTGGTCCGTATGCAAAAAATCCTGCTTACGCTTGTAAAGAAATGACGAAAAGGTTTTCTTGCAGGTTTGTTAAAGTAAACATCCTTAAAGCTCTTTTTTCCAAACAAAGTGGTTAGTAAAATTGCCCAAATAATATTTCCGAATTTTGAGAGTGGAATTTTGTATGTTGGAGCTACTTTTATTTGAGATCACATATTTTTAAAAATAATCATCAGAATAGCGTAGAATAACAAAAATGATGGACAAAATGATGGACAAAATGTTGACAAAATATTGATTAGTTTAAAGTTTTTTCTGTGACATTAATTTTGCTGACACATCATTTATTGTTTCTTATTTTCTTGTATTGTGTATGGTTTTTTGTATTAGTAGTATTATTGAATCGTTAGATCTCTATCAAAGGTTTAGTTAATAAACAACTGACATCAGTTTCTCTGTTTTTGTTTTTATCTAGTACCAGTACATGCCATTCTTCATCTGTGCTCTGGCATTGTTGTATTACCTGCCATACATGATTTCAAAGACGGTCAATCATGATCTAATTAATTTGCGTAAAGGCATCAAAAAGAAGGAAACAGATATTGACGGTATTGTCAAGTATTATTTTAAAAATCGCAAGCAACCAGGGAATTACAGCACGATACCGTCAGCTAGACAGATTGCGAATATAGGTGTTAAAATCGCCTACATCATTGTCAATTCTGTTGCTTTCTTTGAAACAAACTCAATTCTAGAAGGTAAATTTAATGGTTACGGACGCAAATGGGTGGATTGGGCTAAAATAAGTAACACCATGGCTCATGATTATAAGAGATATAGAGAGTTCCGAAACCCAGGTAAAGTCATAGCCGATGATGAACCTTTTCTTGTCATTATTATTATACATTTTTTTATTCTTGTACATTCAGAACTCTTATTGGCTGATTGTTCCATCCCAGGTAATAAACTCTTTCTGCCGTTTGGATTGTGTGAAGTGTACACCTCATCAAAACACCGCCTTCAAACTCTTAATAACAAACATGTGGTTTTGTGCGAAATCTCTCAACATGTTTTGTATCAATACGTGTTTGTGGTACTTTGGTTTGCTATGATATGTGGCATCGTTTTCTCTTGGTTTGGTCTTTTCTTTCTTTTATTTAATTATGGCACCGGGCTGGTAGGCATCAGGTTAGTGAAACAACCCATTTTTTCATATATTTTCAGCAAATCCCTTAACTTTTTTTTTGTTTTTTTGTTTTAACTATCTGCATAATATTTATATCATTTAGTTTATCACTTTTATGTAGACAAGACCTAAAGAATTTGCTGACTTCTAAATTTGTACTCAAAGGAATTAAAAACGTTTAGAGCAATTGTGTTAACCATTCATATGGTTAACAAACCTTTAAGTTAAGAACCAGACAAAACATTTTTGTCTGGTTCTTAACTTTGTCAGTAGTAGCTGAATTTAGGTTTAAAACAGATGTTGGTGTCATGATTAACTAAGAAAAAATTTATATTTGCACGACATAAGTTCGCCATATGTGAAAATTTGGTCTAAAACATGTTTTGGAAAAGTTACTAAAGTTATTTTTTTGGAGAAGGAAGCACCTTTCCTAACACTGACAGGCTGCGTGAAGCCATTTAAAAAAAAAAAAATTCAGCCGCCCACGGTCTATTATACAACAACCAATGTGAAAATAAAATGTTGACTGAACCAATGATGTATTGACACAAAAAATTGCAGCACTTACCTAGAGTGAGGAGTTCGTTATATTTTTTTGGTGCAAAATAGGGTAAAATTTTTCGTTTCTTTTGTATTTCCCATCGTTTTTTATCTTTATTCCGTTTCTTAAACGAAATATTTAGTAAACTTTCTTTTTTTAAAGATTAGAAGCGACCAGCTCAGCTAAAAGAATATTTGATGTTTTAACATACAGAGAAGTTGAATATCTTGAATTCATGCGCAAGAAGAACCAACTGGTGTACGGAGACGTTCTGGAAAAATTAAGGGAGAAGATTCTTGGTTCACCTGCACACAGCATCGATTCAAGTTTCGATAACCCAAAATCTGATCTTCCTCGCTATCCAATGAAAAGAATGCCATCCAACGGACCTTTCGCACTTTAAAAACTTGGTGATGAAGTAACTTGATGTGTCCTATAGTTACTTATATTTTTCGAATTTCTTTAAAAACGGGAGCTTTCTTTTATCATAAAAACCATTATAATAGTACAAGTCGGTGCCCGTGACCACGGGTTCGCCCGTTCTTTTTATACCACATTGCGAGCGTCTCACTGCTTGCGGTACCATTTTACGTGACAGACAGACGTATACAGGTATTATAACACAGATATCAAACACCTTGTATAAACGAAGATTATGATAAATAAGGACTTCACTCTTGACTTTTAACGAAAAAACGTGTCTTCACTCTTCGATAGAAACATACACACTAAAATGAACACAAAAATAAAAAGAGCGTCTTCGCAATCGTCAACACAGTACGTCACTCGTAGTATTAACCCCCGTTCAGCCTTCCCAGACAATAGCAATGTAACTTCAAAACCGACTAGGGTGATCATAAATTTTTATGCCCCTCTACAGCTACATCTTTTTGCTTATTTATAGATATTTTTTTAGATGAATTTAAGGTTTTGTTAAATCTCCATTATTAAATATACTTTCGTATTATGTTTTTGAAATATCCTTAACATTTATGAAAGTTAAAAGTCTGGTTACACCACGTATTGTCTATATGATGTTTAGTCACCTTTACTTTGTATTATGGTAAGTAATTACCCACAGACTTTTGAATGGTTATGTCATTTTTATGCCTTTTTCTGAATATGGTTAGGTAGCTAGCCTGTAAAATGTACTATGAACTTGACGTAGCCAGAAGTATGGCATTGGTAAGCAGTTTTAACAACCACATCACGTTTTTCAAATACGGATATCACCCTAAAAAGGCGGAGCGGCAAGATATGTCATACATACTTACTGCGCATGTGTATTGCAGGAAAAATGTCAAACCAGCGTCTTGTTGATGAATTGGATGTGGAACTAAGCTTTTAACCCTTGTGAAACTATTTTGGACGCATGCTTTCTGATTTGTTAAAATATTGGTTGATATATTCCTTTCCAAAGATATAATTCTTCGAATTTACCTCAGCTTTTGGTATCTTGTGGTTGAGTGTCAAGAATTCTTTTTCGCAAGACATACTATTCGCAAGAAGAATCTCCCACGTGTCTCTTGGAAGAGCATATCGCTTCGTTATTAATATACTTAAAACGTTTGTTAACTCTAGGTCGTAGGGACTAGATATAGATAAGGAGCATTGATGAGTGAATGAGATTTTTCACTGATTTTGAGCGCCTCCCGTGTTTTGTTTTGTTTTGTTAGGATTTTACCGGAAAGTCGCAAATATTTTTTCATTCCGAGGCTTGACAATCTGTGTCACTTCCAACTACCGTCCACTGCAGCAATAATTAAAAGTGTTTATCAAATCATAGCAACAAATTAACAACGATTTCGCTCTAAAAGTTGCGTGTGTATTGGTTGGTTGTTACTTTTTCTATAGCTAGGGCCGTAAGAGAGAACAAAGTTTGGTTTAAGAGTAGCACGCGCTAATCAATGGAATCTCGCAGACTAGCCCCGTGATCAAACCCAAGTGAACTACACTTAACTTTTTTTGATATGCAGAGAAATGGTTCGTCTAATTTTAAATAGTGAAGAATAAAAAGAGTCTGGCCAGCTGCATGTATAGAAAGGTCTGTATAAAAGTATGGGAAATTTCGATTTCGGAACCATCAACCTCCCAAGCGCGAACGTTACCACTTAGCTAATTATATACATGGTGATGAAACTATTGAGAAAGATTCCATACCTGCGGGACAGTCCTAAACTATCAGCATGACATTTATAAGCAGTTTCAAAGTCGCGGTCAAATCCTTAAACTACTCATTTCCTAAGAATAGCCTCGTTTTTAAACCAAATGAATTTCTTAAATGCCAATAAAATCAGTGTAAAACATCCTTAAAAGTCAAAACTTTCAGGTTTTACTCATTTTACCTGGATCTATTTAAAAAAACAAATAAGAAGCGTTTTGTACAACTGTTAAATTTTGTGTGACGTCATGCAATTTGGGAAAGGTGTATTTGGAACCGAAGTGAAAAATGTTTTGATTTGGATGAAATTTGTTACACTGATCGAAAAAGACATGCTGAACATGCTGGTTTTGAAATTCTGACACCTGGAGTACTCTAAGTAATCGTTGATTGATTATGACTGTTAACGTCTGTGTTTTACGAGACGTGTATCACACGTCTCGTGTACATGCGTGGTTACATCTTACCTTAGTAAAAAACAGTCCAGATGTTAATTATGTTTGTTTGGGTCAGTGAAACCAAGGAAGGAAAGGGCTTCCCCGATATTGACCCCGTGAGCGAATAACAATATCAAGTAACCAATCAGTAAGTATTTAAGCTCAAAATATTCGTCTGCCACCTAAAATTTATTCTTCTTTAACTTACTCTTCCAAATTCTCACTTAATGTTGGCGGTAAGGAAAACCATCGCTTGTTATCTACTGACTATCAAACATAATGAAACCGCATGAAAAATAGAGTTTAGTGAACTTAAGACATTTGATTACTCCAACTACAATTTAAAGCTCTCTAATTACGTAATTTACCAGGACTTTCTTAAAAATATCGACAAAAGTTTGAATTAATAACTCGACCTCGTTGCCAGGGCGTGTTGCCTTATTCAGCATCGGGCTGACGGCCGCCGTCCCAAAGTAAGAAAGAGCAAGGTACCCTGGAAACGAGGTTGTTAAGAGTTATTAATTAGTTAGGACCAGCAAACTTTCTTTGAAAGTTCTCGTTAATCGAAGAAATTGGAATCACATGAAGTTAGCTTGTTGTCGATATTAAATATGTATCAAGAATAAGGAGAGCCATTAGAATGATACAAGTTACAATGTTCCTGCCTATATTTCCTGTTTCATTTTTATCTAATAAGCAGAAGATGATCTTATACAAAATGTAAATATATGCATATTTTGTAATTTTGCAATTGACGTTTGGAAAGTAGATTAAATATTGTCAAATTAAATCATAGGTAATTATAGTTGGAAACCATAACAATCTAACCAATTATTCCTAATTGCGTTACATGGCAACTTGCATGAAAAATATCGTCACTATAGTATTATTATTGTGGAGATACTCAAGGATGAGATGCATTAAGGAGATACTCGGGGATAAGATTAAGTAGCAGATTCTACCATACAAGAGAACAATAAAAGCATTATTCTTTGGTATTTGTTAGTGGAGCATTGGTGACGTCACGCATAGTTTTATAACTACAAATTTTACGTCTGGAACGCTTGTATTTTTTTTTCCTCACCGTTATGTTTTTATTACAAGTTTTTCATATTTTACAATATTAATCTTTACAGGAAACTGATGCAGCAGAACCAGGAGCCATTGTCAAATATAAACGTGTCTGTGATGTAACATCCACACGATCTTTGTAGTACTGCATGTTTGGTGCATGGGCTCCTTGGTTGATACATAGATTATGTTACGTTCTGTGTAGACTTGTGCGTAGTGCCTTTTTTACAGAACTTCAGACTTCGGCTGATTGATTTTCTCCCATCATCGTGCTGAACAGGCTTTACCGTAGCCACATGAAAAAAAATGTGTAAGTCAGGAAAAAAAAAGTTCTGTTGACGTCAGCAACAATCAGCACAACTTAAGAGATTGGATTTAATCAAAAAACCTAAGTCGGTTGTAACCATTGACAAGTTCAAATTGTATAAATCTAATATCGAAATAACCGAAATTATTACTTGTGGCGACGGTAATATGCCAACATTTTTCCTTGATAATTGTAGTTGACGAAATGTTACTGCGTTGTGTAATTTGTGCTTGCTTTCTAAGACTTGATTCAAAACGACACTACTGAAATTTAAGTTGAGGCAACAGAACCAAAATGATGTGTTTAAAGGACTAACCTAACCTTCAAAATCCAATTCACACAGGGTACAATTAATAACACGAGCCCAGCCGAGGAAATAATCATTTTGAAAAATACTTGCTGCATAATTACGATCAAAGTATGGTAAAAAAGAGTTTGAAAGCTACATTAGGGTCCTTGTAAAGGATATCGAAACAAATGTTTATAATGTTGTGCAGATGCAGATATGTGGCGCGTGGCCTCTTCAGTTCCTATTGGTTACTGCTATCAACGAGGCTCCTGCGAAGGGGGTCCTAGCGCATTTAAAGCTCCCATTTGAGCTACGAAAGTCGTGCAAGCACAGCAATCGCTCAACTAGACAACCGCCTAAGATATCAATCCTATTCTCATGCTGAACGCTAAGCAAGAAAGGATAGATTCACACTTTTTAAGTCTCTGCATGACTCGGCCGGGGTTGAACCCAAGACCTCCCGCACTGGAAGCGAACGCTCTACCACAAGGCTATCAGTCGGTGAATGATGGTTACAGTCAGGACAGAGGACCCACATTGATAACAGTGTTTCTGAAGTGGCTATATCCTGTATAAATATTCGGTAATAATAACAGACCGTTCGTTCTAATAATCAGTGTCAGTTTATACTTTCTTTGCATTTTTTTGCATTTTTTTAAAATGTAACACCGACCTCCTGAATTATACGATTACTGCGAACTTTTCAAGCCTTTTGTGATTTGTGGAAGCGCAGAGCAAAATAAATAACAGAATGTAAATAAAGCGAGTTAATCGCGAGTAATTTCGTACAAATGTGCATATTATAAAACAAGTAAATACAAAAATTATTTCGTTTCCATGCTACATGTTGGAGAAATATTTGTACTTAAATTACAGTTTAAAAGTACGAAGAAGTCAGTATGTCAGTGGCAGCGACAGAGATTAAAGATCTATTTAAGATCAAAATAAAACCACGCCATGATAGTTATTCCGATCAATATAATCGTATTCTCCTGGTGAAAATTCTACTGGCTTGTACTATTGTTCTTGGTATTAATTGGTATAAAGATAAATTTAATTGTGTCGTGCCAGGTAAATATTATTATGCGATTTGTTCGATTGTTTGTTTGTTCGTTCGTTCGTTCGTGCCAGGTAAGTATACTTTTTTTGCTTGTTTCATTCGTTTATATGTTCGGTATATCTCTTTCCTTTTTTTATAGACAGTCAATCCAGTTCAGAAGATTTTTATAGTTTTGTTTCCACAACATGTTGAGTTCAAGGTATTTATGTGTACAGAGAACTAAAGGAAAAGATTGAGCTGGTAGTGTACTATGGTGTACCCAAAGATATGTCAGACAATGGAGTTATAGATGGAAAATATTTGTGTGATGCTAAAAAGTCAAACCAACTTATTAATTCCAATTTAAAATGTATTCCTATGACAAAATCCTTCTTTCTTCAGGTAAAGATTTTCTACACCTTTTTTTTTCTTTCAAGTTTTTATAAAAAAGTTTTCAACGAATTTTCATATTCTCCTATAGTACCAGTACATGCCGTTTTATGTGTGTGCATTGACATTGTTGTATTACCTGCCATACATGATTTCAAAGAAGGTCAATCATGATCTAATCAACTTGCGTGAAGCCATCAAAAAGAATGAAACAGATATTGATGGTATTGTCAAGTATTACTTTAAAGATCGTAAGCAACGAGGAAAATGCAGTAAGATGCTGACAGTTAAACAGATTGCAAATATAGGTGTTAAAGTTACCTACATCGCTGTCAACCTCGTTTCTTTTTTATGTACTGACTCAATTTTTCAGGGAAAGTTTAGAAAATACGGAAGCGAATGGATTCAATGGGGCAAATGTAATAACACACTAGCATTTAATTATATGGGAAAAAGAGGATTTCCCAAACCAGGTAATTCTCTAACTGACTTCAGTGTTTGTTATTTTGTTGTCTAATGTCATCTTTTTTATTTAAAACCCTAAATGCCTATTTAATCGAATGGTTTAGACTGCATTTTGTATCCTTTTTAGGGAACCAGCTTCTTCCACCTTTTGGATTGTGTGAAGTGTATGCCTCAGCAAAACACCTTGTTCAAACTCACAATAACAAACATGTAGTTTTGTGTGAAGTGTCTTAACATATCTTGTGTCAATACGTGTTTATGTTATTGTGGTTCGCTATGATCATTGAGATTGTTGTCTCAATTATTGGTCTCGTTAACCTCCTGCTAAATTATATCATCGGACTTGTTGGAATTAGGCAAGTATCTTTAAGTCCCCTGTAGCCCTACCCCCCCCCCCCCCCCACCTTGCTCACTGATGTAATCCTGAGTCCCAGTCCCTCCTCACGCTTATTTTTCAATATTGTAGAGGATAAATAATCTAGCAAATACGTTATATGGCTTTTAAACTGGAGTGTTTAAATTGCGTTTTTTAGAATAAACAATAGGGTAAAATGCTCTCTAAGAGTAACTATCTTGAGGAGGACTTTGAACGGTTTTGTTCCCTCTTTCTATTCTTAACACACCCATCGATTGCATTTTAGGAGACTGGGATTGCATCATACATCAAAACGGATTCTTGATGACTTGTCATACAGAGAAATTGAATACTTAGAATTCATGCGTAACAAGGATCAACTTTTATATGGCGAGGTGATTGACAGGCTAAAGAAACGGTTTGACAATCCCCCCTTGATGAAAAAAGATTAAGTTCTCTTATACATCAGCAGTTATTTCTCTGGTGAACGGTTACCCCGTACCAAATACATAATGTTAAAAAAAACAAGATGCCGAAGCGGTTTTAACACTTACACTAAAAGAACAGAATTTTCTTGGAAGTTAGGACTCAATATGTTACAGTTAGTTTTACTCTATATTAATGCTGTAATACATTTGTGCAGATTATTCCTGCATAAACCAAAGTGGCTTGCTAAAGAAAGCATTGATCATTACATTCAGAGAGACTTTACTTTTGTTGTTGAATTGGTACACTTGGACTTGATGTTATGTGGCAAGAGTCATATAAAAAGAGTATGTGATTCTATCCTATAAACTCCCGCCAGTAAATGAACCTGGATCTTTTAAAGATTTTCTCTGTAAGAATCTTATCATTAGACCACAGAAGTTTTACACAAACATCCATAGGAAATGAATACAAATGTTTTGTTAACTATGTCGTAGAAAGAGCGGAAATCGCGAAAACGGCTGATTTTCGATTTCCGTCGATTAAACTGCTTTTTTTCGGCGACTGATTAAAAAGATACTATTTGTGAAAACTGTATATTTCAAGCTCTTAGCGTTGGAAGCCCAATCTAAAAAATCACACGGAAAGTAAGTTTACTTACAATATACTTTACTGCGTTCTTAAAGAACCTTCAACGATCGGTACCGTATGGAATGCGGAAATCTCGAAAACGGCTACTTTTCGGTTTCCGTCGATTATAAACTGCTTTCTTTCGGCGTCTGATCAAAAATAAAATATCCTTTTTGAAAACTACGTGTGTCAAGTTTTTTAGCGCTAAAAACCGCCCAACAAAAACCGCACAACAAAACTGCACAACAAAAACCGCACAACAAAAACCGCTCAACAAAACCGCACAACAAAAACCGCACAGCAAAAACCGCACAACAAAAACCGCACAACAAAAACCGCACAACAAAAACCGCACAACAAAAACCGCACAACAAAAACCGCACAGGCTTGCTAAATAACCATAATATATAGACACAGTAGATCGGCTGAAAATATATAATAGATACTGTGGTCTCGAAATTTAGTATTACAAGATATATGTTCCAGCTGAGGATAAAAAGAAAAAAACATTGGGCTATCGAATCTCAGTAACCTGGCTAGCTAGCTAATTTGTAACAGACTTAGTTCACACTTTCTGACCTTATCTGTTTTCTAAGTTTATAAATATTAGCTAATCCACCAAATGATTCTTTATGTGCAAGAAGCAAAAAAGTAAGCAAGCTGAAACCTGCAACATCTTTTTATAGTTTCTCTGTGATCAACTCAACCGCCACTACTGTAAATGATGTATTGTCCCAAAAGGTTTTGGTGAAAAAGTTTACTGCCGGCAGAATAATTTTTTTAATATCGTGCTGGTACCGGTGGAATAACGAACCAGGTTAGTCGGACGTTGCCGGCAACAGTTCGGAAATTATTTAGATTGTTTCTAAACTGCTTGAAGTACCATTTTACGTCTGCAAGAGATCTATTTTCAACAAAACTAAAAACCCACCTGGGGAGAAATTTACTTCAGAATCTTAGTTGTGTGGGCCAAACATATATATACTCTAATGTTTTCGCTTCTTTTACACCACTGCGGGTCAAGTTACAGAAACATAAATTATTTAAATATCAGGAAATAATTTGTGTATCAGGAAATTTATTTCCCAATGTAGAAATTATTGAGACTTCCAGATCATGATATTTTTTTGTTTTTCTGGAAGTTGTTCTGATTGAACCTAAAAAAATGAAAGTGATTTTTAGTATGTGTTCACGATTGCACGAGAGCCGCTCCTCAGAATTAATAAAGCATCGTAAATAGATGTAGAAAACATTTTCGGATATAGAAACAGATAAATAATTTCCGTTTCTGTAATTTGATCCGCAGTGGTGTAAAAAAGCGAAAAAATTCTTGATTTAAAGAAACATGACATCCAGCACCTTTATTCCCACACCCTATGTAAATGTCTACTCCCCTGGTGTCGGTGATGTGTCTTAATTTCTTAGAAACAAGATATTTAGCTAGCTAGCTAGCTACAATCACTCACAGAAAATATGACCCCTCTCTCTGTAATTTAAACTAGCTAGCTAGCTCAAAAATCTATTTCAAGGATTATTCTTATGATGCTAGAAGAAGAGAATTCATTGAAACCTAAGTAGTTAGTTTTATGCCTGCTAAGCTGCTAGTTTTATGCTACCTATATGGCACTGTTTGCTCTTTTTTTATGCTTGCTAAGTCGTAAAGTAGCTAGCTTTATGCTATCTAAGTTCTATTATTATTCCAGCTAAGACTGTAGTTTTATGCTAGCTAGCTTTAGGTGTAGGTGACGCTAAAAAGGGGTTCATTACATGTAAAAAATAGTGATATACTAGCTATAAATACCGTTTCTTAGTTTTCTTAAAAATACCTATTCCGTCCATTGCGATCACAGCGTTAAGCTAGCATCAACACAAGTCCCGTTTAAGGCGCTGCCTATCTAAGGAAAGATGACGTGATATTAGTAAAAGTGACCTGTGAATCATGTGGCTGAAACTCTAGGCTGGCTTGATCTCAACTGAAAGTCCCCGCTCGGCCATCTTTAAAAAAACAAAAGCACTCCATCGCCAATTTACGGAGAAACAACCAGATAAATTACTGGGCAACCCAGTCCAAAAAAATTGACGAAAATTGGAATTTTGATGTATAGTGGGAAACTCCTATACACCCTCCACCGTACCTTATATTTGGCTATTTAATGAGGAAATGAGCTTCGCTATGCTCCGCATTAAGACAAGGCGGTCACAGCAACGCGAAAACCATACCACACACGCTGGATAAGAACGAAGCTTGGATACCAGAAAGTGTCGTACAAAAGGGCGCCATCAGGAACACTAATTTTGGTGAAAAAAGCGCGCTATCGACATTTGTTGTACCACGGCTTTTCTGCGTTGCATTTTAAACACTACGCAGTGCGAGTGAAGTAGAACACCCTCTCTGCTTTGAGACTTTAAAGGCGTATTTTAACAAGATTATTGTTAGATTTCTGTTCTTTTCTGGAAAAAAAACGACTCATTTTTGTGCGTTACAATTTTATTTACTAAACTTCTATCTACTGTGAAGAAAAAACATTGTAT
Organism: Hydractinia echinata; assembly: GCA_030067915.1. Taxonomy (NCBI): domain Eukaryota; kingdom Metazoa; phylum Cnidaria; class Hydrozoa; order Anthoathecata; family Hydractiniidae; genus Hydractinia; species Hydractinia echinata. Next base: position 2,697,518 of record JASGCC010000013.1, on the reverse strand, counting down.
TGAGCCGATGTGTGACTTCAAAATGTTATGTGAACGTATGCAGAAGCTTAACTATTTGATGCAACATATTTGAGCAGTCTTCCACGTCGAGCTTGTTGTTATGTTCGCAAATATATTTAAGGCGTAAATAAAGCACAATAAGACGGGCGTATTGTCTTGATGCTGAGATAGAGAAACGTAAACATGATTTCACGTACCTTTATCCGGAACATAACTCGAATAATAAAAATAAAACAAATACACGTTAAAAATTGTTAAGTGCGCGTTTTGTTTTGCGTTTAAATTAAACTTCGTTTCCGAACTTCGCCTTTAATGTGTAAGGGCAACGTTAAATAGAAATAGGGCGTTAGCAGAAAGTAGGCGTTTATTTAGGGGCGTTTAGAAAAGAAAACCTTCAATAGATTAAACGCTGTATTCTGTCTCAACGCATTGCAGACATAGCAGAAAAAGCAGACACAGTGGGTTTTATCTGTTGGTGAAATTACTCGTTTCTGTAAAATTGCTTCACTCAGCAATCTTTTTGTTGAGCTTTGATGACATTCCTTCCTGATTGATATCATATTAAGACAATCTTGTTCGCAGGATTTTTATCGCATTCGGAAAATACGACCTAGGTAAACTCCTAGGTTTGAGGTTTGGAAATTATCAATATGATCTCAATTTAATCACATTGGTTTTACTTAGACCATTTAGTTAATAGCGGTGTGAAGTAGGGTGATAAATTTTCCTCTCAACGGATCCTGTTTGTCTTGCTCATCCAATGAGCGGAAAATGACGACGTAAAAAAAATTCCACATACGTGTTAATTTTGTCTTTGACGTTGTGAAATTAGATTTGTTTAAAAATTAAATAGGGTAATGCGTCAAAAATTGAACATTATAAAACTCATTTAAGTATAGCAACATAACGTAACTGAGTCAAAAATTACCCAGTGTTATATACCGCAACAACGATACCATTATGCTTGTCACAGATGATAAGTACACAACGAATTGATGGCGCTAATACGGTGATAACGCTAGACGGATACACAGTCCTGTACGTAGTGAGTTCCTAAATGAGCAAGAAGACAACCTCGTGCCCAGGCTTAGCAAGAAGACTGTTATCGTTGTCTTATTTTGATCTCTTGTTTTAATCTAAGAAAGTCTTCCGTAAGGTCTCCCTAACTATACTACAAAACCCAGCAAATATTGACCACTGTAGAAGAGAAATGCAGGTCACATGATAGACACATTCAAAACCTTCTCCTTTTACTTAATCTGTTCCTATTCCACTGCTGCTTTTTTAAAAGCTAAGAAAATTGCTGATTAACCTTCGAAATTTGTAAAAACAACAAGAAAAATGTGCGCAGCATATTCCATTGAAAAGTGTGACGCCCTAGTATTAATTCCGCTCCGTCATGTATAGTATTCTTTTTGGTCTATATATACACCAAAAAGAATATAAGCTATGAGGGAGTTCTAAAGAAAAGACCTAATTCTTGACAGCTCTAATATCTGCACATTAGGGAGAATAACAGACAAACAGACACTATTACAAAACTCGAGCGTGTAATATAATGGAGATATGCACAACGCGCCCAGATAGTAAAAGAAAACTGATACAAGACTCTATCAGTTTATGAAACATAATATTTTTATAACATAGAAAAATACAGAAAAATGGAACATAGTTAAAGCAGCCTGATATAACTTCTAAAACAAATAATCTTTACCTAAAAATCATTGAAACTAAAAATTGCTTACCACGCTCCTAAAGCCTCCAGGAAGGAGAGTAAAGAAACAAAAATTGTTATGATTAAAAAAAATTTGTAAAAACACGACACAAGCTGCAATTTCAAAAGTCACATAAAATATATTTTAAATGAATACTATAAACTCGATAAAAAGTTTGACCTAAAGTTGTGTTTTCACTGTCATAAAAGTTTAGCCCGGTGTAAACACACCCCAAATGCATATATACAAAAAATACCTGCTCTTACAAATATTGTAGCAAATGTTTGGTATAAAATACAGAACTACGTAGATCCAATGAAAAACCTATGCTTTTGGCCAGTGAATTTTTGAAGAAAGGGAGGAATGGGGACTACAAACTAATTACAAAAAGCTTATCCAGCCAAATTAGGTTAGCAGGTATCCATCACAGCAGAACGTTTTTTAAAGATCGTACCCAGGCCCTTTATGGTCATAAATATCTTTTTCTGACAAATGTGGATAGAGCGGTGCACTTTCTCCACCGCTGTTGCGGGGTGGGAATCCGTCGTCAAGTGGTGCATTTGGACCCAGGATGTCTTCTCTTAGTTTCTCCATCACTTCTCCGTACAACATCACATCTCTCTTGCGAATGAACTCCAGGTATTCCAGCTCACGGAATGTTAAGGCTTTGTACAATTTCTTGCCGGTTTGACCTCGCTTTCTAGAATTCGATAAAACAACACTGAAATGCAAGGCTAGGTGAAAGTTTAAAGTTTTAGGTAAAGTGCATATGGCAAAAAACAATGCTAAGTCAGCAAAAATTGTTGGGAAAATGTTATTGACGTAATTCAAAATAGCCAAAATTAAGTTTTCTAACAGTAAAGAACTGCAAAAGAGAGTCAGGCGTAAAACTTAGCTACCGTATTTCCTCTAATAAACGACACGGCGTTTACTAAAAAGTCCAGCTTTTGTACGCGGCGTGTAATAGAGGGTGGCGTTTATTACAAAATGAGAAAATGAGATAAAAAAAGACTTTAAACAACGTTTTCTTTAAAAACGTAACAAAAGATTTTGTGGATATGTTTTATGTTTTACAAAAAGCATTATTCATTTTCATCCTTTAGTTGTGGAAGAATTTGTTGATAGGAAGAAGGAAAACCAGTATCAACTATTTTTTATTTCTTGTTCGGTGTTTTTTCAAATAAACGCCGCCTCTCAAGATGCGGTTGTTATTATAGGAAATACGATATCAGCTTCATAGGAAAAAAATACCAACCTTATTCCAAAAATTCCGATTACATAATGAACAATCAAAAGAACGATTCCGATCACAGATATGACAATTCCGAAAATGAGAGCGAACCACAACACGATCAAGCAGTATTGGTACAGAATATTCTGTGAGAGCTCGCAGAGAACTTTGTGTAAATTTGCTTTGGATTGCACTTTCTCTTTTGCTACTTCGTGTACCTCGCAGTAACCAAAGGGCGGTAGAAGAGAGTTCCCTAAAACAAACGCATACCTTGTTGTTAACGAAGTGAATGAACTGGTCAGGCTAATCCTATTATCCCTATTAATGTTCTCAGAAAGAGCAGATACTTCACGAACAACGGTATTGGAGACTTAGCCGGTGTCAAAAAAGTTGGAGAAAAGGGTGTCAGTTTAATTACCTGGTTTAGGATGGTCTCTCATACCCATGTAGTCATAAGACATTGTGTTATTTAATCGAGTCCATGCTACCCATTTGCTGCCAAAGCCGACATACTGTCCGTTCAGTAAGCTGTCCATACCAAGCAAAGCAACCAAGTTGGCAACCAAGTACAAAATTTTGATTAAAATGTTAAAGATGACTCGCAAGATCATGGTGCGGGGTGGATTTGTACGATGATTGAAGTAATGCTTTGCTATTTTGCCGGCATCGGATTTTTCCTCGCTTTTTAGGTTGTTTTTCAAACTTATTAGATCGCTGTTAGCCGTTCTGAATGCAATGTAGGGCAGGTAAAACAAGATTGACAAAGAGGCTACAAAGAACGGCATCCATTGGTACTAAAGAAGAAAATTAGAAAAAATAAGCTTTAGGTTTTTGTACGTGAAAATCATTTTACTGTAAAAATATTTTTACTGTGCATTAAAAAGCCAAATTAATTTGAGACACAGAAAACTTTGGGAAGAATATAACGCGCAATGCAGCATAGAAAAACCATCTACCTGCACAGCAGAAAAATTTTGGTGTGGAGAATTTGTAGAATCTTGCCGAGATATGAAAAATTAAAATCCCCGCTAAAATTAAAATTCCATTCCCCAAATAAAAACCACCCCAAATTTTCCCCTCTTAAAGAAGTTAAGAATATAAATCGCAAAAGTAAAGTTACTGCGTGTGAGAAAACTTTGGAAGCAAAACTTTAAATTCTTCTTGATAAAGAGAAAAGTTCCATGTCTCGCTAAAAAGCTGCTTTATACCTGTTGTGGCTTATTAATTGAACAGAAGCAAGCAAGCGCAAGATAAAATAGCAGAAGAATACATAAACATACCTGCAAATAGCAGAAGAATACATAGACATACCTGCAAATAGAAAGTCTTTGTCATTGGTCTACAAAAAGGGTTAACAACAGTGTCAGTACCAGTTACTTTTTGAGTTGCGCATAAATGCAACCCAGGGTGAACATCTTTACCAATATAAATTCCATCATTGTTTATATCCTTGGGTATGCCGAAGAGTATAATTTGGATAGATTTACTGTGCATTACCAACGCAGACATATTTTTGATTTACAGGAGCAAATCTATTTTGATCTCACTAGAACATCGATCTACAATCTAGCAAGCTGTGGACATCGTGGAACGCGTTATCAACAACGTCAACATTAGAGCATACTAAAGAAGTGTATACCACAAGGCGTTAAATTGAAGTGTGAGACAAGTGCTGCCTTATTCTGTGTTTTTAGGACGTTCACTTTGTTTTATCAGATTCCAACTGTAAACGCAATATAGGCAATGACTTTACTGTGTGGAAGTGAATAACAAGTTCTGCTTTTAGGGAAGGAGTTTAAAATGAATTCTTCCAACGTCAAAGGTTACAAAAAGTGCTGTTAAATAAGATTATAAAAACAAGCTGAATCCTATCGGAAGGTAAGAGATGTGCCCGCATAGTATGACCAGTCACACTATTCATCTTTAACCCTATTTGATCCGTTGGTTTTCAAACATATTATAATCAAAAGGGATGGAGACGGATTCCAAATTGAGTTTGGCATACTCACATTACATCATAAAAGGAACAAAATAGCAGCAATAAATTTTTGCTACGTCAGTACTTTTTCCGTGACGTCATCGGAAGCTTGAAATTTGTCCATAATGCCACTATCTACTTAACATATAATTACTTTAGTTCTGGAACGAAATTTACCATTACCATCGTTTAAAGTTCTGAAAGCCAAACAAAAGATGTAACATATTTCTCGATTTTACATACTTCGCATGAAAAAACGCTACAAATTGCCTGAAATCTGATTTTTCTTTTACTGATGATTAGGCCATCGAGAAAAGTCTTACAATGTTTAGCAGCAGAGCACTTCGGATTAAATACAGCCTTTGGCAAATTTCCTGAAAGTTGTAAGTATTTCTACTATCTGTTATTTTAGCCGGGTTGCTACCTACCTAAAGTTGAATGAAGAAGGCAACAACCAAGTATCAACTTTCCTTTACGATGAAAGAGTTGTACTACGTTCCCTACGCTCATAACAATAGATAACATACGGTGCTGCTGGCAAGTCATGAATTTTTGAAGAGCAACTCTGTTCTTTAAAGAGCGATCAGGTCGAATTTCAGTTAAACACTTTCAGTCTCTTGAAGGAATGCGTAGGTACTACGTTTTTGCGGTCTTTAAATGCAAAGCCATCCTAAAATACGGTAAGCGAAATGGCGTTTTGTATACAGAAAACAAAATTTCATCACATCTTCGATTTTGAGTCCAATGGAGGGAGCTTATTTAATCAAATTCACAAACTCGCTACAATCGAATAAAACAATAGAGGTTTACAAAATGAGGCTTTGTCAAGGCTGAAATGGACCTCTCAGTGATTCGGTCTATAACGAATGGTTGATTAAAAACGAGTGAAATAGGAGATGGTTTCCATCACCTTGTTACATGGATGCATGGATGCTTTAAAAGCGTTAATAACGAAATAAAACTCTTTAGGTACAGCGAAAAGCGACGTACAGAGTGATCAGAGCGGCGGGAAAAAAGGAAAGAGATGAACTAATGACGGAGTTTTTTAAAAGACCAGTGTATAAGAAACCGAATTATTAACGAACCTCTTCGTTATTATCAGCCGGTAAAACAGGGAAGAAGGCATCGCAGTTAACATCAATGGGGGAGAATTTTGGTCGAACAAGGTAAAACATGAAGTAGTCCATCTAGTGATGAAGAGGACAATGTGCCCAGAAGCAGGAACGGAGTACTAGCTCACGAGAGGTTTTTTTCCTGAGAAATTGATATTTAATGTTATTAATTGGATTGAAAGGATGAAGAAACACAAACCTAACTATATCAACCAGCTGTAACAACAATCACAGAAATTACTTTTTCACAAAACAGGGTAAGAAGTTCTAACAATTTACAAATTTACATTTTAAGTTAGCACACTCTTCCCTGACATTCTCTGTAGTTTTTGGCACTTCCTTTCTTTTATCTGGTTTCATCCATCTAGACCTTGCAACATCTTGCACCTTGTTCCATAGCACTAAGTTGAAGAAAAGCAATCTCGCGGAGGCTTCTTGTTTCTTGTACCCCATTTTACTAATCTATACCTAGAACACCATGTTCTACCAGCAACATTAATAACAAGAAGAATTTTCGTTCCCAACTTTTTTTTTCACGTTGCTCTTCTTGTACTTCGTTGTTCCTGTTTGTAAATTGTTAGGATGCTGTCGCACCTCCCATTTTGAACACGGAATGGTATAGCCAAAAGCACATACTTCAATAAATAGTGCTAGCACCTTGACATATCGCCTATTGTCTCATTTACACTCATATCATTCGCTGCCACAACTAGGCAAAAACAACAGCAAAGCTATCTTTGCACGTACACACTTTTTCATAAGGATATGCTTTATAAGAATATCAGGCTCGGATTTCAAGTTAAAACAATAGGTCTATTGCTTAGAACAATAAACAAATAAGACTAATGACACCCTGATAAGAATTTTGATATTTTTAGAAAAAACAACAACGTGTGTTTTTGAGGTCTCTATTTTATTGCAGAACTGAAAAAGATACGTCAGAATACATAACCTTTAGCATTTATTGAAAATTGATAAACAGAACATATTCAAATGGTCTTAACCACACAGCAAAATCGATCACAATGTTGTTTGATACGGAAAAAATATAGTCAAAGAGGGGAGTTGTTGTGTTTCCATCGTAATGCTTTTATAAACATATTCAATCAAAGTTTCGGTGTTATTCTTTCTGAATTAAACGTTTTAACTTGCTCAAATCATCGACCTTACTTTTGTTTTCAAAGACAACACTTCACTTCGTCGTAGCCTTAATTTTCCATGGTGTTTCTTTGTTCAAACAGTTAATCGCTTCCTTATGGAGAAAGTATTAGAGCTACATTTAGAAGACTTGAGCTTTCAGAATTTCCTTTTCTATGCCCTGAAACTACTTATCTACTTAGTTCTTTAACGATCTCAAGCTGTTACTATAAGCACTCTCCCCCGTTGGAGAAATATGTTATACATCATTATGCCATAATCTCGATTATAAATCAAAGTAAATGGAGGGAGTGTTATAAACTAAAATTCACATATTGTAAACACACATCGAGTGGATTTGTCTACGATTTCTTTTTGTTATTTCGTTTTCTATGATTTCATAACAGCTGTTTTATCGAACTCCACCTCAGTGCTCATTTAAAAAGGTAAGGCGGCCTGTTTACCTTCCACTTTACGCGACTATTTTGCAACCGCCCACTTCGTGAGTGAATGGTAAGAAAATCGCAAAGGAAATGGCGGCTTGAAAGAAACAACAATAAATTCAAAATAAATGCCATAATTTTGAACAAACGATAAAGAAGGAATGAAAAATAGTAAGTTAAACACACAACAAACAATTTTAAAAACTTTCAAAGTATAATATAATCAACTTACTATTGATAAACTCTTTTGTGAATGTAAACGTTGTTTTAAAGAACGTTCCTTTTTTATACACGCTACACTCTCCATTGCAGAGTTGATTTTTAATTAATTTTTATCTGAACAATATGAAGTTGTTTTTTTAAAACATAATCATTCCTCAAGTTAATCATTGAACGTTGGCATTACCGTATAATAATGTATATTGGAACCAACGATGCGGATCACTCTATTTGTTAACTACAAATGTAAGAATCAGATCGTGTTTTTATCCATGTATGCTAACTCTGAAACGATAACTACATTTTCGAACAGAGTGAGATTCGAACCAATGTTTGTTGTGGTGGAACTAACTACCTTATGATCCTTTTGTCTGTCATAAAAGTATCCAAAGCCAGTTTTGACATAGCTACGTTCAGGTAGCAGATGTTTAAAGACGAACTTCTTATCATTATCTGTTGAAAAAAAAATATAGTTGCCAGTGAAGTGCTGGTAACAGTTTAGGCGAGAAATAAGGGTTGAAGTAAAAGTAAAACAAAAAAGTTCTTGAGGTCCTATCTCCTGTTGAATATTTGGAAAAGGGCCCAAAATCATTTCCTTTTAAGAATGCGCCTAGCATTTTTGTATGTTGATACACGTCCTGGGACTTCATAACACCCTGGACTAGAAGGGATCTTCGATAAGGTCTTGGTAAATGACCAACTGAAAAAATAAACTTTCGAGGATCACTGATTTTGGAAAAATTTTATGAAGAGGTCAAAACATGGCAAAAGTTTCTTAGGAAATTTACGTAATGTCGATAGTACTAATAAGGCTGCATCGATTAAAAAAACTTTACCACCTTATCCCTCATTCCAAGCTGCAGAAGGAGCGTAATACCTTTTCCAGAAAACTTTATCGCAACTTTGGTTTAAATAAAAACACAGGAAACAGCCAGTCGTTACCTGTCTTGCTAAAAAGTTACTCAGCAATTTTACTTTGCGGATTAAGTTTTCATGACAATAGAAAGGTGTAGCCACCAAACTGCATTTAACATAAGAACATTCTAAAAATTTTTTGTGGCCAACTGTGTTGTTTGGCTACTTTCACTTTTTAGCCAGAGGTATCTAACAGCTAGCTAGATAGACCCCAGTTGCAGCCTAGTAAAAACCAGATTGGTAAAATAACACAAATAGAAATAATGATGGCTAAGATCAAAAGCTGTCGTACCAAACGGAATAATAAGGCTAGCTAGCTAGCTAGGTGGCTTTTGATGCTCCCTCGAAATGTATACGTTCGTGGCCAAAATCTTAGATTGGTGAGTTCAAGATTTGTATGTGGCTAAAAAACGTGACAATATATTGATCTTAGCATGTGAAAACATATAAGAAACAAAAACAAACAGTTTTCAGAAGACAAAGAAGTCAACAAAAACAGACTTACCAACGACAAAGCCACAGCTTTCAAAATGGCCGTAAAAACACTGCTCAGATTGTGTCGGATTCTTATTGACTATTTATATAATTCGGGGGCCCGTGATTGGTCAACAGAACCGGTAATAATCGTGTTTTTAAATCCACGGGGTCGCTGGCCTTAAAATATCGCATTTTGTTTTTCCGTAACAGGACGCGTCTCTTGCGGACAGACAGACAGAATACGGCTATTGTTATAGAGAAAAGCCTGGGAATTCGGGGTTGAAACACCGGGTTAAGCCACAGGTAACTGTGTTACCCGGCGGTAGAGCGATTAAAAAGAGCCGTAAACTGTACCACACATCCAGGTAGAGCAATTTAGTGCAGGTACGCACTTCGCCGTAAATCGATTGAAGCATACACAAAAATAGTGTATAGAGTGTAATATATTTTCCAAAAAATAACTTTTCCGCAACTTTAGTTGAAGTAAAAATACGGTTTACAACCTGATGTTACCCCGTCATAGCAAAAACAGTCAACCAACAATTTTATTATTTGGCGGAATAAGTTTCCGTGAAAGCTCAAAAATCAATGACGCCGGGCAGAGCGCTTAGTACAGGTAAACCATGTTGCACATACGTATAGGCACGAGGCAATTTTCAAAAAAACTTTATCGCAACTTAGGTTGCTAATTTCATGTAAATTTAAACTTATTCCGCAAAATAAAATTGTTGAGTGATTTGGATGAGATGAGTGAGCTGGATAGGGGTAAAGACACACTATTTCCTGAACAATCGCTCGTTAGTGCTCTTTAGTGCCAGGTGAGAGCCAAGCTTAAAATGCAGAATTATATATCTCAACAAATTGGTGTCATTAGGAGATATCATATACAGCACAAACTTTACACTTTATCTTTTGGAATCTTGTCGTTGTTGTTGTTTTTGTTTTGCAACACGAAACGAAGAGAGAACTAATCAAGCTGCAGCCGAAGAAGTGCCTGCCTCTCTTGACCTAAAGGAAAACCTTGTTTATGAGACTTATTAAACGCGGTCAAACGCAGATATGAAAAAAGCGTGTTTTATTCTAATCGAAACCAGGGAATTAACTACACTGTTTTTGATTTGACAAACGGAAGATAAAATCTGAAACGGATGTATTTCCGTAGATGCGCTATTAATTCTGTTTTTGAAAATAGAATGTGTTAAATAACGTGTAGATTCTAGCACTTAAGCAATGTCCTTACATAGGGTAGATCACTCAGCCGTTTTCTCTATAATAATAACCGCAGTCTGTCCGTCGGCCAAAGCCGGGTCACGTTAAACCACGCACGAAATCTTTATGCTAACATTAAAAAATACGATATATTTTTGTCGACCTTGCTACGACGTGCGAATTTCCGTGGATTTTCCCGGCTTGACTATTATTTGTTTCTGACAGTGCGACCAGCTTTAATCCGAACATGCCACAGAAGAATTATTGAATGATTTGTATCTCAATGACTTGTTACTAATGTCAATAGGCGTTGCACACTCTCTATCTATACCTCACATTTCAAGAATAAAATTCCAGTGATATCTCGTTTTAATTATTTAGAGGTACTGTTACACTTTTTGAAGATATTATGCAAAACAGGCTCTGAGCATGGTCTGAGGAAGCTGACCAAACGTACATTGTTTTTATCGCAAAATTTAATGTATTCTTATCGACATTCTTTTCTGTAAACATACAAGTTTATTTCTTTACATTCCCGTTATATTTCTAAAAGATAAACAAATATTTATGTTAACAGCGATTCAGAGTATGATCAACAAACTGATGTTTCGTGTCAGCGTATGAATCACTTCTCAATTTACTTCCGATGAAATGATGTGACGTCATTGACCAAGGAAAGTCTATTTAAACAGTGCTCTTAATGTCATAATTTCTTATATTAAAATACTCATAAATATTACACTAAAGACATTGATTATTATACATGATACCTTAAGGTTTCATGATTCTTTCTGCTGCAAAGAATGGGAATAGCAGTTTTTCTTGCTGTACTATGTGCGTGTGTATTATACTCACCGGAAATAATCGACGCTCAATTAAGACCGGAAGGGTAAGTTTTATCATTTTAACTTTTCACCCAATTTTTATTTTATGTGGCGCACGGCCATCAATTGACATTTCGTCCTCAGGAATAGAATTTGTATTTGTCTTAATTTCAGATTATTATTATTAACTAAAGTTTTGTAGTGATGCGCCAGCAGATCTGAAAAAAGTGATATTTTTTTCACTTTTGCGAGGGCAACCAATGGTATACAATGGTATATGGTATACCTTAACAATTAGGCGTTAGCTTGTGCAGGCAATTTTGTCCGTCGCTACTAGCAGCTACCATTTTGGTTCACAGACAGACGGATCAACGCTTAAAATATTTCACTTTCAGCCAGGTTACTTCCTTTGCGATTTATAATGACAATAAATAACATTTCTCTGTTCTAGTAAAAACGTCTGCTTGAAAACTGTATCTTACAATGGCTATGAACCAAGGCGTCTAACCAGAGTTGGTTACAGAAGTTATAGAAAGTGTTGCAAACGCTTTTTGGGAATCTGTACAAGCAGGTGCACACGATACAGGTATGTTAAATAATGCCGAAAGAATTAGTATTCTGCTATCATAAGGAAATAGTACTAGAAACACATATGGGCAGGCCTGTTTTTGCGAATGTATCAAAATAAAATGCCTAATTACGATCTAATTATCATAATGGTAGCTCAGTTTTGGAGTAATTCCTTTCAGTGCAAAAGATTGTGAGATTTATCATCATCAAGTGCGAGCAGAAAATGCTATAAATGCGCTAAAATACCTTATCTACCAAAAACAATTCACCTTCAGTCACCTATAGGAAGGTAGCAAAACTAAAAACTACTTTATAGCTTTTATGTTGATATTCTAATCCATAATTCGTCGATTGTCGTCGGATTTATTTACTCGTCGGCAAAAAATTGTCGCCACACCTTAAATTTTCGTCATTTTTGTCGCTGCTTACACATTTAATTCTTACATAAATGAGAGATTAAACATCTTATTTGATGACAGAGTATACGTCATTCTGTGTCATGTAAAACGATACGTGCTGACGAAGAACATAAAAAAACACAAACTGATTTGCTGCAATTCTTGTTTAGCAATAGTGACGTTTATTATGTATCAGATTACTTTATTATTACAGTTAACTCCTGGTAACTCAAACATCCAAGGGACCGAGGAACTTAATGAATGTTTGAGTTAAACGAAGCTCCCGTTAAGTCGAATTTAGTCTAAAATGCGAATTAGAGCGATTTTTTCAAAAGATGGGCAAAAGTTACCGGGAAAAGGTGCAATATTAGCGATGAAAAAGGCATGCAAGTCCCTTGTAAATTAAATTTTCCTTGACAGACAACATATCTATCTATATTACATCAGGAGTTAACAAAAACTAAAAAAAATTAAAATCTGACATTTATCTAGTCTTTGATTTCCTTTCCCGAGTTCAAAGAATTTAGCCAGAAGGGAGACAAAAAATGGGTTACAGAATGTTCGAGTAATCCGAGGTTCGAGTTAACCGGATTTTTTACAAGAAAGTATTAACGAAAGTTCAAGGGACCCAAGAAAACGATTTGATATAATGAAAGTTCGAGTTATCCGGTGTTCGAGTTACCGGGAGTTAACTATATGTATGTTAATATAACATATGGAAAAAATGCGTAGGGAATAAAAATTGCGAATTATTCAATCAATTAAAATTTCTTCTATAAATTTTTACGCGAAAATTTACTCACCGCTAGAATTTCTTCCAAACAATACTTTGAGACAGCTACTTGGACTTACAATTTATCAGGGTTTGAAAAAACAACCTTCTAAATAAAGCTAGTATCATAGTTAAAATTTTATACGCTGCGAAATAACCCGCCTCAGTCACTGGTTCAGGTCAAATAGAGTTTAGTCGAGTTGAATACAATAAAGTTGATTTGGGCATTATCAACTCTGACCTTCAGTACAAAAATTCCATTTTTGCTTAATTCCGAAATTATAACTTTCAACATCTTAATAGGAATAAAATGAATTTTTTTTACAAAAACCTATAGATAAACTAATCCAAGATAAATGAAACAAAGTGAAATGGGTGAGAAAATTACCACTTCACCCTACTCTCTCTTAAAACCTTGATTCTATTAAATTTCATTGCATTTTCAGTAATCTTTAAATTTAAGCCCCATCAAAACAAATTTGCTACCTGCAGCACTGCACACCGTTTTTATTTTTATTTGGTTGCAAGGACTTATTTTTCCTTGTATTAATTTTGAATTGACTGGTTCTGCTGATCGTTTATGATCGGGTGTTGTATGCATGTTCATTATACCTTGCAGGACGTATACCGTGCCGTATTATCAAAATTACCTGATCGTTCGATACAGACGAGATCATTATTGTTGTCAAGGATGGGCAAGGTCTGGTTCCGAATGTCCTCTCCGTTAGTATTTATTTTTATTTTAAAGTTATGTCATACAAGTTTTTGCTCTTCCATGTTAAATTTTAATGCAATAACAGCGGATCTTTATCTGATAAAAAGCCTTTGGGGAACCTCCAAAGTACGACTGCACATTATTTGTCCCTTTTCAAAGTAGCTTTACTGTACACCTTATCAAATAACAGCACATGTTCTAATCAGCGACATTTCATAAGCAAGGGAAGACTCAAATTGTTAAAAAAAGAACTAACGAAAGAACCCACATATAAGTTTCCGTTGATAAAGATATTGTTACATTCTTACATGCCACTGAAACATCGTGGTATTAATTTTACTTTTGTACCCTTTTGTATTAAAGTTTGATAAGCGATGGGTGAAGTAATAATTTCTTATACAAACCTTTTTCTGTAGATCTTTAGGACCGAAATATTCTGCCTACCGTCGAGCAGAAACAGCTCCACAGTTGGACTTTTATAACTCCTAAGTATCAGGTTGTCATAAAAAGTGCTCCGCATGTTTTAGAAATAGGATGAATTGGGCTACTCAACGTTACCAAACATGAACCATGCCACCATTTTGTAAAGCTGAATAGTTGTCGACTGAAAAAAGAAGGTTCTTTTCAAAAACGCGCCGCATAGCAAGGGTTAAGAAATCCAGATTCTACCTTGAACGAGTGTTAAAACCACAAGAGTTTCTTTTCTATAATGTTAAAAAAAATGCTTACGACGGCAAATTATTTTAAAAAGGGCTTCTATATTACGTCGTCATTTTCTTTTTCTAGCAATTTGCAACCCGGGATGTGATAAAGGTGTATGTATTCGCCCAAAAGTTTGCCAATGTAAATCAGGCTTTATTGGAAATCGTTGTCAAACTGGTAAGTACTGGATCATATTCTATTGACAATAAAAGAATGCTTTCGCCAAGAAGTTAAAGCTGAACAAATTTATACACCCAAGCGTATACAACGCGCCTTGAAGATATATATTAATCTGTATTTGTTTACTGTTTTTACTGCATTTTATATAGAATCATTTTTGGTTGGCGTTTTGCCGATGCTATTTATAGTTGCTTTGTTAAATAAGTTTTTTTAGCAATAAAATTCGTCAGATTTTTTTACTTTTTTTAACCAAATGATATATCAATAAATCGATACATTGATGGATCCATAACTTGATAAATCGATCAATCGATAAATTGATAAATCGATAAATCAATTAATCGATAAATTGCTAAATCGATAAATTGATAAATCGATAAATTAATAAATCGATAAATTCATAAATCGATAAATCAAGAAATGTGACATTTGTAATTTATTTCCTTTCAGATAGAAACGAGTGCACATCCTCTCCGTGCCACCAACAGTGCGTAAATTTAGCAGGAACATACGCTTGTACGTGCAAGATTGGCTTCCAAAAAGTTGTCTCAACACCACAGGATCCACGATGTAAAGGTGAATAATGACCAAAGTGTTCTTCTTGTGCTTCTAGGAACCTGTAGAAGCTTTTTATATGAAATAAACATATATGCAAATGTCAAAAGAAGAATGATCCAACTGTTAAAGCCAATTAATCTTGCGCAGATCTTCTAAAATACAAGAATTCCTTTCTAACTTTCAAATTTTCTCAACTCTATTATTTCTCGACTTTGTTAACTAAATTGTTAAGGTTTGAACATACTCGCGGGGTATGCAATTACCTGCATACCCCGAGGATATACAGTTTTTACTGTTATTATCAATTTTTACTATTCATAACGTTAAATTTAGATGTAAATGAATGTTCCACCACACCATGCACATGTTCACTAAAGACTCCAAGTTGTCGCGCAACCTGTAATAATAATATTGGCAGTTTTACCTGCTCCTGTTCATCTGGGTTTAAATTGCTTGGTGGTAAAATTTGCGAAGGTGGTTATAAATCGTTTTGTTTTTCTGAAATGCGAGTCCTAGGATCTACTACGTCACAGCCTCTCTCTTTTTCTTCATACTTTGACTTTCATTAAAAAGTTGAGCTTCAGATCTTCTTCGGCGTTTAGCCTGCAAAATCAATTTTACTGTTTCCATAAGTGTAAATTTCTTATTTAGATATAAATGAATGCAGTTCATCAACTTCAAATCAATGTCAACATATATGCTTAAACAAACCGGGTGAATATACGTGTGCTTGTTGGGCTGGTTATGAGTTGGGTCTTGATGGACATACCTGCAAAGGTAACACGGACATTTAATTTTGACCTAATAGAATATACATTTATACCTCTTCCATCTTCAAATATACGATTTTGTTTGTAAGAATATCAAAATTCAAATCAGGCTGGCCATTATTCTTATTTCTCTATTGTTCTAAACAATAGTTGTTTTTCACCTGAAACCATGGCCTGATATTCTTAAAAAGCATATAACTACAAAAAAGCGTAAATCCTTACTACGAATTCCACAGTCATCCCTTTTTATGCGTTTATCAAGTAACTTACACAAGTAAATATTTTTATGGTATTACGATTGTGGAAGATGGTGAGGCTTTTTACCCTCCTCCATTCAGAATATCCTAAAGCGAGCATAAATAGGGTTGACTCAACCCCCGCAGGAAATCAGAGAGGACACTTGTCTAATAGCGTAATTCCTGGTCAATAGTTGTTGTCCTAAAGTTATTTAATAGGTATCAAAAGTAAACACATTACATGTTCGCGCAAGTCATTCTGTTTCTTTTAATTTACAAAATGGCGCGAAACTACGAAGAGGCGCGAAATTAGAAAGTGGTGCAAAAAAAGTACACAAATACCTCAAAAGAGACGCATTAAATAGTTTGTTATTGTTCAGTTTTTCTTCGTTCGGTTTGATGCAATATTATAACACAATGCTTGACCTTGTTTCAAATAAACACATGCACATGCCAACACTGGTAAAAATTTGATTTGTGGAGTAGTGATTGGTCTCAGTATTGAATGCGAACTATTGAAAAGTGAGCTGCCTTTCCCGGCAAATCTACAAGCCATTCTGGGTCGTTTATAAAAAAATTTTTTATCCTTTTTTCCTCCTTAAAAATTGATTACATCCCTTTCTATAAATAGATATCGACGAATGCGCAACCCTGAATGGTGGATGCAATCAGCTTTGCCGAAATATGATTGGTTCTTATAATTGCGCTTGTCGTCGCGGTTTTCGTTTAACAAGCAACGAAAAGACATGCTTGGATATTAATGAATGTTCTGAAAGGAGGACATGTGATAATAACAACGGAGTGTGTACAAACAGCTTCGGTAGCTACAAATGTTCTTGCAAAAGTGGATTTTACTTACTACCTGACAAGAGAACATGCCGAGGTAAGCGATTTTTATCATTCGTTTCATCAGGATAACTTACAAATGAAATTTGTATGTTAGGCACTGGAAACTACAACTGCCAAAGTTGCTATTTATGTTTTGCGCCAGATTTGAAACTCAGTAAAGCCCTGAAACCCTTATTTCTACTACATATGACAAACCTAACACTGCAGTTGTGTGCAAAATGCATTCGCATTATAATGGATAACAGTATCGCCTAACCTGTGCGTAAATAGAATTGGCGTGAGCACTAAGGGCGTTAGGGCGTAAAAATTTAAACTGTCAAAATTTGCCGTGACACTATAAACGGCTTTCAATTTTAATGCTGATGTAAGTGAAGGGGGATTTCGTTTAAACAAAAAGGTCGGGACCCAGATTTTTCTACATCGTTCAGATTTAAAGTGGAATATTGTCTGTTTGATGTCTGCACCTGTTTTTTTGTTTGTTTTTTCAGAAATAATTGTAATGTCAGGTTATATTGTTTTACCTTTTCCCTGTCAGGTTAGGCTGCGTATGCTAGCGTGGAGGCACTTAGTTGCAACTATATGGTATCAGCTAATTAATTATTCGCAACAAGAGAAATTAAAGGAGAACTAACGATTGATAACAAGTTCTTCTTAAAATGTTCATTGTAATGTTAATATAAACTGTGTTAATTTTTTTATATTTTGAGCTTTGGTTCTCGAGATATGTAAAGTCAAAGTAGTCCTACGGTCGCCGACATCACAGTGTCGATTAGGACTCTCTGTTCGGTAGTGTGACGTAAGTCCGCGGTAATATAAACAAACGCATTTTGAATAAACGAAGCGAGGGAATGCTAAACTGTGCTTCCTGTCATTTCTAAGAGTACTTTTACTTATCATATTTTGAAATAAATATCTTTATCAGAATAAGATAAAGTCTCACCGCTAAAAATGTAGAGTTTTAAGTATTACGTGTATTCAACTTTATTATAAAACTTTTCCTGCTCTATTTTTGTATCAAAACATCTTGAAAGACAACAGGTGCTTCATGTAATTTACTGGACTAAAACAAATGATTATGCGCGATAAATTGTATTTGAAGTGAAAAATTGGACATAATACAATGCGAAAATTTAAAGGTTTTTATGCCATGTTGTTTTCATGATATGTAAGAATGTTTTTATTACATAAAATTACATTTTTTTTCGTTAGTTCTCCTATAAGCTATGCTGAGGTTTACCACAGACGCAAAATAAAAGTCCATACAAGGCTGAAAACAAACCCCGAACATGGTTGCATTCAATACGGATTCATTTAACCTTTTAGTCGATATATGACGAAAGTTGTCTGTTTCAAATACATATTTCTACTAAATGTGGAGAAAATAAGAACTTTATTAGTTTTATTAGTCTCTTGACTCCATGAAAAAAACAACCTTATTTTTTTATTAGCTCAAAATTATTAATCACTCAGAGAATTTCCCTTAAAACAAAACCAGCATCAATTTTTGAAACAGTGATGACAATGAAGAACCTGCAACAGATGATTTATTATTTAAAATCTCAATTAAATGTAGCCTCTCATTCAGGAGGTTGATTAATCGAGACAGTGCCTTTTCGGGGGATCTTAATATACGGACTGCTAGGGAAGGTAGGGAGGACAATTTTTGAGTATGTGAAGTATCTTTAGATATTCATCTTATATTTGAAATTTATATTTCAGTATTCATGTTGATTTTAATTGACCATTTAATTTTTATTCAAGATATTAACGAATGCTCGAGCAAAAAAACCAACGGCTGTCAACAGAAATGCCACAACACTATTGGATCATACACATGCAGTTGCGACGTAGGCTACAGATTGGATGTTGGTCAAAGAAAATGCAATGGTAATTATGCAACTATTAATTCTTATCTCTTGTTTAAAAATAATTATAAATCAAAAATTGTAAATTGTGACATAGTATATTCAATACGACCATCCAATTTTATTTGTATGCTAGATATTGATGAATGCAAAGAGAAGTTGGATAACTGTCAACAAAATTGTCACAACGCTATTGGTTCGTTCACGTGTTCATGCAAACCCGGTTACCAGTTAGAGAAAGACGGATTCAGTTGCAGAGGTAACTAAGACGGCCTCCTCGATGTCTTTGTTTTACCTTTATTTTATATTGTTAATTTCTATAAAAGAATAAGATTGGAAACGGCTGAAAATGAAAACAAAATAATAACAATAATAAGGCTAAAATTTTCGTTGTTTTATATTTTTATCTCAAAACTACATAAAAAAGGAGAAAAATATATTTTAAGGCAGAATTGTTTGAAGAATTAGATGTTTCTATTTGGCAAAACTTGTGCTTGATCACAAAGATTTGTATGTGTTTAATGTGAAATAAATAAAACAAAAATCGTAATACAGAAGAAAATAAGGTGAATTTCAGGCTTAATATGTGAAAATAATAACATCTCAGGCTGAAACTAAATGTCTTGGTTCTTTTAAAAAAAAATTATTTAATTTTATTTAAAGCTTGTAGCGTGTTTTGATTGAAAATTTTTGTATTTTGCTTTACAACTTAAGTAACGACTCTTCATTGACTGAAACATACCACTTCAAAGTATACAACGAGTCATACAGACATAACTTAAACAGCACTGTACTAAAAAAACGCGTTTCATTGCGCTCGACGTTTTCTGATGAGGATCCTATTTAGAAAAACAGTTAAAAGAGAAGTAACGAAAAAAACTTACATATATGTTATTATGTGATAAAAAAATTCTTACATATCACAAAAACGAAATGTCCAAATTTTGTCCCTCAAAAAAGCGATAATTATTAGTGGTCGCCGCTATTATCGAAAAAAAGCCAAGTTGATTTAGATTTGTAAGACAATGGATGAACTTAGAATTTTACATGAACTCGTTTTAATGACTTTTTTACTATCTAACACATTTTTAATGCGTTGTTTGTAATATTGTTGTTCATTTATATATGTAAGCTTCATATTGAAAAAAATATCCTATATTTAGCCCTTCCATGCAAAACAATAACCGCACCTATTAACGGCAAACTATCCTGCGACGGTTACGTCACTGATAAGTCGTGCAATTTTACCTGCAACGATGGTTTTAATCTGATTGGATCATCTAATCGAACGTGTCAATATTCTGGCACCTGGTCTAATGGTGATACCACCTGTTCAGGTAAATAAAATATATTTTTTATTTTGTTGGAAACTTTATTGGCAAGAAAGTCGTCAAAAAATATAGTCACCTTTTACCTACTGGATTTGACAAACATTTTACCACTTCATTTTTAGAAATACTTGTTAAGCTTATTAAATTTAAAGTATATACAAAATGTCTATAAGTTCTTTTTTTATATACCAATCCCAACTAACAATGTTAAATTGAAAATATTCAACAATTATATTCTTATTTTTGAGTCAATTGGTTTCTAATGCCCCAAAATGCTCCAAAAACAGGAAAAAAAGAAAATAGACAAAAAGTTAGTTGGTAAAAATAAATGGTCGGTTAAAAAAATCAGGAAAAAAATTTAGTTGCTATACCAAATGTTAGTCACTCAGCCAAAATCCGGTCACTATTAACCAATAAGATATGTTTCACTATTTACTTATAAATATAGAAGTCTGTAATTTAAACTCTTAGCAAAAACTAAAAATAACTCGAATAATGATAAAATAGAGTTCGAGAACTTTAGCTATATTACGGACGTTAGCGTTTTTAAGTGTTGAGATAGAAATTGTATACATATATAGCTAAGCATACATCTTTGTATCAACTTTCAAGGAACTCAATCCACTTCTATTGTAGCTAAAATGTGTCCATCTTTCAATGGACCTACCTATGGAGCAGTGATTATGCCCTGTGTGGAACGCTTTGGTTCAACCTGTTTGGCAAAATGTTCTAAGGGTTACTACATGAAAGGGAGCTCACTTAATTCATGTGTTGTAAAGAATGGAAAAACATCCTGGTCACCGAGTAATGCAAGCTGTATAGGTAGGTTTGTTTACATCACGTGACAAGCTTCCTAATAAATCATGAGATTGAGTTAGCCTAGTAGCCAGTTACTTATGCTTTTTTGATCTTTCTTTATCACTTAATTAGGTATAAGGGTATTTTATCATTGCCAACTTAATTATTCCCTCTATATCACAAATCTAATTTTAAAGTAAGTTCCAGCTTGGTTTATGCCAGACTAGCCTGTGTACAGTTGACTCGAACTCGCGCAACTGGATTTTTTTTAGTCCCTAGACAGAATTACAGTCGCTGTCTGGAATTTCCAAAAAATGCAGCTCTTAGAAGCCAGGCCAAGGAAATTTTTGTTTTGTGTGTTCAGACGCTTTTTCAAATTTTCAAATTTTCAAATTTTCAAATTTTTGATTTTCTTTTTTCACATTTTTAAATGTATTATTTTCGATTATTTCAGGAAGTTGTATTCTTTGTGTTTATTGGATCTTTTACTTGCATCCTATTTCAGGTTTCTTAGAGGTCATCTCTTATCATCTTTTCTTATAAACTACACTGTTGTTCGTTAAAAGACCTTGCTCTTGAATTTCATGTTATCTCAAACTTTCTGTCCAGTCTCTTTAGATTTCGGTAAAAAGCGAGTTACGACTGCAATTGCTGGTAGAAAAAATCTATGATTTTTTTCTATTTTTTAATGTATAATTACCGTGTTTGTAGCTTCTAAACAAACATTTTCAAAGAAGGAAAGAACTGCATACAACCGTAACGCACTTAATAGGCATTTGTGAACCTTAAATTCAAAAGGAATTGTGTTATGAGGACGTTTATTATTTAAAATTTATTTTCTTGACCAATTTCAAGCGTTTTTCGTAATGTCAGTTTTAATTACTCTTTATTTTTTATTACCAGTCTCCACTCCTTGCGTCCCGAATCCTTGTCAGCACAGAGGAAAGTGCATCAAAGAAAAGACTTCCTTCATTTGTGACTGCAAGAAAACTGGGTATATTGGAATGAAATGCGAGGAGGGAATAATAAAAGTATCAGCGTATTCCTATTTAACTGTAAACCAATCTTCAATGGAAATAACTGTAACAGCAAAACCTGATGATTATATTTCCATCCATCCATTTACTGCAAATCCTAATGATGCGACATTCGTACCGCAAGATATATACATTTACTCTCCGTCAACTCAAGCTAGCTTTACTATTACTCCAAAAAGACTTGGACAGCTGTTTTTACAGTATAAAATATTCGGTAAAAACTCAGAGTCATTTCGAGAGCCCCAACCGAGCAAAGTTTTTGTAACGCCACCACAAGTACTAGGAAAGGCAGTTAAAATCACTAAAAATTTCTTAGACGAAAGCTGTCAAATTGTTAACCCTATCACAGCTTGTGAGAGGTATAAAGCTATCTACTTTAAATCAACATGTTCCTGGTTTAGAGGAACACACGGGTTTGTTACTGTTGCAGGAAGTTATGCAGATTTTCCCTTATCCTTTGTTGGTTTGCACGAAGGGACCTTCAACAATCTATACAAACAGCGCTGGGCTGATCCAAAGAGAGAAATGTTAGAATTTTTAGAATCAAGAAGTATTAAAGAATCTTGCAATACCTGCGATGGAGTTGAAACAAATAGAAACAATTTAGATTATTTAGTTGACAATAAGTATTTTCAGACAATTTTTCTACAAACTTTATCACAATATATGCCCTTATGGTTAGACATTAAGCCAGGCATCGGTCAGCTTATAGCTGTTGAAAATCTAAAATCAACTTTTGGTCTCGGCTCCAAGATCAAGGAATTGTCTTCTTGCGATGACTTACCATTAGTTGCCAGAAATGCATACATTGTCTACCAACCAACAATGCCATTAATCTTTCAAATATCGACTATACAAAAGCAGTTAGATCAAACAAGAAAAGAATATTGTATTTTAGTAGATCTGTGTCAAAAGGTAGTTCATGTAAATTTGCCTAACGGCGCCTCACTTGATTTTACTGACAATCTTGCGGATGTCCGTCTGGAAAACATGAGACTAACAGTGAATGGTGTTTCAATTCTTAAACAAGAGAAATGTTTGGAACTTGATTTAATACCTATGTCAAGAAATAATTGCGTAAAGAGTGGTATCACATTGAGAATGAAAGGTGGTATAGAAACAGTCTCGGCGAAATTAAGGATGAATGGAAATTTTTACATTGAGCATGATAACATCGACAAGGTAATATGCGACTATTTCGAACTTAAACATGCGGAAAAAATTCTTTAAGTATGTTTTTTTACATTTGAGTACATTCAAGTCATCCATCTGGGATTAAATGATGAAATAATTAGCTCGAAACCTTGTAATTATTTGGCTGGGTGCATGTACTTAAAAGGCAATACCATTCTTTCCTAGTAAAAATACTTAAATATTTTGTTTTTTTAGATTTTCGTCACAAAATTTGATGACCCAATACGTTTTGCATTTCAAGGAAATCTGACGTATGAAATGAACTTCCCGTTGCTCAACAAAAACCTTATTGTATCAGGCGTTACAACAGAAGGGGAAATATTTGGTGATGTTGGGGGTACTCAGTCATGTCCATTATGCAAAAACAAAGGGTTGTTTGTATACGTTAAGGGTACATCAAGTAGTTTCAAATACGAAGATGCAACGTTCCGGTTTTTACCAGATGACGAAAAGTTCCTTATCTACTTACCCTATAATGTAAATGGCGGACTAGTCATGGGTATTAGCAATAAGCGGCAAGTTAATTTACAGCTTCGATTGCTTACAGTGACTTTACCCAGTATGGTAGCTGGTATCAAAAGCCAGATTGCATCGTTCCTTCCTAAGGATAAAGATATCTTAAGTTATTATTTTGCCTCACTTAATAAAAAATTTAAAGATCTGCATGGTTTATTAAAGAATAGGAATGTTATTTACCAAAATGCAGTTAACGAACTAAAAGTTTTAAAAGACAGTGTAGTAGATGTTAAAGCTGCGTTAAATTCTCTACAAACGAGAATTCCAAAAGGTAAACCACTCAAAAGGTATGTGCAAAATTTGTTGCTTCGAATAAGTCAAATTGAGAACATTCAATTAAAAGTGGTAATGTCAAATATTAAATCTGTTGATCAAGGATCAAGGATAAGTTACTTTGGAAAGTTTTGTGTTCACAAGTTATGTTTGAAGAAAGCCGACGTAACCATATTTAATTACATTACTTCCAACTGCCACAAATGCTCTCATAAATTTCTAAAAAGTGGTAAATTGTACATCCAAGTAAAACTCAGATACAATGAACAGATTTCAAAAACATTGCTAATGCGGAAAAATGACGAGATGATCCTAGAAATTGATCAAAACAGCAATAAATTTTCTGGAACATTAAAAGCTTCTGTCAAGTTATTTGGTAACAATTACGAACTGATATGTAAAATTAATAATTCTGCAGTGAAGTATGAAATTAAGAACGTTAGTGTGGGCTCACTCGATTCTTTCAGTATAACCGGGATGGTATCCATTGAGAAAGCAACATGGAAGAATTTGTTCGCCAGCATGCATGGGTCAAGCTATAAGACTTCAGGCATAACGTCAGTCACAGAAAGGTATCTTGAAAGAATTGCAACCAAAACATTTAGTCGAATGGAGAAGTTAAAAGTGCATGCCGATCAGTTATCTTACAAACTTCTTAAAGAAAAAACAGATGAAGAAATTATCAGAAATAGCCTGCATGGGTCTTCCAGATCATTTAGACTTGCTCAAAAGGTCCTTTCTCAAATTCAACTAGAGTTACATAGAAACCAAACTTTAGTAGAATCTTACCTAAAGAATCATCCAGAACTGAATCAAATAATAGAAAAGAACGTTGAAAAGGTCTGCAGGTTGAAGAAATGTCAAAATGTTTGCATTTTAATGCAACAATGCGACATCTGTCAGGACAAAATTGAACAAAACATCAACACATTAAAATGCAAACAAAGAATTCAAGAAATCAGAACCAGTAGATTGGTATCATTTGAAAGTAGTTGTAGCCTAACACGGTATGACTTCATACCGGTATACACCGGAACATGTCCTCCAGATCCTGCTGTACAGGCACAACAAAGGCAACAACTTGAGACGAGTTTAGTAGCTGTTGGCACTTCAGTAGGTGCAATGATTGGTGGACCACTTGGTGCTGTTGTAGGTGGAATTATTGGCTTTATAGGAGGATTATTTTCTTCTTGCGATAAATCATATAAAGTTGTTACGAGAAGTTATGTCGTCCAGGAACCTTGCACCCTTACAAAGATGGAAATCAAAACAATAAAAAGACCAGTGTCGGATTGCTTCTATGTGACTAAAAGTGTCCAAACAGGTTATAGTGTCCCCAGGGAATGTAATTGCAAAATAAATAAATGTGCTGCTAAAATTACAAAACCTTCCTGCGTTACTTCCAATCTTAATTGTGAGAAACAACGTAAACTTTTTATATCAAGTTCCATCCATATCCCTAAGTTCTATACAGACTTATTTTCCTCCATTCAAGAGTTGCAAATAAAGCTGGAATTGGCCCAGATAGAAGCGGAGAAGCAAAGAATTGACACATTGTTCTACGAAAATCAAATAAACATTACCTCGTATCAACTCGCAAATTTAAGGCAGCGTTCTAAATTTGCAAACGAAACGTTACTGAACATACAAGACCGTTTAAGAACAGACTTATGTATATCAAATCAATACAAAAAGAATAGAAGATTACGAGATATATTAAAGATCAAGGAAATCAATTTTGACCTCAGCTCGCCAGTAGATACAAATGTTGAACTCCGTTTAAAAGTGCTGAATATAAAATCAAATACAGCACTAATAATACATTCTATATTTGATCTAAACAATGAAAGATTATCACTGGAATCATTCGGAAGAAAGATCCTAATCGAGTCTCTTTGCAAAAAAGCAAAGGTAATAAAAACCAGAAAAAGGAGGGATGTTGGAGCAATTAAAGCTGGTCGAGATGTTGATTCACCATTCACTTCTTGGAACGCAAACATCAACTTAAATGCTTCTGTTGTTCAAAAATCTTGCTTGACTTTGAGCAATACAATAGATTTCTTCAGCCAAACGGTGAAAAGAATACAGGCCGTCATTGACGAAAGAAAAAATATTCCGTCACAAGGATTAACGATTATTCCCAAATCATCGTTTTCCAATAACGTTGTTAACTTAGCACAAAAAAAATTATTAAATTCTATTGAAATCAGAGTAGAACGTTTCCTTCAAAAAAGACTCTCATTTAGCATGCGGGAAGAAGTTGAAAAGAAAATGGACATTTTTACAGGAAGTTATACCACATGTTTCAATTTCAAAGATTGCACAGAGCTTGCGTTTGATACCTTAGCCAATTTAGCGACCATAATAAGATCTCCTAAAGATTCCTTTATCCGTTTGATAAATACGTCAGAAATCTTACTGGAGAAAACATTATCATCTGATCTCTCTAATTTTAAACATCTACAAAGAAAAACTGACGAACTCTCTAGGATAATTAATCAAATTAACACATCCGCTTTACACTGTGCTGATAAACCTTTCATAAAACCTACTCCTGACAGCGTTAAAGTATTGGCTGGCGATTATGTTTCCTTACATTGTGATGTAATTAGCGCTCTTCCAATCAGATTCAAATGGATGAAGCAGAGTAAAATTCTTGATGGTGAAACAAGCAGTCTATTAACATTTAAAAGCTCTCTGGAGGAAGACAGTGCTGTTTATTCTTGCGTCGTATTTTCAATGACCGGTGAAGCAGTCAGCAATGGAATTCTGTTACGTGTTTATACTATACCTGAAATTATTGCTAAACCAAAGAATATTCATTACTTTCTTCCTCCTATTGGTGGTATTGAACCAATATTTTTATGCAATGCATCAGGCTTTCCAAAACCAACCATTGAATGGTACTTTAAAAGTTTTCACGATAAAGAATATGAAATTTTAAAAGGTGAAAACGAGCCATTGCTCATTGTCAAATTTTCTGATAAAACACGTGCTGGTCACTATTACTGCAGAGCTAAGAATAGGTACGGGAAGGATGAAAGTGAAAAAGTAAGGCTGGACATTCTTGAAACTGTTCCTGCTCTGCAAAATCTGGTTATAACAGTATCCACACACTCAATGGCATCAAACATAATATTCTCAAATCTGATCAAGGAAATCAGATCTACTTCCAACTTAGAGGTTGGCTTGCGTTATAACACACTTTCTGGAGAAATCAATTTGAATATTAGCTCCGACCTTGAACTGACAAAATCAGAGGGGAACTACGAAGAATTATTAGACAAAGCTTCGAAGTCACGTCAAGATATTGCAAATGCTGCTGCAGTTTTCGTGATGAAAGTATTTCTTAATCAAACACTTATAAGTGACGATGGTAGCGTAGTAAATGTTGATAACGAAAGCGTATCTTATCAATACAAATTCAATATATGCTCATCTGGTTATCAAATACAAGACAATGGTTTTTTGTGTGGTAAGTTTTACTCTTTTAGTTTGTTTTTCACTATACCTTAAAAGCACAAACTTTCGCGGCCCAACCTTCAACTAGACAGAAGTAAAATATTTGGATTTTACCACAAAAATATAATAATGAAAAACTTATTAAATGTGTTCAGGGTTGTTGAAATTAAATGGAACTTGTGTTCGCAATTATAGATGATACTAGTCGGAGTGCCAGAGTTATGACATTCTAGGGACAAATTTTATCCAGTTTAATATGGATGTCTGTAGTTGAGGAAGCTTGTTTAGTTTATAACCTGCATAACAGAAATTAATTTCATGTTTTAAAATTTTGGAAGTCATTCTATACGACTATACTGAAGCGTTCTAAATAACTCACCGAAAATATAACTATTCTTTCTTCAACTTGTTTTTGTAGCACAATGCCCGATTGGCACTTATGGACCTCCGTGTCGCCCATGCCCACGTGGTGAATTCCAACCGCATCCTGGGATGGCTTCTTGCATCAAATGTGGTAATGGTGAAATTACTAAGGAAAACAGTTCAACCAAGAAAACAGAATGCTATAAAAGAGGTAAAATTTACATTCTAGTATGAGTAAAATGTAAATTTTTTGTAGTTATGTGGATGTAACGCACACATAGATCATCCGTTGCTGTTTTTAATAATAGTTTCTTCATTTCGATTTGTTTTTGTGTGACTTATTCTAATTAGCTGACTTGCTCGAAGAGTTCTCGCACGTCCCACTTTCTCCACATGCACTTTATGTTCCCATCTTTTTTTTCAGCAACTGACATTGTTTTTGTGGTGGACTCCTCTTACAATTTTATTCGGTACAAAAAAAGAAAGGCCATTGATTATCTGCAACACATCTATAGTGTGTACAAAAACACAAGCGACGTAAGGTTTGGGCTTATCACTTTTAACAGCTGGATATCTATCCTTCATCGTTTAACCGACCAACGTGATCAATTTCCAGTTAGTGTGAAGAAGATTAGCCGTGGCCGAAATTGGCGATACTTATCGCACACGTTAAACGCAGCAAAAACTATGCTGGCAACTTCACATTCAAGCACTAAAATTGTAATCGCCCTAACAGGTGGATTGTTGCACGGTTCATATCACGAAAGTGGGTCTTATTTGGCGCGAAAAGTGTCTACTTTGCTACAAGCCATGGATGTGTCAGTTATTGCAATCGGAATGTCGAACAATATTTACATTAGAGAACTAAGAGCTATTGCATCATATCCGAAGAAAGAAAACGCATTGATTGACCCTAACAATACAGTTCTAGTTGCCAAATGTAAAATGGTGCTGGATAAACTAATAAACAAAGGTACGAATGATTGTATATGTTCTTTTCCTTTTCTTTCTATTTTGTATAATTCAAATGCTTGTTTAATAATTTTACCAATAAAATGGATAGATTAAAATCTGTTTTTGCATACTTCTCCCATATAGGTGCGTAGTAATATTAACATTTATTCTATTTTGGCCTATAGAAAACGTATACAAATTTGGTAGTTCTGACTTTGGCGAATGGGACATTTTTAATTAAACCAGAAACAAAATAACGAAAGTTGTTTTACAATTAAACTAGATTTTAAGCTCCAAATGACAGAAAAGCTGATTAAAAAACTTATTACAATAATGTTATTATTTTCTTTTACATGTTACACTACAATTTTAATGACTTCATTTGGAATTGCTTAGAAGTGAAAGCAATAACCGCTTAGTCAATTTTGTTTGAAAATCCCAAGAACAAGTAAGCTTCGAGTGTACATAGATTTAAATTTCAAATTAGCTACTAATTTTTAGAACACATTTGATTTCTAATGCATGATCAGTTTCCTATTCAAGTACAATTTTCAATAACTCAACCTAACATATGAAGGGCTAATACCAAGACTAATGTTTCAATCCAAAAATTCATACTGAAGAAAATTTGCTAGAAAAAAACCCACAAAAACGCGCTCTTTGTATATTCGCAAATAAAAACGGAAACAGACAAGATAAATTCTAATTAGGCGACAACTTGTTTTTCATTTTTTATCGTCGTCGAAAACAAATGCAACAGAGAATTCAGGAAAACTAGTCCTTAGTCCCCCCTTGGGGATTCCATCTTAACGGCATGTTTTTCCTCCCTTTTGACTGTAACTATGTTACATTACCGCTAGAGATACGTATAGCATTGCTTTAACTTGCTTGCCTGCCACACAAACCGATTGGCAGTCAGTAGATGGCACCAAGCCGAATGCGCTATCACTACACCACCCAAACCTAGCTTAACATATGAAGCCTGAACAGGTAAAAATTTTAAGGAATGTGGCGTTAGATTTGCGCTGTTAACTAATTTTTCTTTCATAATGCGTAACAAATGTTCTTATTTGTTTTCATGCAAAAAAAATTCAAAATAAACCTGCATCAGGACTAATATGGAATCGTTGAACTAAAATGTCTATTATTCTGATTAGTGTAGCTTATTCAAAAAAGCTATTAAGCCTATCTTAACATATGACGCTTAAACACGTGATCTAACATGTTTTTCTAATTCTTGTATCTTTATTAGATAAAGTTTGTCTCGGTGATTCAATCGATGTGTCCATCTTGTATGAGCATGTTTCGTATTATAACGTGCTAAAGTATATGAAACATAGAAGACAAGTCTTCCAATTATTGTCTGCGATACATGAAGATAATCCTGGAAAATACAAGTTTCAGTTTCCCACCAGACAAAGTCGTAGAGATTTTGTGTTATACTCAAAATCGACGTTTCAATCGAAGCTTCGAAAGCAGGATGGGTATTCCTTAAATAGACCTATGTATTATCATAGACACGACTTGTTATGGCGTATTCAAAGTGCAATCAGAGATGATTTAACCGAAGACTATAACTCATTGTCCAAAATCAAAGTATTATTGGTCATAACTTTAAACTCCATTCCTAGACAAATCATAGAAAAGATCGTGCCGTTCTACAAAGAAAAAATTATTATAGTCAATTTTGCTATAAGTTACACGGATGATATGAACCAGGATAAGTTTATTATGAACAAAACATTGGAAGTTTATCGGTATGGTTTCTATCAAGTTAACAAATTTATTCGTTTGCTGAACGAAAAAAGGAAGAGAATTTCCGTGTGCTGAAGTTACGAACAACTAAGGTTATATGACTAATGTAAAAGATAATGATAGTTAAATTATGCTATGACAGCAAATTGTGGATTTTTAACCCTTTTGTTCCTACCACCTGCAGAGTGAGTGGTCTTAGTTATCATTTTAGAAAAGTTATATCTCTAAATCTATTGACTTTTTGGACACTCCTGAAAGTAGATTGAATCTCCTACAAGATAAAGAAGTTGCGGAGTGCCCTATCCAAATGCGCAGGACCACGCAGCGAAGTTTTTTTTACGTTTTTTCTTTAAATGCACTACTTTTCGGGATAGAAAGAGTTAATAGCAAGAAAATGTTTTAAAATTTTCGACAAGCAAGTTTTATATTCAGTCTTTTTTCCGGCACGAGTTTTACATGTTACAAATTCTTTACGTTATCTGATGGTTTTAAAAGTGCAGCGACATCAAGGCGGTAAAAAAGCGTCAATGCATATATGTTGAAACACGTGATCACGTGATCACAAGCCTACACAGGTTAAGATAAACATGGTGAAAAGAAGCGGGACAACAGCTGTAAATTACTTCTTTCTTTCAAGAGGATTCTGAGATAATGATATGTTAGATAAAGACTCTTTAACATAGTGTAATTTAAAGCGCTTCAAACAAAGGTATTGCACATATAACCACCATGCTCACAACAATGGTTTTAAAATCTATAGGCCAGGATACACTAGTATAATATCATTAAATATATTCTATAATACAGTTATAATTTTCTACAATATACTTACAATTTTATAATATCGTTATAATTTCATTGAATTTCATAACATCGTTGCCACAACAACGCTAGCAGATAATAGATCTATTGTCACACAAACAAAAGGCATTCGAAACCAGATAACCAACAATATTATTAAAATCAAACTCGTTTGATTTTATTCAAATATTATAGCCATGCAGCAAATTATGAGGTTATGACGCACATGTCTGGTGTTGAAATTATACATATTATAGCTATATTATAAGAAATTATAAGAAATTATAAGAAATTATAACCATATTTTAAACATATTTTAAGAAATCATATTGATATTATAAGGTTCATTTCAGTCATATTATACAAGTGTATCAGGCCCTTACCTCTTCAACACATTGGTTAAAGAAAACAATTAACGCTTATGTTACTCCCACCCAAAGTCACTTTTACTGATATGTGTGTACTGCACAGACTGCAGTTTATTTTACCACTAAACAAATTAAGTACTAAAAGGGTGTTTTTATTTTTAAAAAAGTAGCAGATTAGTCACACGGAAAGTAAAATACATAGTTGTAATATATGTTAATTTCTTTTGTCTTGATCTCGTAGTTTGTTTCTAACCCTTTAAGCCGCATTTCTATCAATAATGCGTAATTTTTTTTGCAAAATTAGCTACAAACTCAAATTTAAATGTTAAATCGATGGGTGAATAAGAAATTTCTGAAGATAAATTTTTATAAAAATGTTTACTTTTAAATACCTGACTGAGAGCAAACGAATTTAAGAATTTAGCACGCAATGCATTGCAAAATAGTACAGCAAGAGAAGAAAAACACGTTTATCTTTATTCCCAGTACATATTGTAATCAAATTTATCTTACATGAAAAAAATACAGCAATTAAACAATCCGTTTTAAACCAGAGTAAATAAATATACAAAGCAAATCAACAAGGGACATTGTAATCGATAGTCAATCTAGACACCACGGCGAATCCGTCTGGGAAAATTTCAACTTTTGAAATACAGTCACAGATTGTAAGTCCCCGTTGTTGCTTACGTCTTAAAGGTATTCTTAAAAATGTATGACTTAATTTTAGGATTTTTTTGCTTTTACCCGGATAAATATATTTCACTACTAGTTTTAAAATAGTTTTGAAAAATAGGAAACGTAATGATGAAATTACAATCTAGTTAAATGTTTCCCTAAAAAGAATTCTTGTGAATAGTAGTTTCAAAAAAAGTGCAACAAAGTTTATGATCCTTATTTGCTTCACTTTACGTTTTAAGAAAAATCATTTTATCAGTATAATATAATCAATCAGTGAAACAATCATTAAAATAAGTCATGTCCGTCTAAAGATCTTTCTTGTTTAATTTACATAGCCCTTGTTTACTAA
Source organism: Hydractinia echinata (assembly GCA_030067915.1). Classification (NCBI taxonomy): domain Eukaryota; kingdom Metazoa; phylum Cnidaria; class Hydrozoa; order Anthoathecata; family Hydractiniidae; genus Hydractinia; species Hydractinia echinata. The sequence goes on along the minus strand of JASGCC010000013.1, from coordinate 2,664,761 downwards.
CGAGCCACTCTTCCCAACTTCGCCAATAGATGCTTTAGCATTGACATTTGAGTTATAAACGACAGACGCTTGAACATTTGATTTGATGTCTACCGATTGTCTGTACTTCTTTCTGTAAATCCAGACAGTAACACCAAAAATCGCCAAAATTAATACGACCACACCAATAACAACAGCTACGATAACCATCGTGATCCCGTCACTCGAGGAAGAAGATCGGTCCGGCGTTTCTAAAAACAACTTTTGTTTTGATAGCTGAAACGCTAGATCTGCTAACTTTAAGAGCAGATCATTGGAAAATCGCTACAATTGATGGATGAAAGAGAAACATAATTCTCCTTTTCTATGGATTTTTTTTATATCTTTGATTTGGCATATCAATTAAGTACATCTCAGGAGTTTCTATTGAAACCATCCGTTTCCGATCAGCAGGTTTCTGCATTTTTTTCAAAGTCTCGCGCGTTAATTATAAAAATAACTGTTGCTCATAAAAATTATTTATCTAGCGTCAAAAATTCGTTTATTTTGTAATTTGATCGTTCAAAATCAGTTTTTAAATTAAGCAAAATATGAAGGATAATGTTGCCAAATTATGGTAAAATAAAGATGAAAAAAAAACATCTCAAGAAATAAAAATGCAAAGAAATAAAAGTAAATCATCACCCAACAAACAAGGCATAATTAGGAGCAAATAATTCATATTTTCTTTTGTTCTATGAAAGAAACAATATCCACCATTTCCTTTAGAGAAAAAAATATGTCCTAATATGCAACCTCTCCTGCAGTAATATTTTGTAAAAAATCCATCAACCTTCTAACTAACACTGTCCTACGAGGGAACATACAGAAATATCTACAAGATATAAAATTATGTGATATCTCAGGGCAACAATTTACGCAATACAATCTCCAAACACCAGCTGGATCGTTTTGCAAGTAGAGAAAATAAACTTTTATACTTCAACAAAGCTACGTGTTATCTTTATTTACCGCATAGTTCTTCATATGCTTTTTGAAAGTTTTAATATGTCAGTGAAGGAGAACTAACAATTGATAACAAGTTGTGCCTATTTTTTTTATATTGTGAGCTTTAATTGTCGAGACATTTAAGGTGAAAGTAGTCCTACGGTCGCCGCCATGACAGTGTCGACTGGGACTTTCTGTTCGGTAAAATACTAACTTGTGTGACGTAAGTTCCCGGGCTGTAAACAAACGCATTCTGAATGAACAAAGTGAGGGAATGGTAACCTATGTCTCCTGTGATTCTCTAAGAGTAATTTTATTTATCATATTTTGAAATAAATGTCCTTGTCAGAATAAAATAATGTTTCACCGCTTGAAAGACAACAAGTGCTTTATTTAATTTTGGTAGAGTTGAAAATAAAACTCAAAACGATTATGCGCAAAAAAGTGTACTGGAAGTGATTTTGTAATAGCAAAACAAAACAAAACAGTCTCGAAGTTTTTCTTTGTTTGCCTACTTTCGCATGTTGTTAAATTGTTGAAAATTACTTTTTCTACGATGATGTTGATCTACTGGAGTTTAATTTGTCTTCTTCATCGCTGGGCACCTCGCGATAAATTATAATCTCTCTTGGAAGACCAAGAAGTAAGTGCATCCTCACACAAGTCCTGCTGAGCTATGTACGCCGTGTGACGTCACAAATCATCAAATTATGTAAGAACCGCGTTGGCTTTTTTTGTTAATGGCGGCGAAAATTTTTATGCTATGTTGTTTTTGTGGTATGCAAGAATGTTTTTATTATGAAAAATTTTTTCCTTTAAACACTTGTCCCTCTCTCGGTATGTAAAAGTCCGTATATAACTAATACAGGATTTTTTTGAATTCAGCTGTTCAAAAAATGCATAATAATCTATCCCACTCCCAAAAAATGCAATACTTTCCCTCTGCCCACGTAAAGGACGAAATGTTTTCAAGTAATTGCTTTCCAAGAAATGAAGATCATGTCCAGAATCATATGTTGAGATGGTCGTTGACGCTTTATGTCCTCCCATCACCTCCCCTCCCTTTCTGTGCTGACGGGGTTAAATTTCCATTGCTATCTTACAATATGTGAATCTTAAAAAGTGATTTTTTATGATATACTTACTTTTAATCTCGCAAAGCTTTCCTTCAACAGCTTCATCACACCTAAAATTTGTCGTATGCACATTTAAGATAATGTAATTGTTGCCAAGTTGTAACAAATTTCCAGCAAATCCTTAACTTGAATTTTACCTTAAAAACTAGATTTAAATTTTTCATTAATTAGAAATCCCGAAATCTGAATGCCTTTAGAGTTAATTAGTTACTCGTCGTTAGTATTACAGAAATTAAAATCATCAGTTCATTAGTTTTATTATCAACTCACGGTCTACAGGGAGCAGAAATTTCCACTCTAGCAGTAGAAAGAAATTAGCATTTTTAGTAGCAACCTAGGCTTTAAGGAAAAATAAACAAATTGTTACACACCTTTCTCCTTTACATCCATTAGGACACTTGCAAATACTTTGACCATTCTTCCAGATACACATGCCACCATTCTGTCCTTCACATGCGCATATCTCTACCACAACAAGGAAGTTTTGTGTGGCGCCTAAACCACATGGATCAATAGCTCTAACTGTAACTTCATATCTTCCAGCTTCAGTGGGATCCCACGTAAGTACACCATGTGAAGAGATTGTGATGCCATGATTGTCGTCAACAAGCTCATATCGCAGCGTCTGCTTCTCTGGATCAGACGCAGAAACCACATAACGCCACTTTTGTAATTTGAACGTCTTTAAGTTGTTCACAGGGCGTTTGATTATTGGCGGTTTGTTTACTAAACCAATACAGACAAAGTTTCAGGGCGCTAGATTTTGTATATTAATGCAAAAGACAGGCAACATGTCTGATATCGCCCATATTTATGTTAAACTACCCTACATATACTATTTTTGCAGTAAAATTTCATAAAAATAACATACAAAAATATATATAAAAGAAAAAAAGTAACAGTACTTTAGAAAACTTTTTTCTTATAAGGACCTACAAATTTGGTGAACTTTTACGCGGGTAGCCTACAGGAGCGTTTGAAATATCATAAGCTTACACGGGATAACATGGTTGCTTTTTATGTAATAAATGTTTAGGATGAGTACCGTCTTTCAAAATATAGAGGTTTCGACCATGAACGCTTTAACAAAAACCGTCCTTTAGTTTATTACGTACCTGTTCTTTTTACAAAACCAGATCCGTTTTTCTTTGGATCACAAATTTGACACCAGTTATTTGGATTAGTATCACCTGGTGCAAAACAGTAGTTGTTGACTTTGCAGGTGGTTCTCTGCAAAAAATAAAAAGGAATTTATTTTATAGCAAGAAAATGTTTTTGGGCATTATCAAGCCATTCTATGAAGTTTTGATCACCTTCCAAAAGCAACTTTTATAATCTTTGCTGCAATTCATACACTTTGAATCATAAACCAGAAACAATGTCTTCTTTTTACTAAATTTTTCTCCATCGTTTGAAACTGTTATTAAAAAACCACCAGTTGGTTTGCCGGTTGATTTACTAGGATTTCCATCAATCTCAACGGGAACGTAAGGTAAAAGACAAGTTATTTCACCAAAACTAAGCAACTGGCCAACACCATCGGTTTTTCGAGTTGTTTCAACATATGTCCTTTCACCAATCTACAACAAATATCAGTGTCTCACAATTGACAACTTTAAGTTTTATTTTAAATGAAATCTAGTATCAGGAAAGTATATAATGGATTAGGATACATACGATCACTTCTGTCATTTGACATGTCAAGTTCTCTGATTCCATAAAATCCATTCCTATCACTCTAGTTCGGATGCAGTCTCGTTTTCTGATATCGCAAAGACCATGCGTAGGAATGCCAATCAAAACAGGAGCTTGACCTAATTTATTAAATGTTAATAAATACGTCAAATGTTTAGACCCCACATACAGCAGCTTTAACACTTTCCTAAGAAAAATATAATGTTATTTAGCATTTATTTAAATTACGAAATGACAAACCTCTCTTTAATGAACAATCTGCAGAAACATATTCTGAATCACAAATGCAAGTTGCATTTTGACATGTTCCGCGACCACTACATTCATTTGGACAAAGACTGTTTCCAATCTCCTCCGGAGGGGCAATTGAACCTGTTGAATCGTTTTTCCAGTATTTTAGATCAGTTAAGGTTTTTTCTTTGCAGTCACTCTTCATGGCATCCAAAGCTGAAGCGACACCTATTTCATAAACATCAGTTGCCTGCAATGATAAAGAAAAATAATTGATCCTTAAGAAATATGAAAAAAATATGACAACATTAACCATGGAAAAAGTACTACTGTTCCGTTTTTTTAAATGTAAGACTCCGTCGGTTAGTTGTGTAGTTACTGATAATACTATTACTAGTTATAATGTCTGTGACTACGTAGGGTGGGAAATTAAATATTAAATTAAAACAAGAATAAAAATAATGTAAACAAAAGTAAAAACTTATTATTTTTGTACGTATTATCAATGAAAAAGGAATGCTGAATGAACTGAATGAACGTAGAGAATTAAAAGTAGTCGGTGAAAGAATGAGAACATAATCATTGAAAGTTTGCAAATAAAGGGGATCCTGCATACTTTTCATAAAGTTAATTGGAGACTTTTCTATTTTCGCTAAAAATAAGACCTAACTGTTTCCACTACTTTTCCCAACAAATAGTCGAGCTAACGTTTAAAAATATTAGTACCAACAGTGGCTTAGAAAGCATTTCGCCAGGTACGAGTACAGCTTAGTTTAGCTTATGCAACGTAAATAAATTAGAAGCTTTCTGTTAAAACGTTGTAAGGAACTGTGAAGCATTACATAAGCTTCCCACTCATTTATGCAGCTACCGATCAGTGCTAAGACTAAAAATATTATTTCTAAAGCTCTTAAAAAACCTTTTACCTTTCACCGTTACCCTCAATATAACGTTAAATGCCTTTTCTTTTTTAAGGACATACCACATCAGTACAATGGGAATTAGAATTTTCTAGACTTTCTAGAATATGTTTATTTTTTATTTATTTTTGTTATGGCTTTGTCTTTGCTTATTGCTGTCATAGTATTTAAAGTTACTCAAACATAAATGTTAACTATTGTGAAATTTTACCTTTACGTCAAATATGCATTGCTCGACAAATGCACTGATATTATAATCAACTATGATATTAAAGCATGCCCTTCCTGCAAGCGATTCTTTAAGAGCTTTTGTACAGTGGTACTTTGCACTTGCTCTGGTCTTTCCAGTTTTAGATGGAAATTCCACTACAGTAACATTGGTTTGCACTGGATCGTAAATATATCTCCATTCGTCGTCATCATCATCCGGCAATATAATAACATTGGCATCAACAATATCTCGTCTTTTGCGACGACCACAATTCTTAGGGTCTGCAAAGAAGATATATATTATGTATTATATTTCTAATTTTCTTATACATCCATTCCAACGCCTACTAATTTTCTTTTCAGTTATTTACCTGGGAAAATAATTCTTTTAAAACCTTGTGAGTCTTGGTGATATCTCGGTCTACGTCTCCTTTGCGCACAGTTTACTTCTTTGTTCTCTCCATCTTTTCTACATATGCAGTATTCTTTGGCACGGGTTTCCAGACATTTTTTAGATACATCGTCTTTGTAGTAAAATAAACTTTCGCCAACCGGTATTCTACAAACACAATATTGTTCTGGTAAAGGAAGAACGTCAAAGAAAACTTAGTCACAAATATTATTTTTAAACATCTGAAAATGATAAATATTAAAGAAATATATGGAAAACCTTTTTTTTTAGTTACAGTACAATTGAAAAATAATCATATAGATGTATACCTTTTTGGGAATAAGAACCCGGCGTTTACGTTAGTCGGAGGAAATTAATAGTCGAATAAAACTAATAGTCCGGGAAAATTTAGGGTCTCAGATAAAGAAAAAATAGTTCCAATTGGGTATGAAGAAAATATTACTGTGTTTTTTTTCCCATTATCATTCCTTGCTTGTAATCAGCGAAGTTCATTAGTTATAAAACCTTCGATTGACTAAGTAAGATCAACATTTAAACACTTCAATAAAAAATAGACAATTGGTGAAGTTCTCGGCCTGCCTTTTGTCAGGTTAGGCGGAGAAAATAATTAGTGGGAAATTTATATAGTACCTTTAGTGTTTTCTGCCAGGGAAAATGTTAGTCATAAGGTAACTCTTAAAAGAAACATTTTCTTTAGTGCATTAGGAATCTCTAGTTCATATTCTTAACCCTATTCGGTCCGGGGTTTTTCGAACATACTATGACCGGGGGGGGGGGGGGGGGGGGCGGAATCCGCCCCCCCTCAATAACTTTTCATAGGGTTGTTCGAATTGAATGAAACTTGGCACGCTTATAGTACGTCATAAAAGGAACAAAATGGCAGCAATAAATTTTTGCTTCCGTCAGCACATTTTCTGTGACGTCATCAGAAGCTTGAAATTTGTTAAAAATGCTACTATCTGCTTAAAATTTAATTACTTTTGTTCCAGAGCGAATTTTTGCATTCTGTTTGAAGTTTCTGAAAGCTAAATAAAAGTTATTTAACATATTTTCCTGTTTTTACGTGAATCGCGTAAAAAATTGCCAAAAATTGCCCGAAAATCCGGTTTTTTCCGATTTTCGGGTAAAATCCGAAATAATCGGGAAATCGGATTAATCACGTGTCCAAATTATGCAAAATGATTCTTCTTAATAAAACAAAGTTGTGTTTGCAAGTTTCAAGTTCTAAGGATAATCCTAACGGAAGTTATTAATTTTCCCCATTATAAGGATTTCATAGAGATTTTTAGGGGTAGTTTCGAGTAATGGCCAATATTAAAGCCTCTGAAGGGTATGGGACCTAAACATTTGGCATGCAGGTGTCTAATAGATAAATATTGAAAGTCAGTAAGTTTCATAGGCATATAACATAGCAATAAAGAGTTATTAAAAAAACCGTCAGGGGGGGCGGAATCCGCCCCCCCCCCCCCGGACGGATTAGGGTTAAAGACGGATATGAAATCTCGAGTGAACCAATAAAAAAATTAAAAAAATTACTTCCAGTGTTCAGTAAGATTCCAAAGAGGATAATTTGTTTCAGGAACGCTACCGTTCCTGAAGAGTATATCATTTATTACGTTTCCGTCAAAATTTCCACATAATCCAGTCGTTCCGTTGTTGTCATCAGACGGTACTTTTACTGTTATGGTTGCGGCAGCTATTTCGTTGCGTAAACTTACTTTAAATTCGACCGAAGCACCAGAAGGAAAACTTATCTGGAAATAAAAATCGTAAATTATTACATCAGCCATAGAAAGTAAAGTTTCAAATATTATTTATTAAAGAAATTTGAAGGTTTATTTTGCAGACTTGCATGCAGAACTGAAACATTTGCTGTGGACTATTAAGTATAGTATTTATTACTTGTCAGGAGATCTGGCGTCGAAGGTTAACCCTATTCGGTCCGGGGGGGACGGATTCCGCCCCCTCTGACGTTTTTTCTTGTAAAACACCTTAATGCTTTGTTGCATGACTACGATACTTACTGAGTTTCAATAATTATCTATTAGACACCTGCATGCCATATTTTTAGGTCCCATACCTTTCAGAGGCTTTGATATTGCCTATTAATCGAAACTACCCCTAAAAATGTCTATGAAACCCTTATAATGGGGAAAATATAATAACTCTTGTTAGGATTATTCTTAACTTGACACTTACAACACGACTTTTTTTACCAAGAAGAATCATTTTGCATGTTTTGGACACGTGAATAATCCGATTTCCCGATGTTTTCGGATTTTACCCGAAAATCGAAAAAAACGGATTTTCGGGCAATGTTTTGGCAATTTTTCGTGCGATCTATGTAAATACCGGTAAATATGTTAAATAAAATTTATTTAGCTTTTAGAAAATTCTAACAGAATGTAAAAATTCGCTCTAGAACTAAAGTAATTGAATTTTAAGCAGATAGTGGCATTTTACACAAATTTTAATCTTGTGATAACGTCACACAAAATGTGCTGACGCAAGCAAAAATTTATTGCTGCCATTTTGTTCCTTTTGTGACGTACTATAAGTGTGCTAAGATTGATTCAATTTGGACAAGCCTATGAAAAGTTATTGCGGGGGGCGGTTTCCGCCCCCTCCCCCCTCCCCCGGTCATAATATGTTCAAAAAAACCCAGACTGAATAGGGTCAAGCCACAATTAAATGTGTAACCCGAAGTTGAACGCCAGGTTGACGGTTTAATTTCAGGGATTCAGTGTGTTGCAAATCAAGTGAAGCGGTACAAGTTACAATCTGTAGTTACCCGGTCATAGCAAAAACAGTCAGTCGTTTTTTTTTATTTTGCAGACTATATTAAAGTCTAAAAATTAATCGTGAGTGACACCGGGATGAGCGTTTAGTACAGGTAAACCATGTCGCACATCCTTGTGAAGTGCTTACAACAGTGTGCCCTATAGGCAAATACCCTATTGTTACAAAATTAATTGTTGGCAAAAAAGTAAACTCTGTTATCTCATTGAATCAATAAATTTACTAAAATTTATGTTACAGTAAAAGTTGTAGCTGCCTAACTGCATTTAATATAAAAATTATTGATTGAGAATTGTGTTGTAGCCAAACTGCATTTGGCTACTGTTACTTTCTAGCCAGAGGTGGCTAAAGAGCTAAATACCCACAACCCCACAATAAAAGAAAATAATGTTATTAGGAAAAAAAGCTCTTATGTCAAACTGATCAAAAGCATCAATAGCATAGCATAATAAATATGGCTAGCTAGCTAGCTGCTAGCTACGTTGTGGCCAGATTTTATGCTCTTAAATACCAGTACCTACTTTGTTAGTAGTAGCCTTCTGATCGTAAACGAATTGTCCTAACATATGGTGATATTTACATCTTTGACTTTATATTTTACTATATTTAGGTGAATTAACACTTTACATAATTTTGTGAAAGGAGGAATTTTCATTTGCCTGTTTTTAGGTACCACCTTTACTCATACTGAATGTGATGAAATCGAAGTTGAATTTTTTTTGGACTGAGATGAAACTACCGACAAAAAAACAACGGCTATTATTATACACACTAGCTGTATACCCATGAAAGAATCCACTGGGTTTCTCTTTTAATCCTTGCAATAGATATACACAAAAAAACAAACAGAACATTATAAATTATAATATATTATATTCCTAAAAAATGTTTATACTTTAATGACGAATCGATCGATCCTTATAAATTTCCACTCAAAATGTCAAAAACCCTTTTAAATAAAGATTTAGCAAAAAACAGTCCTTTTGTATCTTACATGCAGTACTGCCTAGCTAATAAAAGTTAATTACGAAATGCCAAAAACAAAATGTTTGTTTCAGAATATCTAGGACAACAAGAATCACCGCACTTTGCTTCCAGCCTTACCACACGTAAACCGTATTCGGTCCAGGGTATTTCGAACATATTATGACCAGGGATGGGGGTGTGTTGAATCAAACTTAGCAAACTTATAGTACGTCATGCACTTTTTCTGTGACGTCAGTCTAATATACCACTCTTTGCCTAAAATTCAATACTTACGTTCTAGAGTGAGTTGTTACATTTTGTTAAAGTTTCTGACGGCTAAATAAAAGTTATTTAACATATTTTCCGGTGTTTACATAGTTCGTATGGATAAGGGCCAAAAAATGTCCCAAAATCCGATTTCAAAACTCGGGTAATCGGATTAATCAAGTGATCAATACTCTCAGAAATAGAGTTGTCTTTTAAGTTTCAAGTCTCAAGGATAATTCTAACGAAAGTTATTATATTTTCCTGATTATAAGGATTCCACCGAGATTTTTAGGGGTACTTTCGGGTAATAGCCAATATCTAAAGCGCTGAGAAGTATAGGATCTAAATATCTGGATCACAGGTGCCTACTATTAAGAATCATAGCCATGCGGCATACAAAAAAATCCGCAAAAGGGGAAGGGGGGGGGGAGGGGGGGGGGTGTGAAATCCCCCCTCCACTAGACCGAATTGGGTTACATAAAAATCCTTTCGTCATATTGCATGTGGTCATATAAGTCAAATAATTGAGAACCATATTCTTAGCAAAGACTACTAAGGCTAGCTAGGTGCTAATAGCAAAAGTAATAAAAACATAATCCACGGGTTAGCTGCGTACTGAGGCGCCTTGTTACAAAGAGTTAAAAAATTAAAGGGGAATGTTAAGATGTGAACTTACTACATATATGTCTCCAATTTTGTATCTTTCCAAAGTTGTCAGACGCGGTTTGACAGTACTGAGAAATTCGACATTTGGATTGTATGGAGGACGACACATGTCAACAGCAACGACATCGTCCCCTTCTCTTGCTGCGACTGCGCAGTTACATGGGAAGGTAAGGTTGCAGGAATGTGTCCTCACATGAACCTGAAAAGAGAAATTACAAAACCTTTTCTTCATATTGCTTTTCACTTTTTTTAATTTTGCAACCTTGGCCGTTAAAAAGGCGTGTATCCTGCTGCGTTACTACTAAATATCAACCTCATTACCAGGGCTTGTGGGTTTTATATGTTATCGTTCTATTAAAACAATAATACTAATGATTACTTAATCACTTTTATGAATTTAGTGTATACTAGTTCAATGGCCAAATTACTAATATTGCTACAGGTACAAATGGAATCTCAAAGTCTCTAAATTATTGATTTAACAAATTAGAAAAGACGTTCAATGAATTGCATCAACCATTTAGATATAGAGGGTCGAATACTACTGCTTTTTTATAATGCAAGATTTCAAAATATTCCGTAAACCAACGGAGGACAGGGTCTTGTTTGACTTTACATTATTTACCTCGAACTTGCGGTTTGTACTTCGTGCAAGAACGAAGTCTCCAACTTGTGGATAATGATACGTCTTTTTATCAAAGGTTATTACGTAAGGCTCGCCAGATGTTTGGCAACTTCCTGAGGGTATATCTTTTACCCTAACCTAAAAAATAATAGCAACATGTATTTCGAGTGTAATCCTGACAAAGTCGTCACTATTTTTATAAGCAAAATTTGCGCTTTCTGTAAATCTGTGAGAAGACACCAAAAATTCAAACACCATGTTGTTATATTTCTTTTTTTTCCACGCTGCATGTTTTCTAAGAGCCTGTAAGGAGACGACACCAAAGTCTGCTATGATATGAACAGACATCATGTTTGCGTGTATTACCCTTTTTAAAAAAACAAGTTTCAGCGAAGCAAAATATCATATGACAATGCATACCATTACGATTTTAATGGCGAAATGCGTAGCATTCCCGGCGCATTCTCGTGTATCCGAAATCCTGAAATTTTTGCAACTAATATTTTCGCCAACTCATCCAACGTGGTTCTTTTATTTGGTTAGTGTTAATATCGCGTGAAATAGCCATTTTTTGGTGCTATAAAATGATAACCTTTCAAATGCTCTGTTGTTCTGTTTTTTAGAAAAGTAATGACTGTGTCAAAAGATCTTTTTATTGTACATAGTTTACAGATGCATACGTAGCTTAAAAAGGTCCTTTTCTACTAGGCAAACTAATAGTAAATAGTAAAGTGGCAGTTTTTTTATCTTTTGTTTTCCGGCTTTAGCCGGTAGAACTTTAAAATGGGCTTCTTTTTTTGTCGCCGTTTCTACTATCGAGACTAGTGAAGCACGGAAGGGTACCAGTCTAGTGTAGCAGTACGTAAATTATTATTTTTTGAGTTATGATAACAGAAATTACCCTGTTGAACGGTACAAATGGTACAAAAACCTATTATTTTTACAGATAAATCATTTTGAATTATTATTTTATGTTCAGTCTATTTCGCCAGTTTCACCAAGCTACAACGGTCGTTTGTTATTTTTTTTTATTATCTGAAATTTTATGAAGCTAGATTTGTATTTGCTTACAAGGAGTTTCAACAGGCTAAAATTCATTTTAAAAAACGAAATAAATTAAAAATAGTTGTTTTTATTGATTTTTAGGTTTTATTTAGGTTTCATAAGAGCAGTGTTTACAAACTTGAACTCATTTTCTACTTTCATATTGTTTTTTCGTCTATTGCTGTGCCAGTTGAAAATAATTCATTATTAATAACATGATCACTTTTTCTGCAAAATTGGAGAACTAAAGCAAATACTCCCCCATGGAGGATTAGTAATACGCCGTAGAACTTCCTGCCGAAACGGCTAGTTTATTTAAATTAATTTGTGTGATACGTTACTTATGCAATAGCTTTGCAGCTCACGTGTTAAAGTGTTAAAGTCGCTTTCTTAAACTATTTAATAAGCAACTACCAGAAACAAGAATTTCAAGTGATACGCTACTTACACGATAGCTTTGCAACAGACCGGTTTAAATCGCAGTCTCAAAGTCTTTGGTTTGTCAGTACATCAGTGAAGTTATTTAAGTTTTTCGAACGTAGAAATTCGATGGCCAATGTGAGGTTCTTTTGCAATCCTCTTAATTAATTTTTGAAAAACTTGGAATAATAATACAACAACTAGCCGAATTCCCGTGGAAGAATCCACTGAATCTCTCATTAAACCGATGTAAGGGATACCAAACAAAAACATACAACACAGTAATTTGAATTTTCAAAACTCACATTTCAACCTCGATCCCTGGCTCTTTGTCTCTTTTATAACGGGATGGCAAAAAGAGAGAAAAAGCCCTGGGATCGAGGTTGCTCACAATCTGCATTTTTCTATGTGTATAACCGCTGAAACAAAACGTCTAAAAATATAAGCATGTGCAACAAAAAAAAGCAAAAAAATTGTAAAATAAAAATGGAAAATGTCCGAAAAAATCAAAGGTGTCTAACAACCGTTACGTAAAAAGCGAAGTACGCTAAATCTATATACTTGCTTTGCCATTCCAGAAATTTAAGAAATTAATAGTTAAAAACACATAAAAGAGAAATATAAAAACTTGAATCATTTGGTATATTGTATATCTACCGAAATATTTCAATCCAAAATAAAGAACAGACCCAAACTTATAATCAAGAAAATCACGCATAAAATCAAAGAAGATAACAATGCAGTGTTTTCGAATTTAAGAATCGAATATATTTCAAACGGTAACGTAACAGATGTAAACATTGATTTAAAAATCAGTAACAGCGGAAAAATTACTTTTTATAGTTTATAAAATTCTTATCTAGGATATACACCGTTTATTTTATAAGAATTATTCCGTTTCAGCCTTCATGTTCTTAACTTTCTTGACAAATACTATTCCTATTGTTCCTAATATATTTTTAGCAGGGCTATGGCCTCAAAATATATATATGAAATGACTTAATAAAATAAAGCTTGCTATAAGTTGCTATAGCTAATGGCAAATTCTGCTACATGTAACGGCCCATTGCTTTGGACAGAAAAAAGTTCAGTTTGTGAGATACGCAATAAAAAAGTAAACTTTTAATTAAATTTGTGCATCATACAAATTTTTATATTAGAACAAACAATCAAGCTTAGACATATTCTTAGGATATTCTGACCCATTGTTTAGAGTATTTTCTGACAAAAAAAGTTCTTAACTTTCTTGACAAATACTATCCTCGTTATTCTGGTATATTCTTAGCATGCCCATGTCCAGAAACTATATAATGCCTTAATAAAATAAAGCTTGCTATAGCTATTGGAAAATTCTTTTTATTTATAATAAACAATCGAGGTTGGACATATTCTTAAAATATTCTGAACTGACGCTGAGTATATTCTTACAAAAAAATATGTTCAGGCTGAAGACAAAACATATTTAACTTCATATTTAAGGGAAAGTTTAGCTTGAAACATGTAAACGGCTTACAAATCGTTATTCAATAAATTCATTTCTCTACCACATAATCTAAACAACACACCTGCTTTTCTTTCGCTTTCTCAGTAGGATGCTAGCTAGCGTTCTCTGGATAAAAGTCCAATCAGTTTTTTACTTTGATTACTAAACTTCGCTTCATCCCAAAGAAAACGAATTGATAATTGACAATTGTAGCTAGCTATAGCTAGCTACAATTGTCTGATAAATTTCCAATCAATTCTTTTTGACTTTATATCATCGTACGTTTTTCTTCTTTATAACAAATATTTCTGACAACAACATAAACTTTTTTTTATTCTCGCTCGACAACAACAGTCGCTCTACAACAACAGTTTTGTTTTTTACATTTTGGATTCGAATTATCATTCGAATTTGATAGTTTTTTTAAAAAGGAAAGCAACCTCGGTCCCAGAACACAAAAATGAAAAATATAGAAGAACAAATAAGCATTAATCTAACCTCATGATGAGTAAACATTGTTTGAAATAACTTTTTCCAGGATTACTTTGAAAAAGAGACAACCTTCTTTACTTCGGTTTTCTTTTTGCGGAGCAAAGGGGAGTGCGCGCCAGCGCACGGAGCGTAGCGGATCCCATTTTTTCATTAAATAAGCCAAATATAAGGAAAAAGGAAGGACGGTGGGGAGTATATAGCATTCCTGTACGATTTCGTCCCTATACATCCGAAATATCATGGTTGCCATGGAAATATTAAATTTCGTCCAAAAAATCACAGTAATTCAGCAATTAATTATGGTTATTCTCCAGTACATTTTTAGTACGCGAGACAACGTGGTTTTAAGCAGCGCAATAGAGTGCTTTTGTTGTTTTTTTAAAGATGGCTTAGCGGGAAATCGTAAAGAAAACGATGAAATGGTATGTTGTTTAGCTAGTTTATATCACTATTTTTTACATGTAATGAACCCCTTTTTAGCCTTATTCACCCCTAAATCTAGCTAGCATAAAACTACAAACTTATCTAACATAAAACTAGCTGTTTAGCTAGCATAAAAATACCCACTTAGCTGGAATAATATTAGAACTTAGATGCATATAGCTAGCTAGCTATTTTAAGAATTTTAGCTGGCATAAAATGAAGCAAACATATAAACATAAAGCTAGCATAAAATTAACTACTTAGCTGGGATAGAACTACCAATGCAGCTAGCATAAAATTAGCTATTTTAGCTAGCATAAAATCAGCAACATAGCTAGCATAGAAAATTCTTTTAAACAGATTTTTCTGTAGCTAGCTATATATACATATAGCTACTACACAGCGAGTGAGATAATTCTACTCTGTAAGAATGTCCCATCACATAGCTTGTTCTAGCTACAATTGTGCACAAAATTTGTTGGCTCTGGCAATTTTAACATTAAAAACCAAGAACCAAAAAGTTTAAAAAAGTTATCAAAAGAACATAGCTAGCTATAGTTACATATATATATATATTCGGCAAATAGTACGTTCCGTCCCCACTGATGATCAATGTTTATATAGACTTTGGCGTGGTCATGTGTAATCCTTTAAGATGCTTAGCCACAAAAGGTACTTCTTAACATTGAATATGGAGGAGCCATATTTTTGTGGACGATTGTAGCTATATTGTGGGCACGTCAGGAAATCAACAATTTTAACCCTGCCGGTGAGTATACACCTGTGCGGCTTAAGTTACAAAAACGAAAATTATTTCAATATAAATATATATATATATTACCGCGGTGTTTTAAATTCTGACAAGCAGTTCTCATGCATTCATCAACACCTACTGAAATTTTTTAAATATATTCATTACTTCTTATTTAATTTCCCGATATGTATACAAATAATGTTCTGATAATTTCTGTTTCTGAAACTTGACCTGATCTTTACACCAATGTGGGATATCATGCTTAAGTCCATCTCCAGCTGAGTACCAAAGTTAACCTAATTAATTGCTATTCTATTGATGTATATATATATGTATGTTCAGTTTCGAATAAGATTTTATCCTATACTGTCATGAAAACCTGTTCTACGAAATAAAACGTCTGTGTGATTTTCAATTCAATGATTTTCAATATATATATATATATATATTGAAATATACCAAAACGAAACTGAATTGTCAAAATTAATTTGGAGATTAAAAGACGACGGAACAGACTTTGAAATCTCATGGAGTATTGAAAAACACGCAATGCCGTATAGGACAGGAGCGCGCACGTGTGACTTGTGCCTAACAGAAAAAATAGCAATTGTACGAGCTGAACCGAAGGGACTGTTAAATAAAAGAACAGAACTTGTCAACAAATGTCGCCATCGTAATAAATTCACTTTAAAATGGTTGAAATGAACTGTAACGAACAATGTATTTATTTCTATTTATTTGTTTTATTACGTTTTATCACGTAATTAAAAGGTTTATACTTTAGTAGTAGCAAAAACGAATGTAGTTGTTTCTTGAAAACAAAACATAAAAATAATATAACTGCTCTGTTATACATTGAGCACTCTGTTTGTAATTGTGTTAAAAATTACTTCGTGTTTATATATATATATATTCAGGTATAAGGAAAACAACAGAATATTTGTTTGTACTTAAAGTTTCATGCTGCCGCAAGGGCAACAATCCTCAGCAAACTAATTCGTTAAATACAATACAGTGCAATGTTAATTGTCATGTCTTCTTATCACGTCAATCTTTACTGTCAAAAGACGAAAGCAAAAACTTTTTCTTGTGACGCCATTGGGCCACGATTTCGCTTCGTTTGTTCGACCCTGTGTATGTTGCAATTTCAAACTTTTTGTAAACGATATAAATTTCAAACCTTTTATTTTTGAGCTATTGAATTTAAAATATTTGCACCTCATATTTTAAAATATTTTCTATACTCCTGGCCTAATATGATAAACATCTTAGATATATTGAGTATACGTAATCTTTGAGTTGTAGGGGGGAGATTTTCTATTAAGGTGCCTGCCCCTGCCTTGCCGTTTCCTTGCCTTGCCAGCACTTCCTGTGCCTTTGCCTACCCTTCCTATGCCTTTTCTGGTGCCTGCCTATTATGCCCTTGTCTGTGCCTCCTATGCCTTGCCTACCCCTGCCTTGCTGGTTCCTCTTCCTGTTTCCTTGCCTTCCTTTGCCGTGCCCTTTTCTTGCCGTGCTTAATGCCTTTGCCTTGAAAACCTCTCCGCAACACTTTCTATATTGGTTTCAGTTGATAAGCAAATTGTTTCCGATAGATACGCGCGCACATGGTAAACCGGGGGTAAAATTAAATTATTCTATCTATAACCACCAACGGGGCTTTTAAAACAAAAAAAAACATATAAAAACATTTAAGAATAAAATAAAAATTAGTTTTAATAAAATAAAAAAAAAGAGTTTTATTTTTTAAAGTAATAAGAAAAGAGAATTAAATGTTTAAATAGTAACCCCCTGATTTGCGTTTTTTTTAACTTGGTAAATTTAAGCGTAATTCCACGTCGCAAAAAAGTGACTCGTACTTTGCGTGTCGTGGACTCACATGGTTACTCACACAAGCGTATTATTATATAGACTAGTCGATAAGGCCCGTGGAGAAATCCACTTAGGCAGAGGGACAATGGGAAAATAGGTTGTTTTAGATTTTTGCTGACGTCAGCAGTCCATATACCAAAAAAAATTGGCGAAATTTAGTTTATTCGTTTCCTGTAGTGTGCAGAGATTGAAACGCTGATGAGAAAAATGTATAATATCATGTGCTATTGACGAACGGTTAAGAAGATATAAAGGTTTAAAAATATTGCTGACGTCAGCAAAGTACCTAATAAAAGTACCAAAAATTTTTCTTCCGAAATTCATAAACCCGTTGCCATTATCGTATAGATCTTGAAACGCTGAGCAAGAAAATGTATAGGATCATTTACTTTTGACAAACGGTTGCAGCACGGTCGTTCAAAACAGCGATTTTAAGGAAAAAAAGTGTGCGCATGCGCCGAAATTTTTTTAAAAAAAAGCGGCTACGGCATAAAATTATGACGTCATCGATATTGACCTCACTCTCTATTATCTTGTTTTAGTCGCCCAATAAAAGAAAATTTAACATTTTTTTCTTTTAAAACTAAAGAAGGATGACCATAGACTACTATTTCGCCTCTGGTTGCTACCCGGGGCAGCATAAACAGACGGCAAGGTCCACAAAAGCCCGGATGGCTAGCTCACAATTTACCAGTACAAGAACACTGTTGTACAACATTCTGACGCAAAGTTTTGCCTAAAAATTACTTTTCCTGTTTGCATGTATCCCTTATCGAGCGTTCTATCGTATTAGGTAGTAGCTGCCACTTTTTTTACTACTAAAATGTTGAGCTTTTCTACACCATACATTTCACTTTCGTTTTCACAAAAAAAAAATGGTTGACAACTATTAGAAATGTAAAATAGACGCTAATAAACAAAGAACAAACGATATTATACTTCTAAAATTAAATTTTAAATGCCACTTTAGTGTTGTAAAGGAAAAAAAATACTTCATCTAATCTGTAACCTTAGCTAGCTCTAAGGTTGGTCTTGATTAGTTTTCTAGAAGCCTGCTAGAGCTAAACGTAAATGTGAGAAAGCTAGTTTCACTCAGACTCAGTGGACCCCAGTGGAAATAATCCACTAACAATAGGTTTTTGTGATTTTCTGGGCTAGAAACACTTTAAATATTTATCATTGTTGTTGTTGTTATTAGACTAGCAACTCATTGCAAATGAAAAAATTTTGTACAGTTATAATGTTAAACGAAAAAGCTAACAATTTACACATTTTTAGACATTTCAGCCTAGACCATTCCCTAATCGTGAGATTTTTCACCACGAAAGTTAATCTGAATTATATAAAAATAATTTACAAATTAGGCTATTACAAGTATTTTTTATTTCAAATCATATATCTGTATTTAACGAATACATTCTTACCATAATGCTTCGAATAAACGCCCCCTTCTATTAAACGCCCCCTTCTATTAAACGCCCCCTCGAATAGACGCCCCCCTTTTCAGTCATTTTTTACATAAACGCCCCCCTCGAATAGACGCCTCATAAGTGAGCGTTTATTCGAGGCGATAGTAAAAGTATATGAAAACATCAATAACTATTGTTGTTTTGCTCTTTTAATTAAAAGCCAATTTTAATGGTGCTATTATAATATAGAAATTTCATAAATACAACTAAACACAATCTCTCATATTGATACATTGGTAAAATAAGGAAATTTTCTATAAACACCCTTTTTCCTAAATCTTAAAAAAGGTTGGAAATTTCGCTTTTGAAGTTCATTCTCCAAAACATGTGAATATCTTTTATTTTCTGATGTGAAGATATATTATAGGTATCCTTAAAAACTGCAAAAGAGACGAAGTGTAAAAAATTTAATAAACGCCCCCCTCTTTTAAACGCCCCCCTCGAATAGCCCCCCTCTAAAAATGTCAAAAAATTTAATAAACGCCCCAGCCGTTTAATCGAAGCATTACAGTATTTCAAACGCATCCAACAAAAAGTGGTAATCAAGCAAATCAGTAAGCTCTTCTGTTTCATCATTGTCCCATCTTTTTTTTTAACCGCTTCTGTCAACAAATCTTTACATGCAAATCACGTTTGAATGACGCTTGAAATTGTGAATTGTTGGGTCAAAATTACTTCAATGAAACCGTGCCAACATGTTTTGTATCATAGAACAATTTGGGACTGGTTCCCTAAAATGTAAAAAAAACAGAAAATACAATATAAGCTACCTGCTTATATAAACCTATATACATGTAAAATAGATATGTAAAAGAATCTTAATTTTAGCAAATAATAAAAAGTATATACATGTTTTTATAAGACCAGTAAAATCTGCTGAGGCTAGCTGCTCCTAATTTTCAAACATTTTCAGACCATTTTGTTGTTATTTTTTTCTTAGTTATATAAAAATCTTTCTGAAACTTCTTTGTTGCTGGTGATGAAGCTCTGTGTTCACAAAAAATAGTGAATATTAGATATTGTACATGGGTGAGCAAAGAAACAATCACCAGCAAAAACAATAGCTTGAAAGAGAATTCACAACCTGGATTGTCCTTACTCCATGGAAATATCAGGCTAGGTTATTTTTGGTTTGGAAAACAATGATTGAGCAGACGGCAGGGCCTACAAAAAGCTCTTATCTTTTAAAAAATCTAATGCTTTTATAAAAAAGCATGTAAAATGATAGCAAAGTGTGCATGAAAAATGTACAGAGTTAATGTTTATCATATTTCTGTGAAATCCCTGACTTTTTTCTGATGAAACTATTTTTTTTGACGAGATAAACATAAATTTTTCATGATTTATCAGACACCACAAAAACTCGGCATAAGCCTCAATTATATAAGTCCAAAAATTTTTCCAGGGTACGAACAGATAAATGCACAGGAGCATCTATGGTTTAGTGTTACTTGTTGTTTTGTTAATTATATACATATTATAGAAAAATATTATTGATTTTTCAATTTCTTTTGGTATGAGATTTTTCATTAACAAACAAACCTTCGCTACGAAATATTATTTTTAGCAGAATTATTAATAAACCCTAACCATTTTTGGGGAACTGGGACTATATATATATATGTGAAAGGTTAGGGGGTAGCCACAAGCAACATTTTTCACATCTAACACTAGTTTATTGCTTATATTTATCTTATTGATGAGTGCATTTAAAATAATGATATTTACCGATTTATGAAGTCTTGTGAAAGGTCATTTCCAAGGACCAATTTCTTTCAGAAAAAAAGTGGCAGCCACAAACCACTGGTTTTATTTGATAAAACAGGCTATCACCTTTCAGAAAAAACATGTCTCAAAGCATGACTTTGCGTTGGAAGGCAAATATCTTCATTTTCCACCAACATAGAAAATTTTATGATCAAAACATTGCTACTCTTTCTGTCTCCTCCCAACAAAAGTGAAAGTGATCGGGTAGTCGAATCTAGAGTTTTTGTATAGTCCAAGGCCTGCTCTACTAAAATAAAATCTATTTAAGAGATGATCTCTACCGCAGAGGCTCAAAAAACATTTGTTTTTAAGGGGAAATTGAAGCACGTGCGATGGTGGCCATTATGGATCGCTTGCCGCAGAAAATTTGACAACAAATAATGGCGCATGCGCACACTTTTTTTCCTGCCGTAAATGACCGTGGCAGAGATATTGGGGTTTGAAGGTTTTTTGATGACGTCATAAGCCCGTGCATTCCAAAACGGATTCGGGGAACCAGGTTTTGGAAAATTACCCAAATTGGTCCTAGGTGGTCCCTAGTTACACTCGCGGTAAAAAATCATTGACGTCACCACCTCGTTTCCAAGTTATTTGGCCGCACTGTAATGGCTTCATTAATTTAATATAGGATATTGACGTTTAAGTAGTGTTATTGACGTCGCGCCGTAACGTCAGAAAATTAAACATATTAGACATAAGTTTTTCGGCTACATCAAAGGAAAATGAACACATCCACCTTGCCTGTTACGGACAGACACACACAGTCTCTGTATTATTATAAGAGACTACTCGATAAGGCCCGTGGAGAAATCCACTTAGGCAGAAGGACAATGGAAAAATAGGTTGTTTTATATTTTTTGCTGACGTCAGCAGTGCAGATACAAAAAAAAATTGGCGAAATTTAGTTTATTTGTTGGCTGTAATGTGTAGAGGTTAAATCGCTGATCAAAATAATGTATAGGATCATATGTTTTCGACAAAAACCTAAGGAGATATGAGGTTTTAAATATTTTGCTGACGTCAGCAATGTCCCGTCAAAACCCAAAAAATGTTTTTTAGAAATTTGTATACCTGTTGCCTTCATCGTGTAGATCTTGAAACGCTGATCAAGAAAGTGTATAGGATCATGTAGTTTTGACAAACGGTTGCAGAGATATTAGGGTTTGAAGGTTTTTTGATGACGTCATTAACCCGTCCATTCCGAAACGGATTCGGGGACCCAGGTTTAGGAAACTTACCCAAATTGGTCCCAGGTGGTCCCTAGTTACCCACGCGGTGAAAAATCATTGACGTCACCACCTCGTTTCCAAGTTATTTGGCCTCAAAGTTTTAGGTGCATTGTAATGGCTTCATTAATAATATAGGATATTGACGTTAAAGTAGTGTTATTTTCGTCGCGCCGTAACGTCAGAAATTTTAACATATTAGAGATGCATTTTTCGGCAACATCAAAGGAGAATAAACACATCCACTTTGCCTGTTACAAACAGACAGACACAGTCTCTGTATTAATATAAGAGATAAATATGTTATCTTTTATTTACTCCTTTGATCACAGTAATAAGAAGTGTACAAAGCACATACAAAACTTTGTAAAGACTCTCCATGTGGAGACTCCAAACGTTATAAAGGAGGTTTAAATAGAAGGAAATAAATCTAAGCAACGTCCATTTAAATTCTATTCAAATTTATTTTGTTTACGCGCTCCTTTGAACCCATCCGTTGCGCCTCTTTTGCTGCATTTTTACATGCCGAGAGTGACACGAGTGTTTTAACAACAAATCAGAACTTTCACAAAACATGTTAAGAACCAGGGGCGGATTCACACATTGGCGAACTCGGCACTCGCCTAAGGAGAAATTTAGCCTGCCCGCGCTTTCTAGAATTGTTACAATTAGGTTCCGTTTTCACTTCGCTTTTTTATATTATGTTGTAGCGGTATCTCCTTCACGGTGCTTTACCGAGTCTGTAAGATATTTTGTCCTATTTCATACTTCAGGCCTATCCAAGTGACTCCATAGGCTACCGTAAAATTTGGTCGACTGTGGAGTGCTTTTCGCCGACTTTAGGTAAATTTACGGCAGTTTTCTATAGGCCGACAGAAAGTCCACCTTACAAGGACAATTGTTTATTTTAACCGTTGACCGTAGCATATGACAATCTCGGCAAGATAGGCTGAGATTTCCCTATTTGAATTCTTTCCGTTCATCATGGCTTCAGCAATGAACATCAGGGAACGCGTAGAGTCTGCTGTAAGAAGCAATAAAATTGTCATGTTAAATCATGTTAAAATTTTGCACGCGAAAAAGAAGAAACATTACTGGAAAACATTTATTCTCTGTGTCGCCTGTGATTGCAGAAGAAAAGCAGTTTGGAAGAAAAGTAGCCTGACTTTTTACAAAAATAATAGCTTTAACTCGATGACTACGCTTTCAGGTACATCTATTTACTTTTAATTCCATTGATTTTAGGGTAAGATACACAATTGCTTTCTATTGCTGTGCTAGCAAGTGTGAACATGAAACTGTTTATAGTTTCACTTTCAACAAATTTGAAAAAGCTTTGTGTCAAATTCAAAAGAGCTTTATGTTGTCTTGGGTTTCTTTTTTATTTAAGTAACAAGACATTTTATAACATCACAATAAATCGAATAGCTAGTCGCTGGTTACTTTTTGTAGCTGGTAAAGGTGTAATGTATATAACAATTTGTTGACTTCGTAACAACTTTGTATGTTTACTTTTGTAGATTCAAAGCTTCTGGCAGCAGACACTTTCCAAACGATTTTTTAAGATGCCACAAGGCCAAGGAAGAGAACACTAGTTTTGGGAGGAAGACTTTGACAAGACTTTATGATGTTTTGGTGTAAAATCTCTAGCCTCGTATCGAAATTATTCCTGGAAATGGTGCTAATTATATACAATTCGAATAAGAAAAAGGCATGGCTTTTTAATGGGTGAAATGACAAAGGTTTTTCACATTTTCACTAAAGAAGTTGTCATGCTGATAGACTTGAAAAATGTTTGTGGTTCTACCAACATGGCGAACATAACTTGCATATATATTTACTTATTACAGCCCTATCCAGATGGACACAAAAACGTGTAATAATGTAGTTAATGATATCTGTTCTTGAATGATTTTGTTTTGTTAAAAATTTCAAGTATTTATAGTAATTATCGCATAACAGCTAAAAGGTATTTTGAAGTTTGATTCAACATTTTAAGAGTCTGAGTCAGAAATGGTTACCGAAAAATAAAAACAGTGTTCTTCTTGCTATTAGGCTAATAGGGCTAAATATTTTTTGACTGAATGTTGTGCTAAATCAGTGTTCATTCTTTCGTTTTTGTAGGTTATTGTGTTGTAAGGTTGTTTTTAATTAGCTATATAATCTTGCCATTTTTATTTTATTGTATTTATCTGTTGTTGTTTATGTTGTTGTTACTATGATCTAATAATACAAATAAAGCCTATTTACATATGCATTTTTGTGTTGTTGTTTTTTGCTTATTTTTCTTTCAGGCCTCCTTTTTCATGTTATTAAATTTTTGAATAGATTAAATATGAAAAAATTTTATTAGTAATATATACTGTTTTGCATTACCGAATTACAAGAATTATATATGTCTTTTGTACTGAATCTAGTTTCCAAAAATTTATAGCCTTAAAAGCTATTATATTCACCCATAACTTGCAAAAAAAATTCCTGGATGTGGAAGAAAGAAGAAGTTTTGCTGGCTAGCTAATTTTAGCCTTAATTCTTCTGAAAACATTATTTGGCTTTCATTTAAGATTTTATGATTGTTTTTTTTCAAATAACATGTAAGAAATGGACTTGTAAAGGTCCTGTCTGCTGCATTTTGGAGTGCTGAAATAGGTAAATAAGCTAAAGCTTCTGGGACTTCGCCCCAGACCCCCATCTGATTTAAGACGCGCAATTTTCGCAAATCCGCCTAAGGAGAAAAAAATCCTGTATCCGCCCCTGAGAACTATACCGAACATAAATAAAACACATGGCTCTGTTGAGCTATAAGATTTAATGCTGGTGAAGTTTATTATCTCTACTTGCAAAACGACTCAGCTGGTACTTGAAGCTTATATTGCGTAAATTGTTGCTCTGAGATATGATATTATTTTATATCTTGTAGATATTTCTATATGTTCCCTCCTAGCACAGCGTCAGTTAAAAGATTAATAAAACTTTTAAAAAATATTACTGCAGAAGTTACTTCATAGTTATTGGATTTTCGGTATAGAATCGGTGATCGGGGACTATTGTTTCTTTCATAGAACAAAAATTATGCATTTTTCGTTGGGTAATGATTTACTTTTATTTCTTTGCGCTTTTATTTTCTGATATTGTTTTTTTATCTTTATTTTACCATAAATTCCCAAAAATAACCCTCAAAATGGGCTGATTTTACTTATTTTGTGCATATACCACTAAAATATTTAGAAACTGATTTTAAACGATCAAATTACAAAACAAACGAGGTTGGTTGAAAAATAATTTACAGTTTATGCAGAAATAACAATGAGCTACGGTGATTTTTATAATTTACGAGCGAGGTTTCAAAAATTTTGTTTACAAAATTGAATTTGAAAAAAATGCAGCAACCTGCAGATCGGCAACGGATGGCTGCAATAAAAACTACTGAGATGTATCTCTTTCTCTTTTTGAATCTCCTTGGTAACATGCAAAAATGAAAAAAAAGAAAAAAATCACGCAGAAATAATACCCAAAAACAAATAATTGCTACATGCTTTTTTTTTAATTTTCACTAGCTCGAATTATGACTTACTTTGAATGTACGAGGACATCACTGCGAAAGTCAAGAAATAATGTTGAAAGTTCAAAAGATGTTGCAAGATACCAGCGCGGAATTAATGTATGCAAATTGTTAGCATTATCAAACAATCTCAGTTTTTGCTGTTTAACCATTTTTCTAGAGTAATCTTTTTTGTTAAGTAAAATATAGAAACTGTAATTTTCAGACGTCAACCTTAAATTTCTTCGGCTCATGTCTTGGCTGCCTAATTCCAGAGCAGTATCTGCCCTATTTAATCCCGACCTTGTAACTTTAAAAATGAAATGCAACTTACTGCCACATTTGATATATTTTTATAACAATTCCAATCAACAGGATTGGCGTGTTCTGCAACATTAAATCTTAGATGTATGTATTTGTCCCCACCATTGACCCAATCACTCTTAGAAACAACTTTGATATTTTTTGATCTTCCAGCTGCACCTTCCGTAAAGTTTAATTCGCAATTCCCAGAAGAAAGATCTGTACCGTTTTGACCATATTCCAACCTTACGGCACAATGTCCTCTACATGCCACAGGTATTGTTGTTGCAACAGTAATATGTTTACGATCTTTACCTTCTTGCAGCTCTAATTCCTTTGGATTAATCTACGGTTGAAAATGCTTAAATATTTCAGAACTCTTTATTTACTAAAATTATAGAAGTAGGGAAGCGTCGAGATGCACACACATTTGCAAAACTTTTTTTAAATAGTCGCAAGATAGAAAAGAGAAACTGACAAAGAGTCATTAAACACACACACAAGCTTTAAAAAATACTTTTGTCTGCGTGTTTTTATAAGTGGTATTTTTTAGATGACATTTTAATCCCACCTAAGCTGACATTATACCCAAAACCCTAGGATGGTTCTTTTCGATTCGAAGGAGGAGCAACAACGTCATGTAGAAAGTTAAGTCTGATCTGCACATGCATATTGAAAAAAAATTGAATCGAAAACGTTAGTATATGAAACTAAAGAAAGAGTATGTACATAGTATAAGAGTACATATGTATATGTGCAGCTAAATTGATCATACTATAGTGGTGTTGCTTAAATCGTTTTGATATGTATACCAATGCCGAAAAATATGTGTTTGAAATGAATAAAAACAACTGCATAAAAATCCAACCCTTTTCCATATAAAAGAAAACAATCAGCTTACCTCGAAGCCAGCATAGAATTCATTACTTTTTCGTGCAGAACTTTTTATCTCAGGCGCGTCAGAATAGTAGGATCTAACTTTGCAGGAAATCTGTAAAAAAATACTTATGATTCTGAGAATATATATGCAAAATTTCCATTTAGACTTAATGTTGCTTAAGTTTTTACATTTTACAGGATGAATTATTGCTTACTAATGATAATCTGCCAAATTGACGTATTTTTTTGCGTAGGCTGATGCGCCAAACTTACATGACTTTTAGAAGTTGAAGAGCGTCGAAAAAAATATAGCTGTTTTAATAATCCTTGCTGGTGTTCTTTCTTCATTTTTACTTACTAACTTTAGATTGGCGGTTGCTTACAAGTTGCTTCGTTTTTCAAACGATTTATAATGCACTATGTTAAATTTCTGAGGTATTATTTTTGCACTTTTCAAACTTGTTTTTTGAATAAAGTTAATCGATATTGTTAAAACTTGCGTACAAATTTGTTTCAGAGGTAATTTACTTCAGCAAAAAGTAAATAAGGAAATTTCATCCATACTTTGTGACCAAGACAGAACAAAGGTTTTCCTCCATTTTTTCCATACGTGTTGTTGTTTTCTAAGTACGCTGCGGTCTTGCCTACATTTACAATACGATTTGTCTGATGTATTCTCTCCTCAGGTAGACCTTGATACCATGTCACAATATGATAAATGTTAGCAGCAGTTTCTTGTGGATCAAATTCACACTTGAAGCGAATACGTTTGGTTTCGTTGTTTACGCCTACTGACAATACTGGGTCTCGTTTTAACTTGGGATAGCGTGCTAGGTGTATAATAAACAAATACAATTACATTTTTTAAAAAACATATTTTCACCTCAGCAATACTTTACGGCACTGTAATTGGATGGGGTATTTTATGATTACAAAAGGCAGGCTGTGTGTTGTACCACCTCTCATCGTGCAAGGTTATGTACTAATAATAACTTTTAAATATGTAAAGTAAAAACAAAAAGGAAGTCAACTTTTATCTAAATCACTTTGATTATGCGACGCTAGTTGTTTATCAGCGTTTTTCATGCTAGCAGGGTATATTATTAACCCTCTTCCAATCTGATCTAGACTGTGTTAGATCTAAATTCAAATTTTATTTCATATATCAATGCCCGATCTAACATTGTTTCAACGATCTCTTTTGAAAATTCTTCCAATCAAAATGGACGTTAAGTAAGTCAGTTTGCGGTTATTTCGAATAATTATCAACGTTCATCTTAACGATCAAATTTGTTTTAAACTTAAAAATGAACAGAATAATTTTCAGAATTGTTCTACTTAAGTTTTATTAGTTCTTTCAGAGAACTGATAACGTTTTTGAATATTTTTCCTAGGCAAACAACAACAACTACTGATACAGCTCAGGTGCAGGATGAGAATTATGATGGTACAACTGCGATTAAGTCCAGTGACTCCAAAAAAAATCTAGACATGGTAATCAGTCATTGCCTTCCACTTCGACAAAACTTTGATTCGAGCTCATGGAAGGGGAGAGTAAGGCATGGGAGCATCCTAAGGACACAGCTGACTATGTCAAACGATATATCTTAAAACATCTTCCAAACAAGGAGATCACGAAAAAATAATGGACGTCAACACCGTTCCAATGAATATCCAAAGTCCCTGGATGAATACATTAAGATACTGTTAATAGCAAATTACAAAACTACTGTACTGTTTCAGGAGAGAATTAAAAATCCTTACAAGACTAGATCCATAGTATATACGGTCCTCTAACCTAGTTATGGACCAAAATGGATATGGACAAGGAAGCTTTGTTGGCGTCTGACGAGTTTGAGAACATTGACGAAGTTTCCCCTCTTTTTGAACAAACCGTAGTCCTCAGTCAGGCGTTTAACTCAGCTACGCACCACCGACGTAACAATGTGTTGAGAACACTGGTTGACAACAAACAGAAAGTGAAAGATATCATGAAGGACGAAGAAAATTTATTTTCTTCCCCCTAAGACAACCTCTTTGGTGAGGAACAGCTGTCAAAAGCCTCAACAGCAAAACAAAAACCTTAGATTCTTATTTGCTGGTTTGAGACGAGCCTCCAACAGCACCAAACACATTCGCAATTGTTTTAATCAGTCCCTTCAGAAGGGCCAACAGATTCGTTTCGCGGTAGAGGACAATTTCCATGAATGTTATTCAACAAAAGAGGAAAGAGTTCCTTCTTCAATTTCTTTAATGTAAACTCCAAAATTGCAAATACTAAGCCTACAAGGATTCCACAGGGAACATCCAATAATAAAGAGGCTGCTTTCAGAACAGAAGCTTGACCTACCCCCTACAGGCAGGATCAAGAATTTCAAAACAAATTGGGAAAAATTAACAAGAGATCCACAAATCTGAAATACCTTGAGGGTTACGAAATTCCTTTTCTAGGAATTCCTACCCAACTTTCTCCTCCAAGACACATTCTGGATAAAATTCAAATGGAAAGTCCAATTTTACCAATTTGTTTGCCTGTGTTTCGGTCTAGTCACTGTTCCGAGGGTTTTACGAAATAATTGAAGGTTCCAATTGCTCTTTTGCGAGATTAAATATAAGTGTTTATCTGAACGACATTCTTTTAATAGTTTCTTCAGAAACGATATGTTGACAGCTAGAGTCAGTCTTATTTATCTGATGCGAAATCTAGGATCTTTAATCATTGTAAAAAAATCAGTACTGAAACCGCCCCAAATAATTTAGTTTTTTGGAGTCTAAATAAATTGGCAGAGAATGACTCTACCTTATTCCCAGCAAAAGAAAAAGAAAATTGGGAAACAGGTCCAGTCGTTACTGAAAACACCTGTAGTGTCATGAAGGCAATTGACCCGAGTAATATAAAAATTAGTGACAAAAGGGACATGCAATTGGTAGTTGGAAACTAGAGACAAAAGGGACTTCAATTGTGAAACTTTGAAAAAAGGCGATTCTAGAACTAGAAATGGGGAATAAAAAATCTCGAAAAAGTGAAGGAAATTATTGTTTTTCATTCCACCGCAGCTGATAATAAGTTCGGATGCATCCCTACAGGGCTGGGGTGGGGGCTTGCCGGGTCAGAATACAGGGGGGTAAGGTCAGTAGTAAAGCAGAAACATCATATCAAAGTACTAGAACTCAGAGCATATAAATTCGCCCTAAAAACGTTTTTTTCATTATCTGGACAGTTTCAGGCAACGTCTGGTAACAGAAGGGGTATCAATCAAAGCTGCAAACTTTATCTCAAATTCTAGACGAACAAGTACCCAAACTCATAAAGAATAAAGAACGGAGAAAGTTGCGTATCTGGTGTTCTATAGAATAATTGATCCCAAATTCTGTATTGGATTAAGTGGCAGATTTATTTAATCAGGGTATAGAGTATAACACCATTGCAAAGCACACATCTGTAGTCTCTGCATAACATCCGGTTAATAGTGTCACTGTTGGTAAAAATCCAAGAGTTTCAGCTCTTATAACAGGGATATTTAATAAAAACACTTTTCAACCAAAACATAATTTTATTCGGGATGTGGAAACAGTACTGACTTATTTATCACAATTTAGTAAGGATAATGAAATAAGATGCTGACTTTAAAATTAACAATGTTATTGGCACTTTCTGCAGCTTCTAGGGTTTCTGAGATAACTAATTTAGACATCAGGTATATGATAAAGGACGATTTAGGTTACTCATTTTAATTTTAAAAATTGACTAAGAGTAGGAAACCTGGGAGAGGGATTCTTATAGTGAAATACTTCAAATTGCTAACAAGTAAGGAATTATGTGTGTGTCATTGTATTGATTTTTATTCTGATAGATACAAAAATAAACGCAATAATACTAATCAGTCATTACTCAGTCATTACCCTATAAACCTGTAACTATGGCATCCGCTTTAAGACGGATTAGGGAGGTTTTGATTTTGTCCGGTATTAGCTCAGCATTCACAGCTCATTCTACTAGGTCTGCTTCTACATCGAGAGCTATTATGGTAGGGGATCCATTTCGGAAATTTTAAGGAGAGTTCAATGGCCAAACGAGTCTATCTTTCAGAACAAGCAATTTCCGAGAAACATTGGACATAGTTTCAAAAGGCTGTATTAGAAAAGCTTTAAAGAGAGGTCGTTGAAGAAATGTATTCGAGCTTTAAGCCAGAAGGCGTAATCAAGTATTAGATCGTTGGCGTCGATTTTATTCATAAAATCGGGATTGCACTGCGGGCGCTTCGCGCCCAGCCACAATCCTTAATTCCTCTGCATCAGGTCTGTCCTTATTACCTCCTGACAAGTTTTTGTCGGTCTACCTCTGGGTTTTGCCCCAGGAGCTGTCAAATCTCTACAGTTTTTTACTCAACCCTCTTCTATTCTTTCCAAGTGTCCCAACCAACTCAATCTTCTTGTATCGATAACATCTTTAATGCTACAGATACCTAGCTTGCTTCTCAGCTCATTTGAACTCTTTCTGTCTCTCAGACTGGCGTGACACATCCACCATACCATTCTCATATAATTTCTTTTTCAAACGGTCAAGATCTTCCTGCCTTACTGCCCATATGTCACTACCATACAACATAACACGTCTTATACAGGCCTCATACAACCTACATTTTACCTCAATTAATAAGACTCTGCCAAAGGAAGAAACTCTCTGAAATTTTTCTAAGCAGAACTTTCACTACCCAACATATCACCCAAATAACAGAAGTTCTCAACTATCTCTAACGAACCACTGTTGTACATCAAAGCAAGAAATCCTTCATAGTATACAATCTCACCTTTGGAACGCTTGCATACAAGCTAAATGTCAGCCCTTAACCTTCCTCCAATACCACTGGAATTATTATTCACCTAATGCTTGCAAGTCTGACATAAAATTGAGTTACTAGCAGCCCTTGTCATACAAACTCCACAAGGCCACTTTCCAACTACAAGGTCACAGTTGGCTTCAATGTTACTAATCATGACTTTAGATTTTGCTGAATTCACTCTTAACCCTTTTTGTTACATTTGTTAAAATTAAATACAAAGTTAGTCCTATTAAGAACGAAATGCAAAATACTGTGTCTCAATAAGCCTTATGTATAACATAGAGGTATAAAAGAAGAGGAGATACATCTTCTTTAGAGCTATTGAAATCATGCGTGATGCAAAAACAGGTGCCGCATTCAAAGAGAACGAACTCATCTTAAATTTTGCCCGCGGGAAGTTAGTTTCATTGTTTAAAAAACGAATTGTGGTTGGCCAATTCGACAGAACTGTCAATCAATTTAATTCATGCAAAAAGTGTTGTGTGCCGATGTTTGTAGCTAAATTTAAAAAAAAATACTTTTGAGAATGACTGGAAAATTAAGGTGTAGTAGGTCACAAAACTACGATCGCAGTCTTTACAAAAGAGTTGATCATATAAATGAAAAATTTAGGTTGGTCATCTAGATATTTAATCACCGCTCTCAAAATGTAAACAAAAGTACATATTTTGAATTTTCATTGCAACCTTATGTGCTTGTTTCGAGAAATCTTCTACAAGATCTTAAGTACATAATTCTATAAAAATGTTTCGTCCTTCACTCTATGTGTTCCTTTTTTTGCGATAAGAGATCTTAAATAAGCAAAACTTTAGCATACAGAAATAAAACGAAAGAATCATTCAGCAAATCAGAACATTCATAATAACTCTTGCCCGCGTTTTTTACAAAAATGTCAGAAATGAAAGCCTATAAACTGTGCAAACATCAATGGATGGACTTGAAATTTTTAGAGAAGTTTTCTGAAACATTAATTGTGCCATGGTTATAACGGTGTTACAACGGCGCATTTATATCTTATGTTTTAAGCCAGTTTTCACAAGAAATATTTTTCTCGTGCTTTTAATGTTTACATATCCTCTAAAGATGATTGGCTAATAAAATTCAGAAGCAACTTAGGCCTCAGCCTTCAGGAAATATGTATTTTAATGGCTTTTCAAAAACGTAACCAAGCGCAAGTATGCCGCAAATCTGTATATATCCAACTTAGCATCCCGCATAGCTTCAAAGAACGCCGCTTTTAATAGAAATTTCAATAGATTTTAAATGGACGATTCGTGAGTTTTATCTCATTAGTTGAACAAAACAAGATGCTACTGATTAAGCTTGTCCAGTATCATGTGATCATAAAGATTAGACAAAAAGGTTTTCTCTGAGCATTCTAGTAACTGTGCAACATTGCTTTAGTGCTAAGTGAAATACTTCCAGTTGAGTTATACTTTTTTGACTGTAGATTATACAGATAGATATGGGTAAATAAATAAATATAAACGAAATAAATAAAATACTCTTTTTTTTCTGAGTCGAAGGGGGTTCGATGGGGATGATAACTTTACCACCCAACAGTTCAATTTTCATAATTTTTGTTCCAGATCATAGGCATTGCAATTTATGACTTTAACTTTTTCCCTATTGCGAGAAGTTGTGGAAAGTTTTGTTTCCATTATTAAAACAACATTTAGTAGGAGTTAGAAAAAATTTAGAAATGAAATTTTTTTTTCTTTTTCATATGCCTTTTTTAATATAGATTTTTTGTAAAGAATTATCTGTTCTTATCTTATTATACTTGTCATTTTCACATTAGACAAATATAAATTGAAAACAGCCATTTTTCGGTGAAAACGATAATGATGTAATCAAAAATTACTGACGCCAGGATTATATTTGTGATGTAAAATCACCTCTTTTATTTTGGTTTGTTACTGTCCCATGACACATATTTGTCTTTCCCAGACTTCTAACAATTATTACAGATTACTTATCTAAGTGCCCAACTAATTAGGTTCAGCAATTCACCTGAAAACATCCATGGGGGTTTTCCTGTTATTAAAATCCACGGAGATTTGTTATTGTTACACGCCAGTACTACCTGGAATGACACCCCAATTTCTAAACTGTTTCGTGAAGCAGATTGTTTAATAACGGATGTTGTTTACTAAACCCACACCCCTACAAAACTAAAATTTTGCAATCTACCAACTGCAGAGTAGAGGCCAGGTAATGTTGACTATTTTAGAGAAAAAGCCCAAAAACTACATTTTCCACAAATATTATATCCTGGGTTGTAGTTTTTCATAAATAATAAATTTCAAAAACAAATATCGTTTTACCTCGTGATATGATTTTTGGCACAACCACTACAAAAGGGACATACGGCCATTTTTGAAGCAAAATATTGTTTCAGGAAAACTTATGCGTAACGATAATAAAATAGCATAAAAGCAATTAAATTCATTGTGACATACTTGTACAACCAGGAGTAAATCCATTCGGTGAGACTTCATTTGATTTACATCGGACTTCCTTTCCTGAAAAAGTACTCCTTTTTAATCACCTTTATTTGCTGACATAAATGCAAGCTTTTTTAAAAAACAAAGACGACTAATAATTAGATGAAATAAAAATGTTGAGCTAGGACACACAGCGTCTCCCAACATTTCATTTTAAATTTCCATAGTTAGTTAGTTTCATGTCGAAAGAATGTACCAATCGGCACAACATGGCAGAGGGCAAGCAGAAAAGTAGGTAATTAAAAAAATGTTTAATTAAATATCAAACTTTAGTTGAAAACGGACCTAACGAAATCAGATATAAAAAAAAACACAGAATTTATTAAAACACAGGCGACTCTAGTAGCACCACGCCTTCCAGAGCACTTGTGACACGTTTCCTATTTTCTATTGCCATCCAACATCTTCTTACCTGCACAATATCTCATGGGGCATCCTGGAGTCCGTGGAAGATCATAAACGTAATACTCGGTTTCATCTTTGACACATTTCCTCACTCTTACTTTCCACTCCCTTGCACAGCAATCAGAGCCAAATCGCAAACATGCCGTCATTGTTTTATTTTCTCCGACACGTGTAGGATTAGTGCCGTTAAGCCAAACTGGTCCCAATGTTCCTTTGATTAAAATGAAACAAATCATTATTCTTCCTTACATCAAAGATATGACTTTAAATAAAACATATTTTGAGGTTTACGCAAAGAATAGAGACTGCTCCTACCGCAAGAAAAAGGTGCCGGGCAGGAAGTTGGCATTTCTCCTCCAGCTCCACTCATAAAGCGATACCAGGTTCGTGTCCAACTGCGATCACACGCGACAGCATGATTTGAAGACGAAATCCTGAAACCAGTACTTCTTTGAGAGTTGATCACTTGAACATGTGTGTCACATGGTTCTGAAAATATAATACAACTTCTTGCTATACAAACGTTATGGATGTTCTTACATTTTAACTCAATTATACCCCTATATGTGCTCATATAAGATAGTTCTTGTCATGGCATATTGTGTGAGATCAAAATCAAAATATTTATAAAAAAAAAGAACTTTTGAGAAATAATGAATATACTGAAGATGTGTCTGAACCATTACAGTATCCTTAAGTTTTATTCAGCATGTTTTTAAGAAGTTGTTTGTGTTGCTGATGTTTTCTATTCAGGATAGCCATGTACAAAAAACGTAAAAAGAACGTCGAAATAATGCTGGGAAGAGGATACGTGAACATATTATGAATTGATATGGCAAAATCTTTAAAGTTTAGTAAGAAGTTGAACAAACGTTACGAGAATATTTCTAAACAACATAGAAAAGACGTTGATTAGACGTTGCGAGACGTTGTGACAACGTTGAAAATATGTTAATGTCTGACGTTACATAGACGTCTGAAAAAGACATCAAAAAACGTTCTTGTTCGACACAAAATCAACGTCTATTTAACACGTCTTTTCATAGTTCTTTCAACGTTGAAGTGTCCGCTGTACCTATAACGTAATCTGAGATAAAAATTGGACCGATTTTAGAAGAATAGCTACAACCCTCCACAAAATATTTAGGAAAACCCCTTTCCTTCTCCTCTCAATGTTGTATGAAGTGCTGCTTTTCTTCACTTCAAAAACATTCTTTAGGCTTTCAACATAAGCAACATTAAATTTAGGGGGAGGGGGACCTGTCTACTCAACTTGTGGGTGCATTTTCCTTTTTATAACTAATTTTTAAGTTTTCTTAATACATTTTAAATATTTATTAGATCATTTTATGCTTAAACGAAACGTATTTTACCTATATTATCTGCTTTGGACCAACCAAAAGCATACAACATGAAAATCAAATATACCATCATTTTAATTAGATATCGTGACTTGTATTTCCCCTTAATTTTTTCACTCAACTAAAATATGCTGCAACAAATATGGTATTTATGGAGTAATAAAAAAAAGGAGATACAATTCACAAATTGTCTATTAAGATTACCTATTTAGATAATATCATGGCATGAACAAGCGAGTTTAATAAAGGGTTTAATTAATTAATCTGTAGTATGATCACGGTAATTTTCAAATAACTAAACTTTATCACATGAATCAAAAAGATTTATGACCTGATGTAATTAATCTGGATTTTTTATTGAATTTGCATGTAGCAAGAAAATACCTGAGCATAGATTTTTTACTAAAGCATGGATGTATACCTCCATGCTTTTAAGTTAAATTAAGAAGTTTTAGAAGAGGGTAAAGATCGAGAAAGTAAACAACCGAAATTGGAATTTAGAAGAAACAAATATTTGTTTCTCGATTCTAATGGATCTAGCCACCACCTTTATGGTCATTTTGGAGCAAAAGTTTTCAAAAAATTCATCGTTTTCATGTTCGCGTTATAAAATATTCCAGCGTAGTGTTGTCTTCACAAAATTCACGTCCATGTTTAAATCGATTTAAAAACATACACAACACAAGGAGCTGTACTTATTCAAAAATGCTATGTTACTAGCTTTAAGAAGGTAATTAATACCTCTAAGAAAATTTTAAAGTCATTGTTGTTGCGCTGACTGGCTTTATGTGCAATAAATCTGTATGTTTTATACAAAATATAGCTAGCTAGCTAGTTCAAAAGGTCTAAAGTTTATTTCATTAAAAAACTATATCGAACAAATTGTAGATATCCAAACTTTTCTGTCATTTTCAGTTATATTTAGATATCCAATATTATATTCAAGATGATTTAAGATGTCGCTTTTGTTCTCAGTGATTATAAACTTTTCCACCGCCATTAGCTCAACTTTCATGTAAGTCACTAAAGTCGAATACCAACAGCCGTTTCGTAGTCCCTTTAATGAATTTGATTCAATAATTAAATTGGTTGTGTGACTTGTCCAATGACTGAAGAGATATTTTTAAAGTTATTTAAATTCTATTAACAATTTTATTAAAAGCGGTGTCCTTTAAAACTAAATTTCAAAGGACACAAGTTTACTGGATATGCATAGATTTGATGCACACTAGCGTTTATTTACGTTTTTCAAAAGACATTCAAATACATAATCCCTGAAGGCTGAGGTCTAAATTGTTCTGAATTTTATTAGCTCAATCAACTTTAAAGTATATGTAAACATTGAAAGCACGAGAAATCTTCTGTATTCTTGAGGGAAAGTAAAAAAACATTAAAAATATGTGTTGCAAAAAGCGGATTCAGGAAACGGGGAAATTTAGCGGTAACTTAGAGGGCAATTCTGGCAATTTTTATCGTCGTACATATTTCCCTATTTGATGCATCCTTAACATGAGGTTGTGGTTTGTCTGTCATTTTGAACAAACCACAGTTGTTTTTACAGAGATGTTATATTATTAGAGAGATTTTAATCTATTTGATAGACTGTTTTCGAATGACTCAGGTTACATTGCAGGACGTTTAAAGGTTTTAGATTTTCACATGTTACCCACTGCTGACTTTATTATTACATCTACTGGCAACTAATCCGGTCACTGCTAAATTGAATACTAAATTGACTGACAGCTAATCTGCACACAGTATGAAATTTTGAATTCATAAATGAATTTGCTGGCAGCTAATCTGGACGCTGTTTGAAATTTTGACTTCATTATTAGATAAACATGCTAAAAACTTTTTCACATGATTTATTAAAATATAACAATCAAAATCATAGACTCAGTACGTTGTGTATGTGAAATCAAAACAAAGGTGCTTGTGTGGGTATGCTATTGTCGCACACTGTAGTGTATTTTTCACCTATATTGAGAAAATGTTCAACAGTGTTAATGCAGAGTTAAACTTTTCAGTTCAGTACTAAAAATTCCATAACTTTTAAAAACCCCTTTACAACTAAAGCTTAACCTGCTAGCTATCAAGATTTAAAATCGCCTGCAGCCTTGGACAAATTTGTTGAGACCACAGCTGCTTATTCGCCATTTTTTAAAGGTAGACGATAGCGTCCAATTATCAATAGTTTGAAGACCAGAGGATACAACGTGAATACCTTTGTATATACGAAAGACGGGGTTTAAAATGCGTTATTCGCACTTTTCAGCAGGCCCGCATCAGAAAATAATTCACGTTCAGGAAAAAAGACAATTTTTAAAAAAAAAGAGAAAAATGCACATAAAGCTATGTTAGCCAGTCTGCATCAAGGTGATGGTTAGTTTGACGCTACAAAGGGTATTCCGTATTCGTATGTTTGTCATTTTGGGGTTATGTTTTTAAAAATTGGACATCAAACGATCTTCAGTATATTTTAGAACAAGGAGATGCTCTTGATAAAACAATTGGAGGAGTAACACTTTTTTTATCATGTTCAAAACTTCTGCGAGCTGAGCTCATTAACTTGAAAATGTACAAGTTACGATAGATTAAACGGCAGATGATTTTGGGCAAACTGGCTGAGATGGGTGTATAAATGAAATTATGTTGAAATTTTTGTCCCAAAGCGCTGATCATGTTAGTATAATTCTCACATGTCGTGATGTTTTTCCCCATCCTTAAAGGCTCGCGATTAATTTCATCTCATGAAAAAAATCATTTCGTTCACCTAATTAAAATTTGGCACTTTTCAAATTTACCTGAAGAACTACTATGGTGCCGATTAAGCACCAAGAGCTGCACATACATAACCGACTGCACGACTTTTTCTCAATAAAATTTAGAGTTGCGTGCCCGAAGCCGCACAATGTATTCTTAAACTCAGAACAACATTGGATACCACGAAGATGTTTACTACCTTGTTAGTATTTGTACTTAGTATCTATTTATTTATTGTTTGTACTGTCGGAAGATATTGTGTTTGTTTTGATTAGAAAATACGTGCGCTATTTAGGGCTACTTTATTTTACCGCCATGTTTAGATCTGGAAAAGGCCTAAAGGAGAGGCGAACAAAAAACTTTTTTGTGGCAGCCACAAAATAATATTTAAGCGAGGTAGCAAAGGAACGTCTAAATCCCAAAATCTAATAAAATACCTACTATAACGACACACAAATAACTATGTTTCATAAATAAATATCCATATTCCTTCCTAGCAACATTTTTACAAAGTTTTTATGGCTGTGTGGGGAAAAAAGAAGCAAGTTTGAGATGTACTTACCAATAAACAATAAAAATAAGATCTTTAACTCAAGATAACCAAGAATATTTTACATACAATCGTAGTGCCAGCGTTTTATAACCTTCGTTAATACTTCTTGGAACTTTATAAACATCTGTCACAGCCAATAATAATATTTTTTTCGTAATTTGGTTCGCTTTTTCACAACATACATCCAACTTCGAACGATGAAGTTTGTTGTGATGAGATGGCGCCAAATTTGATAAATACACAGACCGGAAACTTACAACAACAAACCGAACGCGCAATATGGCGGTTTCAGCTTTGTTTACAAATCTTTATTTTCTTTATCTTTACTCATGAATTAGTTTACTAAGTTCAGTAATAAAAATAAAAATATTTTCGTCGTGGTATTCAACTAATGGCATTTTTGCTATTTCGACCTTTAACTTGTGTATTATTTTTAATAAAACAGTGTGATAATCGAAGCGTGGCAATCACAATAAAGAGAATTATGAATATAACCACCTGTTTGGCAGATGTGTAAACATACTGAGCCATAAAATGATTCAGCATTCAAGGATAAAAGTAAAATGAAGATAAAAGTATCATGTTCTGGGTATAATGTGCGTATAACAACGTGTTGTTTTGCTGCAAAGTTTTAAGCCACAAATTCACCTTTTTTAAACAAGCAGCTTTATTTTATTACCCGTTTAATATAAGAACAGCAAATCTTTTTTATTTAAAGCCATTTTTCACTTGATTTGATGCTAACTAAATATTACAAAAACTAAACAATTGTCAAGATTTTACGGGAGATTTCAGACCAGCGGATCTGGTCTTTGAAATTATCTCTGGCATCATGAATTTTCAATCAGCAGCCGTGCCGCGGCTGTTCGCCTCTCCTTTAAACAGTTATGAAAAACCGATAATTAGCCTGTAACGGGATAGTCGGTCGATACAGGATAAGTATACGAAACGGAACAGCAAGATTAGCTGACCATATGTCTGATTATACGATCGAGATGTTTTGTACTTACATTTTCACACTTCTCTCTTGTATTGATATTTCTGCAATCATGGACAAAATATAATGAATCAGGAAGGCTTACTTCAAATAGCGCCGCCACAAGTGATTATGTTCGCTGTTTCCATATTACAGACGCGCATTTTAAAGTTTTCAAATTTC
Source organism: Hydractinia echinata (assembly GCA_030067915.1). Lineage (NCBI taxonomy): Eukaryota > Metazoa > Cnidaria > Hydrozoa > Anthoathecata > Hydractiniidae > Hydractinia > Hydractinia echinata. Next base: position 2,624,603 of record JASGCC010000013.1, on the reverse strand, counting down.
AAATGTCAATGATTACATTAAATGCTCTCTACCTGACCTACATGCGCAAAAAAGTAGCGACTTTGCAAAGTTTTTACTATTTGATCCCTTTTGTTTCGGAAAAATGACAAAAAAGCTCGCTTTGTTTTATTATTTTTGTCCACGATCACTGGACGTGCACATTGTGGGGATACTTGCGTTTGCTAACATTTTTTAAAAAGAGGCATTTAACTACACGTATTGGCTAAAGGCTGAGGTCTAGTTGGCTTTTGAATTCTATTAGCCAATCATCTTTTGAGCATTATGTAAACATTGATAACACAAGAAAACGTCTGCACTTTTAAAATAAAGTGGAAAAACATGGAAAAACTTGCTTAAAACTACGAAATGCATGCGCCGTTGTGTTCACGCTTAAAGGTTACCTCCCGAGCAAAAACAAGTTGTGCTTAATAGGTAAGTAAAATATAGTTAATAAAGAAAAAAACATTCCTTTCTACTAAAAATGTTGTTTTTGAAAGATATAAGGAATTAAAAAATACCACACTTCCACATAACCATGGGCTTCGCGTCCGCCATTGCTGAGTGTTTTGAACCGAAAAAGCAAATGCGATATATCTTGTGTCGTCATCACGAGATTCAACACAGACCAGATTGTCACACGGAAAGTGAAGGAAATTTAATTTAAAGACTGCCAACCTAAACTAATTAAAAAAATTATTTCTCCCTCAGCATAATTTTCCGCTGCAAACGAGCAGACACGTCTGTTAATCTAGGAAAAAAGCACCGCTCTTCCTTTTATCACATCAACTTGTTTTAAGAAAAAGTCGAAAAAACTTAAAATGAATTGTTCGGTTTGGGGTTGTGAGTAACAACTCCACCCAAGAAGAAGACACCCCACTTAATCTTTTTTAATATCCCCCAAAAGACAACACAATAGCAAACGCGTGGATTGTACGACTGCGAAGAGTAATCCTTGTATTTGCATAATATATCAGATTTTAGGTGTAAAAAAAAAGATTCCCCAAAAATTAGTTGAAGGCTCAATAAAAAGATAAAAAAAAAATGAAGAAACGCCGACTACGCGTGTTAAACTGGAAAGAAAGAAGGTATGCAGTAGTTTTATACTAACCATATAGCTTTTTTGTCATGAGTCGCGAAACCACTGTTTCAGGTTGTTCGCGAACTTTTATCGAGTAGCTCACATACCGTCAGCGGTTGTGAATTAGAAAATGTGGAAATATATCTGGAGTTATTGAGAATAATATCTCGACGCAAACTGATGCGACAGATAAAAGTGTGCAAACGTTGAAATCCGTTATTACAAATACCCAACTAGTGTCTGATGAAGAAGATGAACGAGAATTTATTTACCACGTATCTCGAAGTTTTTCACGCTCTGAAAATCCGGTACTTGCCGAAAAGTATTTTCTTTGAACAGGAAAAAACGCTTGCTGGCATGCAGTTAGTAGCGCTTGATCACAACAACAACATAAATCGCGATCAAGTGTGTACTTTCATTTCTATTTTTTTCTTTCTGCTCAGTTCTCTAAAAAGTTATTAATACCTCCTTTTTTCTTTTAGGCTAAGAAGAAAACTAAGGAAGGTCAATACGTCCCTCGTTAAAAACTTCTTTTTCGCGCTACTCGAAAAGATTTGTCGCAGTAAAAGTGAAAAAGTACAAATGTTATGAATTTTTACGGAACATCGCTATTGCGTCGTATTCTCGAGCTGTTGGCAAAGATGTAGTATAGGACAAAATGGCGAGGGAAAGTAGAAAATGAAAGGAATTCCTAGCACCAACAGAACGACCTGAGAGGAGTGAAATTATAGAACGCTCCTTAAAGTATTCGCGAATGTAAATATAGTTATACATGTACACATTTGTTATAGTAATATGTTTTATAAAAATATCAGAGTTGGATTTCAGGTTAAAAACAGTAGATCTATTGTGTCTATTATTTAGAACAATAGGGAAATAAGAATGATGACCAGCCTAGGATTTAGTATTCTTGTAAAAAAGAATGTAAGTTATATGTTGTAGTTCATTTGTAAATATTCCTATTGGCCGTCTGTAGTAACTTCGTGCACCCATGTGAAATTCATTTTATTATACGTAATCTCCGTCTTTGTATCCGGTGTAACTACCGTCTAGAGAAGGATATTCTTCTCTTATTCGCTTGACAACACAGGCTTGAATCACACGTCGCACAGATCTGCCACGACGGTTATGTACCAAAAGAAAAAGCAAATGTCAAAGTATACTATTAATCCAATCGTCTCCCGAAGAAGGAAGGCCGATTTTCCCTGTCGTACATTCCCACTAATGCCGTCCAAAGATTTTATTTCGTTAGGACGATAGAAAAAAAATGATCGTGCTCCGTTATGCACCGTTTATCTGAGATAGTAACAATAAATATTATTTCACAAAATAAGTCACAATAAGACACTAATCACTAACTGAATTTATTTACCGCCTAATTCCCATAACTCGGTTATATCCATTCCTCTACAGCATTTACACTCCTTACAAGTACTCATTTTGATGCAAACACCACATTTGCACCAGATACAATTAATTTTGTTCTGTCAGTGACTTCACCCGATTCCGTTTCCGGCTCGTCATATGGTGTGTAGTACTTGGACAGAGTTGTCGCCCGTTGGTTCATATTGAAAACCCAAAAATGTATTTTCATCCATATTCATACACGTGTTGATATACTTATTAATTTCCTTAAAAATTGGTTTTTGCTTCTGCATGCTTTTAGAATTCACTTTATAATACAGGGAAAGGGGCGGGGTAAGTAAAAAGTCTGCATAATCTTTACTACAATTTTCGTTCTGGTCAGTAGCTTATCTCGTAATGACGTAACATTGCTGATGTAAGCATTTTTTACCGTTTTCATAATGCCCGCGTGACTAGGGTTTGGAGAGGTAGCTAAACAGCAGTAAGTCAATTTCTTTTCCAATGGTACTCCTTTAATCTGTAAATATAGTGAAAAACATTGTTATTTTGTCGAATAACATGTTGTTGTGGATTATTTTAAGGCAACTTGTTTTTGCTCGGGAGGTAACCTTTAACGAACGGTCTCTGAAAAAACAGGGAAAAATAAAAAAGACGTTTTACTTTGTTTACTCACTGCCTTATACCACTTCTTCGTAGAGAATTCAAAAATTATATCTCTGAACGTTTATATACAAGCGATAAATGTCTAAAACAACAAAAATTAATTGTGTAGGTATGCTTCCATTGTATGGTTGTGAAAATTGTGATGGTCAAGTACTTGATTTTTAAACATATTTGCGCAAATTTTCTAATTTTGGTAATTAATATCTTTATCGTGAATGAAACAAATATGCAAAGATCGGAGTCGTTAGTAGAAACCAGGTGTATCATTAAAATGAAATAGTGCGAAGTAGCTACACAGGGAATTTCCCCTGCACTGAGGGAAAAAAATAGTAATTTAAATTGCAAATCTAGCTACAGTATCGTTTATTTAGTGCAGCAGCAAGTTGTTTACGATGGACGTTTGGAGATGTGCATTGTTATGCATTACATTGGTATGTGTCATAAACTTTCTTTAAAAGAATAAAAAAAAAGCTTTAGCCTGGGGTTTTCTTATGTTCTTTAGAAATTGTTTTAGTTTTGCTTGGATATCTGAAGCACTTTTATCTTTATGTTACAGCACATTACAAATTTTTGGTGACTAAGTACAATATTGAAATATATTACCTCATATTTTTGTATTTTTAGAGAAAATTATTAAAATATTAGTCTTCCCCACTGTTAGTCCTTCATTTTGAGACAATCTAAGCCACGTAACGTTTGTAACGTTCGTCTGATATGTATTTATTGAGTTCTTGGTACGTATTAATAAACAATTGTCATGATATGAGCCCTCATTTATCACGATGCTATCTTTGAGATGCTGTGAAGAGGCCATTCACTGTTAGTTAGCTAAGAAAACGTTCAAAAAGTTTGGGGTGCCATTTTCGAAAAGGATATAGAACAGAAGAAAATAGAGTATCCATTTTTATATTATGTCAACATTGTTATGTTATATATCATTTAATGGCAGTTACAAAAGAATTTGTTAAAAGTTTATCTGTTTATGCTTCGTGTTACCATATTTGAAGTGTAAAAACAGCGTGATTTTTGAAAATAATAATGCCAAAGCAAAATATTGTTCGTCGTCATAGTATTTTCTGAGCTTTTGCCACGTTGATATTATAGTTTTTTTAGTATAATATTGTCTGTTAACCTACAAAACGCCAAGTCTGTCAGTCTGCGCTTTACTGGTGTCAATCTTTTTGTATCTTTAATATAAGCAGACAAAAAGAAATATAAACAAACAAACAAACAAAACTGGAAAAACTAAAAAATGTAACAGTTTTAAAATTTAAAAAAGGTTTTTTTAATCAGCCATTTGACAAATGCAAATTTAAAGTTTTTTATTTATGTACCTGACAAAAATTGTTTTTCTTCAACTTCAGGCTCCCAAGATTTGTGAATAAAGAGTTGCTTTTCACCTTAGATATTTACCCTTTCTAACGGAGTGCAGTCTTCCAAACAAGATGTATTATCCAAACTGGTGGATGTCTTTGAGAATGAACCAGAAGTGTTTATGAAAATCGCTACGTACCTGGAAAAAGAAGAAAAAGCATATGAAAACGGAGATTCTCCAGTGTGGCGCACATTGCAAGCTGCTATGAAATCAGACAAATTCTTTAAAAAGTACTGCTACAACCTGTATAAAGACCTACAAGAGGCAGAATCAGATGAAACTTTTAATAAACAGTTTTCTAAAATGTATGAAAAGATGTTGCCAGCAAGTGATGCGCCAGGACATAGCGGACAAAGATGGGCACATCCAGGATTTCACACAGAGTCATTGTACCCTTCTCTATCGCAAGTATGGAATAGAATGCACGTAGATGACAAAAGAAAGTTTCTCAGTTCTTTGTCGGAAAGTCTTAAGTATTTTGAAAAACATTTGAGGACGTTTTGGAATGCATTAGATGCAAAAGACAAAGAAAAATTGTTGCATTTTTTGAAAAAATCGGCAAAAAATGTCCCTGAAAGGATACAATTATTATGGAAAAACGCAAACCATATTGGTAAAAATTTAAAAATGGATGAAGTTATTGAAAAAACAAATTCATTTGGCGGAAAAGCTTTAATACCCTTAACGGTGGCTCATCTTTCCGCAACGGCTATAAAGAATATTCATCGCTGGTGGAATTCGGAAATAAGTGGGAAAAGGTGTGCAAAAATAATTATTGATGAGTGCGTTGGTATCGCTAGTGGTGTTGGATCTGGTATGTTAGGAGCTGCAATCTGTTCGCCAGGAGGACCTGCTGCACAAATTGTTTGTGAGTAAAAATATATTTATTTCATACATATATTACTTAAGAGAAACCTGAACATGTAACTTTAGTTTTATGGGGAAAGGGATGGTAGACTGTAATTGATTAAGTATAAGCATATCTAATTTCAAAATCAAATTTAGCAATAACGCCGCTTAAAGACTTGAGCATGTGATCGTGAGTTTATTGCGGCTTTTCTTAACATTGCTAAACAATATTTTTTGTTCCTTCAGCTTGAAAATATTTTTTTTTTCACAAAAATAAGTTTAGTGTTTTAATTTTACAATCACAGATTTAGCGTGAAAGCCTAAAATTTCGCATGAAGCACCCCAATTCGTGAAGTTTAAAAAAATTAAAAGTACGAAAATTAAGTCAAAACGTAAATAGGCTCTATATTTGTTTGTTTTTTATTTGCCGTTACATGAAGCATAAATTTTTGGAATATGTGTAGGTTCCACGGCAGGCTCAATTATTGGAGAGTTCGTTGCTCGCACACTTTCTGATCGTTTAACCCAGTATATATTCGACATCCCAAAAGATGAAGCATTGGAAAATGCATACAATTTTCTTGAGGTCAAGCCAACAGCATCTAACAACGAAATAAACGAGGTATTTAGGAAGTTATGCCTAAAATATGATGGAGAAGAAAAGAAAGGAAACAAAGTTAAATATATCGAGCTGCAGGTGCATATGACAGTTATTAAAGCCGCCAGAAACCAGTGAGAATGATTTTTAACCCTTGGTCGGAAAAACCTGCATTCTGATATAAATTATAGCAAAGTGGTGTCATTTACTAGTAAAAAAGAACATGATTTTTTGAGGGCGTGTACAATGAGGAACATGTTTTAATGGTTATAAGTTATAGGTAATAGTTATAGTTAATAGTTTAATTTTAATGTCTAATTATGACTTTACTTAAGAGGGTGTAATTATGCCTTGGGTTTAAATGAGAAATTAAAGATTGCGTCAACCTTATTTTTAACCAAAGTAATAACTATATCCTATAAAGTTAATTTGTGAGTTCATTCAACTGTTACGATTCAATTCCTTGTAAAGAACAACACAACTAGCTGCACATGAAACTTGTTAAGTCCGTGATGGGACCCTGAATCGTATAAGGAAAGATTTTTTAAAACTATACAATGTATTTGTCTTGTTTTCTTAAGGATATTAAGCAAAACCAACAAAATCAAAGTAGATAGAACACCGTGTAATTACAACAACACTGTTGCAACTACTTGTGATGGCAAACAATCTTTAATTTAAAGATTGATCCTTTATTTCTTTACTGTTACCCTGTGTACGGTGGTATGATTAACACCTGACTTCGAAAAATCAAGTCTCTTCTTCGAAAAGCAAAAATTGTCATCAAATGTCATCATCAAGGTGAGCTCGCGGAGACTTACTGGTGTACTGGTGAATCCAAATGGCTATCAGTTTACTTTATTAATACACACAAGTTCCTTAGGCAAATGAATGCATCAACCGATCAGGGAATGGAAAACCTATCACCATTTTAAGTCTAAACTTATTAAAGAAATTTATTATCATAACATTTCACATACCTCGAAATATTGTTTCATTAAAGGAAGGGTTACGCCATCCCAAAGCATGAACAACCAGGCCTATTATGTTCGGGTTAATGAAAAAAAATTGGGAAAAAACGCAGAAAACTGTCCATTGTTAACACCGAGCTGTGCGATTAGTACACCGTGTTAACCATCCGTACAGGTGTAATACAGTATTTAAAGAAAGTTTATTTCAACTTCAGTTCAAAAACACATAGGAAACAGCCTGTAGTAAACCCGCCCAGTTAAAACAATCACTTAGCAATTTTTTTTTCATAAAAGTAATAAAAGGTGCAGCTAGCTGCCCTACTGTTAGCAAAAGAATTATTGATTAAAAAGTTTATTGCACGTTTAAATAAAAACAAAGGAAACAGCCCGTCATTATTCCGTCGAGCTAAAGAATGAGTAAGCAATTTTATTTTGCGGAATAAGTTTTTGTAAAATGTGGAAAATTGTCAGTGTAGATAATAACACATCTCATAGACTGTGATTACAAAAGTAATTGCATTTAAAAATTATCCCTAAGTAGCTATCACAGGTTAATGGAGACTGTTCTCTCATTAAATCAATAAACATAAGACTTTTGTTAAAGTTAATATCAGAGAAAAATGTGTAGCTATAGCTATCTAACTGCATTTGGTATAAAAAAGATTATTTAAAAATTCTGTTGCAGCCATAACAATATTTGGCTGCTACCTTCAGGTAGCTAGCTTACAGCACCCACAGAGTTAGATTGGTGTAGAAAACCCAAGAATAAAGGCTAGCTAGCTGGCTTTTTAGGATGCTCCCTCAAAACTCTACGTTCGTAGCCAAAATCTTAAAATTGTTGTAATCAAGATTTGTAGGTGGCTAAAAACGAGATGATAACATATGAAAACGTATGATAACATATGAAAACATATGAAAAGTTGCCAAACGTCTGGCGAGCCTCATGTAAAAACCTTTGATAGAAAGACATATCATTATAATTATGTTGGAGACCTCGTTCTCGCAAACAGTACAGCGCGCTTATTCAAGGTAAACGTGCGGAGCCTTATCTTCCGTTCTTGTGCCAAATGTTTAAAAACTCACATTAGAAAAAAAGCAAATATACCACTTTGCACCTCTGGTAGTAGACTCCTATATCTTAATTGTGTCGGCCATCTTAGTGGGTAAGGAATTAAGATAGGTACTTTGTTTCCATTTTTTTAATTTAATGAATTCCTCAAGCATTTTTGGTAGACTTATTAGCTGAATAAAGAAAATTGATTTCACGACGTCATATATTACGTTTCTTAGTTTTAACGATGAAGGTAAAAAATTCGTTTTTTCAGAAATTTTGATGTTTATATCATTAAACCGGACATGTTTAGAACATAGCATTTAAAGATGTTCAAGCTATGGAAAATAGTACAATGACGTAATTGGGGTCAGAAATGTTTTCATTTTGCTGGATTGATATTTCCTTTAAATCTGGTTTGTATTTTATATTTAGGAGCCATATATCTCCTTAGCAAGACCTTATTATTTAATAATTTTATAATCAGTACAGCATCTGGTTATAAAATCACTTTTTAAAATTTAGACAAATTACCACCATCGGAGAATTGCAACTTCCCCTGCAAAATATAATATTCTTTCAAAACAATTTTTTTTACAAGCTCCAATAAAATGTAGAAAAAGGCATAAAATTTTAGCACTAATTACATGTCCAAAAGTTATGCCCAGTCAACTCCAGGTGCTAATAGGGTTCGGGTAATGTAAATGATATGTTTAGTAGCAATTTAGCTGGATACACGCCTCTTTAACACATAAAGCTATAAACATGAAGAAAAAGGAAAAGCATTATGAAGAAAAGTTCTTGTAACCTTTCTTGAGGTACACGTGAGAACTCATTACTGTAACGCTACTTACCCGTGTAACTGTGCAATCGCAGCAAGAGAAGGGGACGATGTCCTTGTTATTGATATGTGTCGTCGTCCATACACTGTGGGTGTTAAGTTTCTCAGTACTGTTCAACCGCGTCTGACAACTGTTGAAAGAAGTAAAAACGGAAGATCTCTTGAAGTAAGTATACTTTTCTGCACTTTCTATTCCTACATCTTGTTTACTGCATTGTTTCCGCCAGGTCTAAATATATTTTGATAGAAGCTTTTGTTTTTACAACTCATTTCCTCTGTGAGAAAAGAGACATTTGTTCACATTATCTCTATATTAATACGCCAGTTCTGTCTGTCTGTCTGTCTGTCTGTCTGTCTGTCTGTCTGTCTGTCTGTCTGTCTGTCTGTCTGTCTGTCTGTCTGTCTGTCTGTCTGTCTGTCTGTCTGTCTGTCTGTCTGTCTGTCTGTCTGTCTGTGACTGTTACAAAGACGATATTTTTTATCACCCGAATGCGCGAGTTGTTCGAGTTTTTTTGTTTTGTTTACATTTGTCTCGCAACCGTTAGAAACTACGTGATACAAAATAAACAGCATGATTCGCTCAAATTCGTACTTTCGAACGGGACGGCATTCGAATAGAAAGTTCCCTTGGCGTAAAAACAAACAAACATAAAAATTTCTCGACAAAGTTCTCGACAAAAGGCAAACTAAAGAAGCGGATAAAAAATGTCTCATTTTTGAAGATCCCTTTAGTCATAAAAAAGTGCAGATATTAAAAGCAAGAAACGTCAAAGTGGAGAAGTTGAGTGGATTAAAAAAACATATAATTTGGAACAGGGTTACCATCGACACACAAAACAACAACAAAAAAACGGTCCCTTCGTCTTCAAAAAAGTGCAAAAAGTGATTCAGAGAAAGAAAAGTCCAAGTGAATAAGTATAGAAGTACAAAAGTAAAGTTAGAAGTTATTCCTCTTTTTTTAGGCATTTATAGCTACCTTAGTAGTCAAACTTCTCTTCTTTTTTGAACACGAATTATGATGTAACAATCTTTCTTGAACTTTTAGGATATATACTGTGACACATTTTTATGCCCATAGAGAATAATTTTTTCACATTTCCTGTAAACTTTACAAGGGGACCACAATATGACAAGTGGAACGAATTTTATAGAATTTAAAGTGTGTGTGTTAAGTTATTTTTTATTGTTTTGTTTCCTCATCCTGTTAAACTTTTGTCAGCCTACATGTAAAATGCCAGGTTTTTTTACAGGGGTTTTTGACATTTGATTGGAAATTTATATACGTGGGTTTATGACTTTGGGTTAAAAAAATTTATGAGAGGATGGTATGGTTGTCAGTTCATATCGTTCGTGTTGCAAAATGCTGTTTTTTGAAATTTTGTGTAAACTTTTGTGGAAATAGACCACATGCAATATATATACTGAAAGAACAAATCTTTGTAGAATCAGACTTCACTGTAAGCTGTTGTAAAGCTGATGTCTTTATCGGTAAAAATAACAGCCATAGTTTACTAATTAAGAAAAAAATAAAACAAGTTTGAAAGTTAAAAAGTATTTATTTGTTAAGCTTTTCGTACATTAAGTATACATCTTCAGACTATATAAACAACTTTGTCTTTATATTTCGTATTATAAACTATTGTTTTGGAGAACTAACTGTATGTGATGTAATTTTTGCTGGAAGAAAATTCCATGGTTTCACGTTTTTGTTTTTCTTGAGAATTTTACAAAATTTTGTAGGGATAAATGTTTGCTGATGATAAAAAAATTACTTAATGTTCTGACTGAAACTGTTTTTGTTGTTTGTATTTTGTAATCTAAACGCGAAGACTGTATGCACTGAATGACTGATTTTTTTAAATTTTGATGTGTTTCATAACCCTTTTGTGGAAGATTAATGGGTATATAATGGCAATATACGACATGCTGAATGAACTTATTTTTGTTGATTTAGATGTGTTTCTCAAAAAACTTTTGTTTATGAACCGTATACAATGTTTGTTGATTGAAGTTTATTCTTTGCTTATTGATTTTTTGACATTGACGTTTAAAATTGTTGGTAAAGGGCAGTATGGATCATCATAATAAAGAAGAAAATCTTTGTGTTCTTAACTGGTTGATTTTTACATTTTGTGTAAATTTTTGCGAGAGAGGATAGTATGCAACCGAAATGACTGATTTTTCTAGATTTAAATTTGATGTTTTCCAAACTATGGCTTTTTCATATTTTTGTATAAGCTTTTAAGGGAAAGACAATATTTAAAATGTGTAAAGAACTTATTTTTGTTGATTTGTGCTAACTCTTGCAGGCCTCCTTTTTGACATTTCAGAATAAAATACTGAGAGTTTTCAACATAATCACTTATAAGATGTACATATTTGAGATTATCTGTGTTGTGACTGTCGGTGTTGTAACTATCGGTGTTCTTACTGTCGGTTTTGTGAGTGTTGGTGTTGTGTGAGTGTCGATGTTGTGAGTGTCGTTATTGTAACCTTTTATCAACTAGATTTTGCACCTTGCAAGCTGTTCTTTTTTTATTTTGTGTAAGATTTGATATTTGACATTTTGTGTAAGATTTTAAGAACATTTTTTTTTGTATATGCACTGCTGACGTCAGGAAAACATCTAAAGCAACCTATTTCAATGGCCTTTTGCCTAAGTGGATTTTTCCACGGGCCTTATCGACTAGTATGTATATTAATATGACATGTTTAAAATATATATGTGTATTTTGTTAAATTAAAACGAAGCTTTTCGTAAGTATACCTACATCATCAGGTATAAAACTTAAAAACTAATTGTAATTTTTGTATATATATCAGCACACGTTTTTAAGTTTTATACAAAAGTTTAGAATAACACGATTTTCAAGAAGAAATTTGAAAGAAAAGTGTTTTTACGGCATAAGTGAGAAAAAAAGATTCTAAAACCTCTAAGACGCATAAAGCAAGAAACAAGAACATAGAATCAACAAAGTAACACACTGATAATTGTTCTCTTAAAAAGTAATTCATTATTCGTTTGAACACACAAAATAAAGATTTGCTTGGTCTGGTTTCTAAAAGCTACATTTTTTTTAAATTTCAAGATGGCGACTCAAGATTTTGTCTAGGGACCAAAAGAAGTTCAAGAGCGGGAAGTTCAAGTCAATTGTATAATAGACTAGCCTGTAGACCCATGTTTTACACTGTGCTAAGTGCTTAATCATTTCGTACATACAGGCAGAGTGCTTCCAATAGTGCGCTCCTTTCAGGAGTTTTAATTTTCTAAAATAACTTTCTTGCAACTTCATTTTTATACACAGGGCATAATCAGTGCTCCATAAGTGGGTCCATTGAAGGATGGACACGTTTTAGCTACAATAGAAGTAGATTAAAGTGTATGAGTGCCTTCACCATTTTTGTTACCCTTTTTAGTGAAGCCTCTATCCTTGTGCACATCTAATCGCCTGTTTGCGCTGTATATACACGCTAGCTCGGTCGTCGATCTAGTTTTCTATTTATCCAGATTACCCCTGGGCGCGCGTGTTACTCGTCTCCAGCACGGCGCCTCTGCCTTGTTTTATAATCGCTACTCACAAACTGTGCATTCAGTCACTTACCCGAGGCGCAGTGGTTCTCTCAACCAAATAAAACCTCACCATTACAGGTGCCTTTCACCTAACAATTATATTTACCTAAACAATCACGTGACTTAGTCTTCTTTAGCAACGAGAAAGCACGAGTTGTCCCTTTCCTTATTCATCGCGATAATCATCGCACGTGGTTTGTTATCGATCACTTACTAATTCTGTTAAGCATGGCGACAAACAAATCGAGAAATTCATAATGACCGACCGTTTACGCCAGGGCGGGTTGTTTTGATTCTATCATGGATCAACTTCACTACCCGACCAGAAAGCGGTATAAGAAACAAGACATGTGCGTCTGATGAAGCCCTTGTTTCTCAGGTGATCCCTTTACCCACACAACATCCTTTCTCTGCATACGATACTTTGAATCCTTCACTGGAGAGTAGGGATACCCAATCGAAAAATATGTTACTTTGCGGAGATGCAGAAAGGCCATTAAAGTGGATTTCCACTCAAACTATTTCCACGCGCGCGCGTATTTTTACTTCTTTGCGACTTCTTTGTTAACACATTTTAATGCTCTAATTGGCTGTCGCGATGCTTGATTAGATTCTCCGGCGTTAAAATACACGCGCGTGTGGCTTATTCTTGGCCTTTTTTTACCATTTTAGACGTTTGCTCGGGCTTCTTTTGTAGTTCAGGAACCTCATTCTGCCATGGACCAACAGTCAAACTCCATACAAATAGTTGTAAAAACTTATTACCTAATTACAGGTGATTAACGAATCATGAAATTAACAACTCAGAAATTTATCGTGCATAAACAAACCTTTTCTCCTAAACTTTTTAGATTCCCTATTTTGCGCAAAAGAAGTTTTACTTCTTTTTACAAGTTAAGCACAAAGTCAAAGTTTATAAAATAAACAGAGACACAAAATTAATGATTAAATTAATTAATTTCATGATTCGTTAATTTCCGGTACTAAGGTATATTTTTTTGCTACTTTGCTAAAAGTGTTCTTGGCAGCAAAGCGTCAGTAAAAAAGAGACTCGAATAATGTGTATCAGCGAACGTGTGCTTAAAATTCTGTTATTTAGTAGGAGAGTCATCGGAACGAGTTAATGTAACTCTTCTTAACTGTTTTTCTAAACAAGATCCCTACCTAAAAACGTCGCGCGCAATGCAACGCGTTTTTTGATACGGTGGTCTTTAAGTTATGTCTGTATGACTCGCTGTATACTTTGAAGTGGTATGTTCCAGTCAACCACGAGTCATTACTTGCATTTAAGTTGTAAAGCAAAATACAAAAAGTTTCAATTAAAGCATGCTACAAGCTTTAAATAAAATTAAATAATTTTGTTTAAAAAAAACAACAAGAAATTTAGATTCAGCCTGAGATGTTATTATTTTCTCATATTAAGCATGGAATTGCCCTTATTTTGTTCTGTTATAAAGCGTTTTTTATTTATTTATTTATTTCACAGTATATACATACAAATCTTTTTGCTTCATTTGTAGTTTTGAGGAAAAAAGATAAAACAAACGAAAAGTTTATCCTTTACTATTGTTTTTTATTTTGTTTTCATTTTCAGACGTTTTCAACTTCATCTTATTTTAAAACTTAACAATATAAAATAAAAGTAAAACAAAGGTATCGGGGACGCTGTCTCAGTTACCTCTGCAACTGAATCCGTCTTTCCTTAACCGGTAACCGGGTTTGCATGAACACGTGAACGAACCAATCGCGTTGTGACAATTTTGTTGACAGTTATCCAACTTTTCTCTGCATTCATCAATATCTAGTAAAAAAATAAAATCGGATGGTCGTATTGAATATACCATGTCACAATTCACAATTTACAACTTTTGATTTATAATTATTTTTAAACGAGATAAGAATTAATAGTTGCATAATAACCTTTGCATTTCCTTTGACCAACATCCAATCTGTAGCCTACTTCGCAACTGCATGTGTATGATCCAATAGTGTTGTGGCATTTTTGTTGACAGCCGTTGTTTTTTTTGCTCAAGCATTCGTTAATATCTTAAATAAAAAAAATAAAAAAATGGTCAATTAAAAACGATACTGTACATACTCAAAAAATGGTCCTCGTAAAAGGCCCTTTCAAGCACTCCACTTTAATACAGGTTTTAAAAAGGCACTCTCTCGATTGATCACCCTACTGAAGGAGAGGCTACTTTTTAAATAAATATTTTAAGAAATCGAAGATATTCTTATGAACAAAAGCGTGTTTTTAAATATGGAAGAGGTAGAAATGTATATTCTAATTAGTCAAAATCAAATTTTCGTGTTATCTTTGCAGGTATGTCCAACAAGATCCAGTAAAAACATTAAACAAATACAGATTAATAGTTATGTTCAAGGCGCGTTTTTTTATTGTTAATGTGGCCCAATATTCTCTTACCAGTTTGACAACGATTTCCAATAAAGCCGGATATACATTGGCAAACATTTGCGCGAATACATACACCTTTATCACATCCTGGGTTGCAAATTGCTAAATAAAAAAATGACGACAAAACATAGAAGAACGGTTTAAAATCATTTGCCATCAGTAGTATTTCTTTTTCAAAATTATGGAAAAGAAACTCTTGTGGTTTCAACACTTGTCCCACGTAGAATTTGGATTTCTTGAGTCTTGCTGCGCGGCGAGTTTTTGAAAAAGAGATTCCTTCTTTTTGCAGTCGACAACTAATCAGCTTTACAAAGTTTGAGCCACGGATGATGGCATGGACAAAAGCCAGATGATTCATGTTTGGTAGCGTTGAATAGCCTAATTAATCCTATTTCTAAAACATGCGGAGTACTTTTCACGACAACCCGGTACTCAGAAGTTATGGAAATCTAACGGTAGAGCTGTTTTTGCCCGACGGCGGAATAATTTGGTCCTAAAGAGATACAGAAAAAGGTTTGTATAAGAAAGTATTACTTCACCCATCGTTTATGAGACTTTAATAAAATGAGGAAAAAAGTAAAAAAATGCCACGATGTTTCAGTGATATGTAATCAAAGGATAAACTTATATGTGGGTTCTTTCGTTAGACTTTTTTTTAACAATTTGAGTCTTCCCTTGCTTATGAAATGTCGCTTATTAGAACATTTGCTGTTATTTGATAAGGTGTACGGTAAAGCTACTTTGAAAAGGGACAAAAAATATGCAGTCGTATTTTGGGGGTTCTTCAAAGGTTTTTTATCAGATAAAGATCCGCTGTTATTGCATTAACATTTAACATGGAAGAGCAAAAAGTTGTATAACATAACTCAAAATGAAAATAAATACTAACGGAGAGGACATTTGGAACCAGACCTTGCCCATCCTTGACAACAATAATGATCTCGTCTGTATCGAACGATCACATAATTTTGATAATACGGCACGGTGTACGTCCTGCAGAATATAATCAAAATACACACAACACCCGATCATAAACGATCAGCAGAACCAGTAAATTCCAAATTATAACAAGGAAAAGTAAGTCCTTGCAACCGAAGAAGCTACCATTATGATAATTAGATCGTAATTAAGTATTTTATATTGACACATTTGCATAACAGCCGTGCCCATATGTGTTTCTGGTACTATTTCCTTATAATAGCAGAATAATAATTATTCTTTCGGTATTATTTCCCATACCTGTACCGTGTGCACCTGCTTGTACAGATTCCCAAAAAGCGTTTGCAACAAGTTCTATAATTTCTGTAACCAATTCTGGTTAGACGTCTTGGTTCATAGCCATTGTAAGATATAGTTTTCGAGCAGACGTTTTTACTAGAACAAAGAAATGTTATTTACTGTGACTATAAATCGCAAAGGAAGTAACCTGGCCAAAAGTGAAACATTTTAAGCGTTGATCTAGGCTCACTATATGACAGCCCAGCTGGGTGTTGACGTATTTTTTTAAGATTTTAAACTCCATTTAGGTTAACTATAAAGCATCACATTTCCTCGTACCGCATCTTTTGACACTGTTAGCCCTGATAATCCGATACATCACACACGATATAAGAAGTACTTTACCTATACAACTGATATAACATTTATCTGTCATGTTGTGTTATTTACGTATATAATGTGTGCTTTTGAAAGAAAAAGCTGATGTCTGTATTTCCGCAGGAAAAATGTCATGAAACAGCAAATGCGATATATTTTTTATCAATAAAGCGGCGACCTGCTACATGTTCACAATACGTCTGTCTGTGAATTAAAATAGTAGCTGCAAGTAGCGACGGACGAAATCCTGTGCACAACCTAACGCCTAATTGTCAAGGTGTATTCCATTGTTAGCCATCGCGAAAAAAAAAATTTAGATCTGCTTGCCCATCACTACAAAACTTTAAATCTGAAGTTAAGACAAATACCTATTCCTAAAGACCAAATGTCAATGGATGGCTGTGAGCCACAAAAAATAAAAAACTGGGGTAAAAAGTTAAAATGATAAAACTTACCCTGTCGGCCTTAATTGAGCGCCGATTATTCCCGGTGAGTATATTACACACGCACATAGTACAGCAAGAAAAACTGCTTTTCCCATTCTTAGCAGCAGAAAGAATCATAAAACCTTAAAATATTATGTATACTAAACAATGTCTTTGGTGTAATATTCAAGATGAGTATTTTAATATAAGAAATTATGACATTAGGAGCACTGTTTAAATAGACTTTTCTTGGTCAATGACGTCACATCATTTCATCGGAAGTAAATTCAGAGGTGATTCCTTGCTGACACGAAACTGATCGTACTCCAAATCGCTGTTAAAATAAACATTTGTTTTTGTTTAGAAATATAACGAGAATGTAAGAAATAAATTTGTTTACAGAAAAGAATGTCGATAAAAATACACGAAATTTTGTGATAAAAATAATATACGTTAAACTGGTAAGTTTCTTCATACCATGATCAGACTTTTGAAAGCCTGTTTTGCACAATATTTTCAAAAAGTGTAACATTTCCTTTGAATAATTGAAAGGAGACATATTACAGTGAATTTTTTCTTGAAATGTTAGTTATAAATAAAGAGCATGCCAAGTCTATTGACATTCGTACGTAGAAAATTTGTACGTCATAGCAAGGTAAAGAATAACAGCTGAGTGATCTAACAGAAGTAGGGAGTTGGAAGTGCTAGCCTCTCTTTATCATAGTGTTAAGAACTGATGAAGATTCGGAGGAGATGATAGCCTAAGTCAAACTAAAACATTTAATTGAAATGAAAGAAAACTGAGCATATAATTCTATATCTTTTCATAAAAACTATCATTAATACCGTGTTTTCTTTACAAACGGTCTGGGCTCTTTTAAGCGCCCCCTTCTCAAAAATACCCATTCGGTCTCAAAAAATTCGAAATGGGGCATGCTAGCATCAGCAAAAAGTAGTACCGCTTAAGATTGTGGATCCAACAAAATAACCTTATAAATTAAGCTTTTACTCCGATGCAAACATTGACAAATTAACCTTGACAATTTTGGAGTGCATTACTTAGAACGGCGTTCTCATGTTGCATCTTCGAAATCCCACCCTCCTTACCATTATATTATGTCTGGATACGAATTGAAAAATCTGGATTATCTTTATTTATACGAGTCACCACAAAGTTTACAATACAGACGTTGATACTATTCAGGTATTTTTTTAAAATAGAACCTTTTGTTACTACCCCCTCAGGCATTAAGTACACATTCTATTTTTGGAAAACGAAATTAATAGCACATCTACAGAAATACATCCGTTTCAGATTGTATTTTCCGTTTGTCAAATCAAAAACAGTGTAGGCAATTCCCTGGTTTCGGTTCTTGAATAGACTAGAGGAAAACACTCTTTTTTAATATCTGCGTTTGACCTGGATTTGTTGGTAAATAACTGTGTCTTTTTAACAATGAAAGTCTCACCAACAAGGCACTTATTCAGTCGCAGCTTGATTAGTTCTGTTTTTGTTTCGTGTTGAGAAACAACAACAACAACAACGACAGGGTTTAAAAAGATAAGGCGTAAAGTTTGTGCTATATATGATATCTCCTAATGACGCTATTTTGTTGAGAAATATTCTTCCGCATTTTAAGCTTCCATTTTACTTTTTGAGAAATATGCCGAATTGAAGTAACCGTTACACGACAAACTATTTTCAAGGTTTCGACCCAGGCTTGCTATTGATACTAACAATATCGGACATGCGGGCAAAGTATGCCTTAGTGTTTTAACGTTTTTTTTTCATCCATTCAATTGCAAATGCGCAAGAAAAAACATCGTGCCAAGGAAACACGAAATAGTGAAAATAAGGGCGACCACGGATTAAGGTCTCTTTAATAATAGCCATATCCTGTGTTTAAAAGGGTTGCACGCAGCTTATTTTGGAATCACGGCAGAAAAAAGGCTCACTTAGGCTATTTCACGTAAAAGGGATGTGCAAAAGTGTTCCTCAAAGACAAAAGCACTCCTGAGGATACGAAATTTTCTCAAACAGGATCAGATTGACTTATTATTTAACTCATTTATTTTACCTTGTTTAAATTATTGCCCCCTTGTATGGATGTTCTGCAGCAAACAGGCACACAATCTCATTTCGGCAACCCATAAAAGAGCGTTGTGTGCAAAAACTGGTCTGGTGCAGAAAATCTATACAGAAATACTGGAAATATCTAGTATGATGTCTATCCATGATAGAAATCTGAAAAGCCTTGTAACGGAAGTTTATAAGTGTCTTCATGGATTGAACCCTGAACTAATGTGGGATATTTTTCAAAAGAAGGAGACTACTTACAGTCTTAGGCGTGGTACTACATTTGTGATTCCACCTTCTAAAAGCAGTATTGGGCAGAATTCTTTTCAATTTCGCGCTAGCCTAGCCTAGAATTACCTACCTGCGTGTGTCAAAAATGTGACAGATCTAAAAGAATTCAAATCTGTTATCAGGCACGTTGAAATATACTGCCAATGTAAACTCTGTGCTGCTCATTCGGGGATCAATCGATGATTTATTTTAGTATTTTATTTGTATTTTTATCACTTAGTATTTACATATTTTAATTTGATAGTTGGTGTATTTTAGTACCTTGTAACTATACTGGATCCAACTTTAAATAAATAAATAAATAAATATTTCGGGTTGGAAGTGAAGATGTCGGGTTTGTACGTCTCCTTTTAACGTTTTTGTTTGCTCTGAAAACTTTGTATCTATAGAAATATATATTTTCTGTATGTTTTCACATGTTAAGATGAAAATATCTTCACGTTTTCTAGCAATCTATAAATCTTAAACAAACCAATTTTAAGATTTTGAAAGCGTCAGCTCTCGGTTCATGATAACCAATTGCAATTGTGCTTTCCGGATAAAGACATACATGCGATGGATGAAAACCAAGTGATTTTACTGCTTCTTACCAACAAATTCATTATCAATTACAAGGGTCAATCGAAGTATGTTGCTCGAATAGCATTGGTTAAAAACTAAATAACTGGCCATTTTGCCAATAATTTTTGGTATTAGTTTATGTTTCTGACAATTTTGTTCTATTCATGCAAATTTTGTTTATGTCTCCAGTGACTTTGCCTTTGTTTTGTCATAGGAATTGATGTCTTGTTTAATTTCGCTATTTGTATAATGTTCTTGTATTATATTTCTTATTGGTGAACCAATAAACATAGTAAATATGCTGTCATATAAGTTAGCTTGGCAATATGGCTTTGCCTATAGTTGTACCACAAAAACTTGTTACCATTTTGCTTTAAAGTGACTCCAATCACATACTTTCGTTTTGTCATATGAATTGACAGTTTAGCCGTTTGTATAATTGTTCTTTTGCTTTTTATTGGTGAACCAGTTCATATATAATTCGTGGATACTTTTTATTTGCGTAGTTGCGCCATAAAAACTCTTCTACCATCTTGCTCGTTGCCGTATATTTTATTGTTTTTTTATTGTTTTGTCCGTGTAATTTGTGAAATTTTGTTGAACTAAGCAGAAAAGATTGTGTTGTTTGACTCAACCCTGCGCTTCATCCCTGAGAACAGAGCCGTAGAAGAAATGTTGAAGATTTGCGAATGGTTATAGGAGAGGCGAACTGCGCTTCAGTACGGCTGCTGAATAAAGTTCATAATGCTAGTGTTGATTTTGAAGGCAAGACAGACTGGATTGTTCTGCTCCATTAGAAAGCCCTTAACTATTTGTAAAATTTACATGTAGCAGCTATCATGACAAAAAACTTCCTGAACGAAGACTAAGCATACAGAATATTTTGATATTTGAAATATTCGTACAGTAATAAGAAATTGATGTTGTTCACATATAAACGGTGAATTTTCACATAAGAACTTACAGAGCGACACACAGTAGACCCCAAATAAATCAGCCTTAAACCATCGTTAATAGAAACTAAAGCTATAAATACCTTATCGGTAAAAAATAGTCGGCAAAAAGTGACTAAATTTTGGCGAGGTGACTTTTTTGCCGACTAAAATTTTTGCCGACTTTTTTATTACCGACCACACTTTTTTTCCGACATTTCTTTTTCCGACCTAACTTGTTTTCCGACCACCTTTTTGCCGTTTTTTCTTCCTTGGTGCTAATTTTTATCAGTTTTATTCAATTATTCTTTATTAGTGACTAAATTCAAAAATTTAGTCGGCATAAATTGACTAAAATTCAAAACTTTAGTCGGCAAAAAGTGACTAAATCTTGTCCAAGTGACTAATATTTTTGCCGAATTTTTTTTTACCGATAAGGTACCAGTTTTGTTTATATTTTTGTGCGTGCTGAATGATTTATAATTGAGTATTTACACGCCCAACGGGCAATATTTCGAATTTAGTAGCATGTTCATGAAAAAATTGTTGCTGGTCATAACAGATATTTCTTAAGTTCCAAGAAGTTTAAACAAACGTTATAAAATACTATTACTACGAAAATACAAATGATAAATACATCCAAACCTACTTATTTTGACCCCATACAGCCATGAAAATTCTGTAAAAATGATGCTGGGAAGATATACAGATACTTAGTTGTGAAATAAATTATTTATTGTTATAGTTTTCTTTGTGGAGCTTAGGATTTAGAAATCCATAATTTCTTTTCGCTCGCTTAAAATTTATTTTGTGGTTGCCACAAAATAATTTTTTGTTCGCCTCTCCTTTAAACGGGCTATCGATATTGAACTAAAAATAGGTATTTGAAAGGGATTTCTCCAATTTGAAATCAAAGTGAAACAATTAAGTCCGAGAGAGTACTCCTTTTTAATTGCTACAGTCCACTGCATTTTTCAAACGTGGAAATTTAAGGAAAAAGGTTTGCGAAATGAATGTCACCAATAATATTTCCTTAAATTTCCACGTTTGAGTCTTTAGTGTATATTATTTTTTGCTTGAATGCACATGCATCTTTAAGAACTGAGACCCGCAAAAAACAATGTCTCTAGGGCGTAAAAGGGCTCCCCTTTAGGAAACCGTTAACCGCAATTATGTATTATGCAATGTAAATTTTGCGAGAATATACTTTCGCGACTTTAAGAGAAATCTTTTCAGTCTTCGATCAACTGTTAATCTTATTAACGAGCGCGCCGGGTAGAGAAAAATCACGTGAAAAAAAACTTTTCTATTTCCCTATGAAACTGTAAATAAAATTTTCAGTTAAAAAAAATCTATGCTAAATAAAATAATACTGACATTTTTTTAAATTTCTCACATGAATGTTACATATTTTATGTTAGCTGCAGAAGGAAAAATATTTACATATTGTAACATAAAAAACATTTAAAATATTCTCCGAAGTCATCCAAATATCGTTTAATATCACCTAATATCATTAGATATTTGATATTTATGGGGGTGATATTTGTTGATAATAATACAGTAATAATAAAAGGCCACCAAAAAGTTGAAGACACAGTTCAATGCTGGCTGAATCGCCAGGCGGTTCAGTAGCTTCATGCCAAAATCTTCATAAAGCGTTTTTAGAAGTCTAATATCATATTCACTATGCTTACTAGTCCTTCATTTTTTAGTTGTATAGAAACAAAAGCATTTAATTATTTACAATGCCTCCTAAAAAAGTACGTATTACGGCCGAAGTGGCAGTGGCAGATATTCTTAGATTTCTCGAAGAACAAAATGATGATAACGATAGCGAAGAAGAAGCGGTAGATCTGAATGATCTAAATGGAGATGATGGTAAGCTAATATTTCTCATTCCTTATTTTATATGAGGGTGTATTTTCAGTGATACACAGCAGTACTGAAAATATTATTTTATTTTAGTGGAAGACGAAGACGGTGAAGATGGAGAAGTAGAAGACGAAGATCTACAACCGGAACGACTGCGAAGACGTCAATTGACGAAGAATCGATTAATCAACAGTATTGATTCTGCACTTGACATGAACAATTACAAACCCTATCCCATGCCGGTGCAGCATAACGAAATAGAAGTTGGTTGTAAAGATTGATCGTAGCAGAGATAACGATGTTACGTATACATTTGTAAATCAACCGCCGATGAATAACCTTGGCCGTCTCGACCGTGCCAACATCATTACTGGCAGACAAGGTGTACAGCCGAAAGCGAAAAATGCCAAAACAAGTCGAGAACCTTTCCAATTGCTTCTTACTCCTCATATGGTAAGCAGCATAGTGGAATATACAAATATGAAGATCAATCGGCTGATTGATAAACTTCCAGAAAACGTTTTGAAAGAAAATTTCCGTTATAATTTTTTAAAAATCACGAATGATTTCGAAGTGAATGCTGTTATTGGACTGATCTTATATCGGGGGATATACCAGCTAAATACTCTAAATGTTGAGAAACTGTTTTCGAATGAATATGGCCCACCAATATTTTCTGCGACAATGTCGAGAAGTCGTTTTACTTTTATTTCGTCCAACCTATCATTTGACAATGAAAGTACGCGCGACGAACGATGGAAGTTTGATCGATTTGCAGCATTTCGTGAAGTTTTTGAATCATTCAACAACGAATGTATGACTTGTGTTGTGCCAGGAGATTATTTGTCATGAGATGACACTTTATATCCAATGCGAACTCAGATTGGATTCAAGCAGTACAATCCTAATAAGTCTGCAAAATACGGATTATTGTTCAAATCTCTCAATGCCTCCCGCTATCCGTACACTTTCATTGCTACGCCATATAGTGGAAAGCCTGTGGAAGAAGGGGGTGCATACTACATTCAAGGAACTGAGAATATAGTGAAGTATTTGGTGGAAATGCTAGAGAGTAAGGTTCAGTTGAATGGGAGAAACATATCCTTCGACAGATTGTATACCTCACTCAGCTTGGAAATGTGGTTGTACGAAAAGAGCAAAACTAGTATTGGTACACTACAGATCAACCGTAAAGGTATTCCAACAGACCTCAAAGAAGTAAGAAATAGGGAGCAATTGACAACAGAGGTGTACTGGCAAAAAGATGGACCACTTACAATAATGTCGTACGTGGTGAAAACATCAACGGGGAAAAAAATGTACTGATGCTGACAACGACCAAACCAATTATGGCTGTCACGAAGGACGACAAGAAAGAAAAGTTTGGAACATACAAATTGTATCATTTTACAAACGGCGGAACCGACATTGTTGACCAGCGAATGGAATTTCTTACATGTAAAACGAAATCGAGAAAATGGACAATGGTCGCATTCGCATATTTATTGGACATGTGAATTCGTCAACGATACTTGAATTGAACACTGGGATAGATCCGTTGAAACAAGATTCATTCAAACATGGTTTTGACCTTGTTATGCTGCTGGTGAAACCTTTGATTGAACAGAGAAACACAGAAAGGTTGAGTTGGCTGGTGAAAAGCAAAATTGCACTAATTATTGGATGTCCTCCACAGCCAGAACTGCCCGCAAACGACGAGTTAGGGCCAACATTGAGCGACACGAGAGGAAGATGTTACATTTGTGTAGAGGAAGCTTTTGGTGCAAGTTACACGAAAAAGAGGAAACTTTTATCAAGTAACCGATCTATCCGCCAGGGATGTTCTCGCTATACATGCAAAACTCACTTAGTGCAAAAATGCAAAACATGTAACCAAAGATAACGAAAAACTTGGCTACATACACGACATATAATGTACATTTATGTTCCTTTTTGTTTATATTTCCTGATTATACAAGCCTTTATAAAGTCAGAAAAAGATAATTTAATATCAAACTTGTTATAATCATTACGCACAGGCAAAATTTGAAAATGTAGGTTTTTCGTCCAAAATTCTTTTTTTTTTCGACATACCTCGAATACAAACATGCCGTAGGGGCCATTATTAAAATAATTTTTCATATTTTTTTTAATATTATGGTAGTAATATGGTTAAATATTCCCTTTGCCAAAAAA
This sequence comes from Hydractinia echinata, assembly GCA_030067915.1. Taxonomy (NCBI): domain Eukaryota; kingdom Metazoa; phylum Cnidaria; class Hydrozoa; order Anthoathecata; family Hydractiniidae; genus Hydractinia; species Hydractinia echinata. Next base: position 2,599,869 of record JASGCC010000013.1, on the reverse strand, counting down.
AATAGATTCATAGCACATTCCAATAAAAAATTATCTGGGGGGGGGGGGGTGTCGTTAAAGCGCCCTCTTGGTGTTACACCATATTTTTCACTCGGTACCAATAGGGTCTGCAATGTCAATATTAACTGATAACATTACTCTTGCATCAACTTTGACTTCTAGTTTGCCTGCTAAACCACCTGTTTCACTTTGATTGCGACTAAGTGCTTTGTCAATAACATTATTAGCAACATTTTTAGGCAAATCATCAATTGCTAGTATTGAGTACAAACGATTTTCATTTAATCTCAGCATTTGACAATTATGTTCTTCACATAGTTCATTCTCTGCAAAGATATGAAGAGCGTCATTTGGATAAGTTATATTGCTTTATGTAACAAATCGAGATTTTAGTAGCTTCTCATCTTCTGCTTCAATTGAGCCAGTCCGGACTTTATTTAAGACATCAATTAGTGCAGAATCACCTCTTTGGCGCATAATTTCATGAAGTTCAACCATCTTACAAAGATCCCACAAATGTGCTAAATTTTGCCACGAATCATGGTATACTGTCCTTTGTTGTACTGGAGGCAGTTGATAGAAGTCACCTACTGTTATAACAGTTATACCAGCAAATGGAACATCATCAGAACACCCAAATATTTCATTTAACCGTAAGTGAATATACAAAAGCAGCAAATTGGAGACCATTGATATTTCAGCAATCATAATTGCTCGCAATTCACACAGATTAGTTCGTAACGCAGACCTCTTTTTATCATTGTCTGCGGCAAATTTACCAACTGGAATGCCAAGAGCAGAATGGATAGTGGTTCCATTAATATTAACAGCAGCTACACCTGTGGGAGCAAGCAATAATACCTTTGGTTTGTCCAAAGTTTTGGAGTTGTATAAGAATATTTTAGTTGAAGCATGATAAACAGCTTTAATCAAATGTGATTTACCTGTTCCAGCACCTCCAGTTAAAAACACATATATACAATAGAGAAATATCAATAACTTGAGCAGCTGACAGATTTTTAACAAATCTTTTTGCCCAATTATAAATTACTTCAAAGCATTGCCGTTGACTTTTGTTCTAATTTTTGTATTCAACTCATCATCAGTAATAATGGTCGGCGCACAACTAGCAGAAACACAAACCTCATCTAACACTACAGCATCCTCAGTCGGATCTTATGACTCAGAATCATGAGAGTCTTCCATCAATTGTGACGATTCGAAGTTAAATTTGAACGCATATTTATTAATTCTTTCTTAACCACATCTGCACAAGGTTCAAAAACTTGTTTGTTTCTATTAATAATATCAATAACACCAGCTTGATTGAACTTGTCCAAATATGTTCCAAAAGTCAAACACTTGAGATCTTTTTCATTACGGAATGGATAAAAAATGAAAAGCAAATGATGTGCATATTTCTCAGGATACTTATGTCTATTTGGTACGAAATAACGCAATACTGCTTTGATTTTACGACATTTTAGTTTCTCTTTTGAGTTCATTAATTACAGCTGGTATTCTGTATGTCAAACAATTCATCCTGTAAAACAGTTGTCTGATTATCATTTACAACATTATCTTTTCAAGGCAAGTAATAATGTTCTATAATTTCTGCATAGCAAAAGCTATCCACAGTATTATACTTTCCGCCTAAAAATTTAGCATTTGGTCTATCAGTGTAACGTTCTATCATGTTACGTTTAAAAATATCAACACTGTCTTCAGGTAACTCGTCAATTTCTTCCTTACTGCGACATATTCTAAAGCGATTCTCTGGAAGATTACTCTTAGCGAAAATTACACCTGGAAAGGGTTTTCTAAGCCACAACTCAGGCATTAAAATAAACAGCTTCCTGAACAGAACATTCTCTTTTATTAGCATAGGCTCTGGCAATTGCTCTCATTCTCTTTATGTCTGCACTATTTAAACTGAAAGCGTCTTTTTGCAGTTTCATAGCCTCGGATGTCTCATCTTCAGATTTTGAGAAATATGCACACATGTATGTAACAGCCTTGTAATGATTAAAAACAGGCTGCAAATCTATATTGGCCTCTCCAAGCTGCTAAACCTCCATCCAAAATAATTGTTAACAAAGCAATAATTTGGTGGACGCTTCAGATGAATTTGGAAGTCTCTGTCATCAGAGGTAGAAAGTGCTTCATAAAAGTCATCTTCACAAATCCCCAATTCTTCAAGAATCTCGCTTATTGTTGGGATTTGTTGAAAATTATCATCTGATGGATTTGAGATGTTTCTTTTTCGAGGATCAAGATTTTTGTCAATGAATTCCTTAACAACACCAAACAACAACTTGCGCTTTTCTAGAATCTTCGTTTTTTGATCAATGTTGTATCCTTGGGTAGTGGAATAGCAATAACAGTACGGTCGGTGAAAAACAGCCAAAATGGTACCTACAACTTTGATTGTTATACTTTATGCATGACTTAGAATGTGAATGAATTTGATATGTAGTTACTAGTTTATGAAGTTGTGGATCTGCTTCATTATCTGGAACATATGCCCTAATGATAGAATCAACAAACGCAACATATTCATCAACATTTGCTTCACTTAATACAGGGGCATATAAAACCCATGAAAACAAATGAATATGAGGACTTCCACGAACTTGAAATTCAACACGAATTGCATAATATTTAACTTTACCAAGACTCCCATCAACCACTATTTCTTTGAAAAATGACTCAACTCTGTATTGGAAATGTCTAGCAAGCAACACTGGATTAAAATTTAAATAATTGCATCGCTCAAAATAGGTCATTTTATCAATATTTTCCTCTGGAATATTTTCGCCTTTAAGTTTAGAAATTATTAAAATAAGTGCATTCCACCTTAAATCTGCACAACTTAATGTCATGAAAAGCATGGGCAAACCGAGCTGCTTAACCATAGCCAAAACTTCAGAGAGAAACCGTTTCCAATAAGCTGGAGTCCCTTTAACTGTACTCATAAAACTAAAACCTTCATCCTTTGCAATAAATGATTTCACTGTATCTGAAAGTTATTGCAGAGCATGCCGGCTGTTAAATGATTGGAAGTAATCTTTTTCAGTGCTATATTTATTCGGCTGTTTAGATTTAAGTATAACAGACTGAAACAGCATAAAAAATGTAATCAGAGTTAGAAGCAAATCTTTGTTGATAGTTTAGCAAACGTTGATTAAAATACTTTACTGGACGTAACGCAACGCTACGGTCAGCCCTGTATCCAAATTTTCCAGTAGGAAAGAGAAATGAGTGAGATAATTCCTCACATTTTTCATCCAATAAAACTGGTTGTGGAACATTAGAAAGTAGCATAGTCTCTGATGTCCCAACTCTAAACTGGTCTAGTGGATTATGAGAATCTTCAACAATATTTCCAGCAGTTTTAGGAATATGATTTTCTGAATGTATTTCAATAGGTATCTCCACAGGTTCGGCTAGAGATAGCATATCAGCTGGTATTTGACCTATATCAATGGTTACATCTTGGTACAAAGGGTTATTCATTTTTAAATATTGTAGCACTGCCCAAACTTTTTCTGGGGAAACCGCTTCAAAGTAGACATGGCCTCTATAAGTTAACTTGCGCTTTAATTAAGATTTCGGATTACATCCGAGATCTTATTAAAACGGGCGGTCTTTTTCTTCTCCTCCTTCTCCTTCTTCGACCGATTTTTTAACCTATTGCCGTAACGTCACGACTTTTAAAGTCCGACCCGGCCCCGCGTCCTAGCTCTACGCCGGTTTTGTACGTATGTCTATTTTCGTAAAATAAGACTGCGTTACAAATTTGATCACAAATATTGTTATTTTTTTATTATTTGATGATCTATGCTAGATACTCCTTCAAATTTTTCATTTCCAGTTATTTTTTGTAACGAGGTGGGATATACTCAACTTAACCGAGCTCCAGGGGTCAGTCGTTGTTTTCGAGTGACCGTGTTCAAGCGCGCCATATTGATTATACTCCAGCTTGTTAACCACGCTGCGAAGCGAAGTTATCTTTTTGAAGCAAAGAAAAATATTTGGTTGGGTTAGTATAATTATTCAACTGCTTAAATTTCAGTTCTATCAACGTTTAAGATATTCTCTTTATTGTGTCTTGCTAAGCGGCTTTCTTAAACCCCTTTCTTTTGCCAGGGGTCTTCTGAATTTCTTGTGTTTCAGGTGGGGCACAAGGTCTTTTCCTTCCTGTCAGTTTGCCCCAAACTGACCAAAGAAATTTACTAAATACTTATTGAAAGAAAGAACATATTGAATAAAAATACATATTGAATGAAAATACATATTGAATGAAAATACATATTGAAACTACATAACCAGAAACTTGATAAAGAAAGAATTGTTGAAACACTTTAGCAAGCTTACATTGTTTATATCATAGTGTTATTTCAGCAGGTTTCTGTCAGCATAGGCTACAGTATATATAGCTCAATATCTTTTAGTACACCAGCATAGGCTACATTATTAGTTAGCTAGCTATACCTCTCGTTTATATTGTCACAATTTATTATGAACACTCCCAAGGTGTCTTGTGCAGAGAGTAACCCAGGCGTTGCTTACAGTATTGTCAAGTCTGTTCAAGGAAATTTTCATCAAGGCAATGAAAAATTTGGCGAAAGTGCTGGTACTCAATGTGTAGCAAATGCTATGCATGCTATCATTTGGTCAACTATTCGCAAAGCTTCACTCTGGACTGATTGGGATTTAGACCATATTTTGGATAACAGTGATTGTTTATATAAGTCACTTCTTACAACTGGTGCTATTTTTTTTGATCAACTCCCAAACACAATTTCTATAGAGGGCACTCAATTATCTATAACCTTTTTAGAAAATTTACATGGTGAACTAACTTTGTTGCAAAACAATTTTTTGGAATTTTGAAGAATGTAGTGGAATGATGTTTATGATAGGTGGTTTCACAACATCAATTTTATATAACAAGTCCTGCTTTTTTATATTTGACTCCCATAGTCGGGGAAATGATGGTTCATTTACTGCAGATGGTTATTCTGTGTTGTTAAAGTTTAAAAATATTACTGATGTGGAAAGCTACATCAAGGACTCTTATTTGACGAAGCAAAATAAGTCTTCTCTTCAATATGAGTTACAATCTGTTAAGATTCATGTAAGTGAAAAAATATTGGCTCAGATTTCTGCTTCTATTAAAAGAAAAAAGAGAAGAGAAAAATACCAAAATTCAAAGGAGCAAGTTACACAAAGGTTAAGAGAGCAATATGCTACTAACGAAAATATTAAGTCTAGAAAACGCAAACAGAGTAAGATGCCGTGGAACAGGAGCAAATAAAATTAAAAAGGAAAGAACATTATTCAGTTGAACACGAGCAAATAAGATTAAAAAGGAAAGAACATTATGCAGTTGAACATGCGCAAATAAAATTAAAAAAGAAAGAACATTATGCAGTTGAACACAAGCATATAAAATTAAAAAGGAAAGAACATTATGCAGTTAAACACGAGCAAATAAAATTAAAAAAGAAAGAGCTCTATGAAGATGAACGTGAAATAATTAAAATGAGCAAAAAAAAGCACTACATTCTAAACTCTGAACACATAAAATTAAAACAAAAAGAGTATTACGAGAGTGAGCGTGACAATGTATTGTCAAAAAGGAAAGGAAATTATGCAATAAATAGTGAAAAATTCAAAGAAAGATCCCGCAAATCATTTGATCATAAAAAAAGTGAGGTTCAGGAAAGGCGGATACTTAATTTTAAGAAAATGATTAAGGAAGGACCATATTATATTTGTGTGGTATGCAATAGGTGCTTGTACAAACGATCTGTTTTGAAGTTTGATGAATCAAAGTATAATATCACAGATCTAAAAGGTTTCAAATTTTTCCTAGTTTCAAGCTATAATGATAACTGTTATGTCTGTCAAACTTGCCATAAAAAATTAAAAGCTAAGAATCCCCAAATACCATGTCAGGCTGTTTCAAATTAGATAGAGATTTTTGACTTTCCCTCTGGGTATCCACTATTAAGAAAACTTGAACGAGTTTTGATTGCACAAAGTTTATTGTTTAAAAAAGTTGCAATAATGCCAAAAGGACAATCTCCAAAACAAAAAGGGGCAATATGCAATGTACCTGTAGAAAATACGGATATATGTGATGTTCTTCCAAAATCGGCTGACTGCAGTGGGTTAGTGTTAATTAAATTGAAACGTAAACTAATGTATAATGGCCATGTATACTTTGAACCTGTAAGACCACAAATTTTAAAGGATGTTTTACAATATTTGAAAATTAATAACCCTTTTTATCAAAATACTATAATTGATATGAATACAATACCGACAGAGCTATTACGTTTTACTGAAAATACACAACTGGAAGTAATTGTTAATAAAGGGTCAGAAGATATTATAGATTCTAATGAGGAGGAAGAAGAAAACCCATTAGATTTGTTCAGAATAGCTGCAAATGAAACTGTGATGACCTCAAAAATTCCACATGCAATAGATAACGACCCACTAGTTGTTGATCCTGGCGAGGGGAAAAAACCTTTATCCATCATAAGTCACAAGAATTGTGAAGAACTGGCCCACCCTCATTTATTTCCAACTGGTAAGTTTGGGTACAATGTTGAACGCCGTATAAAGCTAAGCCCAATTAAATATTTCAACCAGCGTTTACTCAATTATTCACAAAAATTTGCATCGGATACAGACTACATATTTTATGCCCATCATGTTATTCAACAAATCAATTTGAAAAGTAGGATAAATATTGCATTTTGTTGTAATAATTTAACAGCTGGTATGTTCAGTAACAATTTTAAGGAAACTGTTAAATATTTTGTTGCTAACGATGAAGCGTTTAATTTTATGAATACCATCAAAGGTACTCCAGCATACTGTAAGAAATTTCTGCACGAGGTATTAGCCATGGTAAAACAATTTGGAACGCCAACATTTTTTTTAACATTGTCCTGTGCTGACCTTCGTTGGAATGAACTAGTTTCAATAGTATCAAAACTGAATGGCTTTAATCTTACTGAAAATGATTTGGAGGAAATGGACTACATGGAACGCTGTAGAATTTTAAACATGAACCCTGTGTTGGTAGCACGCAATTTTCAATACAGAGTAGAAGTGTTTTTCAAAGAAATTGTTCTAAATGGCCCCCTTGGAAGAGTTAAATATCACGTGATTCGCGTTGAATTTCAGGTTAGAGGTAGTCCCCATGTCCATGTATTTTTATGGATAATTGGTGCACCAGTGTTGACAAGAGAGAATAAAGAAGAGTATATAAGTTTTGTTGATAACATTATAAGAGCAGACCTTCCAGACCCTGAGACAGAACCAGAGTTATTTAGTGTTGTAAAAATGTTCCAGATTCATTCCCATTCTAAAACTTGTCGAAAGTATAAGAATAGTGTATGTCGGTTCAATTTTGGACATTTTTTCTCAGATCGAACAATGGTAGCTGAAACTCTTAGTGACGAAATGCCTTCTGCACACAAGGAAGATATATTATCAAAGAGAGAAGAAATATTGAGCAAAGTCAAGGAGTATATAAATTGCAACCTTTTTCCTAAGAAAAGGAATATCATTGATCCTCAAAGTGAGAATTTTCAATCTCCAGAAAGCATACCTAGTATACTGAAAAGTTTAGATATTTCAGAGAGTGAATACTATAACGCCCTGTCTATATCATCAGACTCAGATTTCCAAGATTTCCAACAATGGTAGCTGAACCTCTCAGTGACGAAATGCCTTCTGCACACAAGGAAGATATATTATCAAAGAGAGAAGAAATATTGAGCAAAGTCAAGGAGTATATAAATTGCAACCTTTTTCCTAAGAAAAGGAATATCATTGATCCTCAAAGTGAGAATTTTCAATCTCCAGAAAGCATACCTAGTATACTGAAAAGTTTAGATATTTCAGAGAGTGAATAATATAACGCCCTGTCTATATCATCAGACTCAGATTTCCAAGTTCATTTAAGGCGCCCTCCTAATTCGTGTTTTGTAAATAACTATTTTTCAGAAGGAATTCTTGCGTGGCAAGCAAACATTGACTTGCAGCCGGTTTTTAATCACTATAAAGCAATAACATACATGTGTAAGTATCTTTCCAAATCAGAAGATGAATGTTCGCGTGCAATGAAGCAAGCATTGTCAGAGGCACGTGAAAATAGCGACAACAAATATGAACAAATGATTAAAATTGCAAATGCCTTTACAAATCATAGGGAATGTTCTGTTCAAGAAGCAGTGTATCATTTAATGCCTGAATTGTGGCTTCGAAAAACATTTCCCAAAGTAATCTTTGCAAATAGTAATTTACCAGAAGACAGGTTTAGAATGTGCAAAAGTAAGACAGAACTTGAAGAGCTACCTGATGATAGTGTTGATATATTTAAAACAAATATGCTTGATCGTTATTTAATCAGACCTGATACTACTTTCAAAAGTGGTAAATATGCTGCTTTGGATAAAATGTGCTATGCAGAATTTTTAGCATATTATTATTTAGACACCACAAAATCTGAAATAGGTGACAACGATAACCAACCTATAATTTTGAATGATGAGTCCATGGAAATTAATCACATTCCTTCTACGTATCCATCACCGATACCTCTCATGAATTCTAAACAAAAACTTAAGTGTCGTAAGGTTCGTGCTTGTGTTCGATCATATACACCCAACCGACATACTCAGCCAGAAAAGTATGCTCACCACTTGTTGTTTTTATACTATCCTTTTCGTTTTGAATCTGATTTACTTGATGGTACTTAAACGGAGAGGCTTAACCAACAAGGAGTTTTAAATATTGTCAATGCGAACAAACAAAAGTTAGAACCATATAGTGAAATTGTTGACGAAGCTTTTGCAACCTTTAGAGCTGACATGGACACTAATCAAGATCCATTTGCACAACAGGAAAATGAAGAAGTTGACTTCTTAGTATCAAGGAAGCAAGATGACACAGAAAATGAAACTGAATCAACTTGTTCCAACTTATCGTCTCTACCTAGAAACAGTTTTGTTGTGGCATCAGACCAGGAGATTAATAGAGATATCAGATCTCTTAATGCTAAGCAACTTGAAGTATTTGAAACAGTGTTCACTTGGGCAAGAAAATTTATAAAAAATCGTAACTGCATTTCACCTACTGATGTTAAACCTCTGTCTATATTTTTAACTGGTGAAGGTGGATGTGGAAAGTCATATTTGATCAAAACTATTTACAAATCTCTCACAAAATTATTAATGTACAAAGGTGAAAATGCAGAAAAGCAAAGAGTCTGTCTTGTAGCTCCAACAGGTGTAGCTGCTGTAAACATTGGAGGTACAACAGTACATTCATGTTTTGGAATTCATGGGAATAATTATGTCCCCCTTAGTGATAAAATGCGAACTCATTTACGAAACAAGTTAGCAGAGGTGTGTATTATCATAATTGATGAGATTTCGATGGTTTCAAATACTCTTCTTGTCAATATCCACCAAAGACTAATAGAAATATTTGGAGGACCAAGTCGGGTTCCTTTTGCTGGAAAAAGCATGATAGTATGCGGTGATCTTTATCAACTTCCCCCTGTCATGGGAAAACGTGTTTACTCAAATGATGGATTCCTTGTAAGCATATTAAAGTTATGGCATAACTTCAAATTAGCTGAACTTACAAAAGTCATGCGACAAAAAGGCGATGATGTTTTTATTGATCTGTTAAACAATATAAGAACTGCAAATCTCACACTAGTGGATGAAAACCTTTTGAAATCAAGGTTTATCAGTAAGAATGATCACAACTATCCTGCTGATGCCCTTCATTTATTTGCAGAAAATGCGCCTGTTCTGAAACATAATGAAGATATGTTACAACGTGTAAATGGTACTTTGTGTAAAATAAATGCTATTGATGAAATACCAAATGATGTACCATCTCATATTATTGATGAAGCTTTGAATAGGAAACAAAATGATACTGGTGGTCTTGCAAGACAATTAATTCTTAAAATTGGTGCTCGGGTCATGCTAACTACAAATCTAGATATTGATGATGGATTAATCAACGGGTGTATAGGGACTGTTTTTCACATATTGTATCATCATAATTATGTTCAAAAAATATATGTGAAATTTGACAATGCTCAAACTGGTGTTTTCAGAATATCAAAAGAACACTATGCAAGGTTGCACCAAGTTGTACCAATTGGAAGGACTGATACTGATATTCATGTGGTAAAAAGAAACCTTTCATCACCGGTTATCAAAAGAACTCAGTTTCCACTGATGCTTTCTTGGGCTTGCACTGTCCATAAAGTTCAAGGGTTAAGTTTACCCAAGGCTGTTATTAGTTTTGATTTATTCAGACAAACTCAATTCAATCCAGGCCAAATGTATGTTGCTATGAGTCGTGTCACATCTTTAGCTGGATTGTATTTAACAGGTGAATTTAAGCAAAAGGCAATCAAGGCAAATAAACATGCATCTGATGAATATGAAAGGTTGAGGTTGAAAAGTATATTACCACCATTAGTATTTTAGCCTTTAGAGAAAAGGTCCTTGGTGATCACTTTGTTGAATGTCAGATCCTTATCGAGACATGCTATTGACATTCAGCATGATGAGGAATTGAAAGAATCGGACATATTATGTCTAACTGAAACCCAACTGTTACCTGACCATGACATGACAGAAATATCAGGTCAACTTCCTATGTTTGATGTTAATCCTAATTCTGATGTAGACAAATTTAAAAGTATTGCAGTGTGTTACAGAGATTGTTTTCCTTTTATTTACCAGAATGATACTCCTGGTTTCTCTTTAGTACAAGTTAGGAAAAGTTTGTTTGCAGAGGAACTTATTTCTATAGGAGTTTTGTACCGGTCAAATTCTTCATCTTTATCATCTTTTTGTGGTGACCTATGTGAGCGTTTGAATGCACAGGATTTTCATATTTTGCTAGGAGATTTTAATGTTGATTATTTCAATCCAGGCTCACATCGACTTGCAGAAGTATTAAGTAACTATACTATGGTTGTGCAAGAGCCAACTCATATTGACGGTTCTCTTCTTGATCATGTTTATATTAATAATAATGTATTTGATCATGCAGAAATTGAAACTGTAGTAAAATGTGTTTATTTTTCAGATCATGATGCTGTGAAGATCAGGCTGACCTGTAAATAAATATAACAAAGAGAAGCAAATTATGAAATGACCATGTGCATCTATCAGCAAGGAATGAAATTAGCAATTAGCGAAGAAAATGGAATAATTTAAAAGTAATATATATGTATGTAGATAGCCACAATGATAGCAGCGGGAGGGGGGAGGGGGTTCTTTTTTTGTTTGTATGTGCATGTTTTCATGGGAACTTTCGGACTCAGAGCGTGTTGCTTACAGTAATAAAATAAAATAATAAGTTTATTAATTGTTTACAAAAGAGCAAAAGAGAGTTTGAATTTCTTATGCAAAACATGTACTTGTTCAATACGTCTATGATTTGAATTATTTATTATTTTGTATTATATCTGTATATATCTTTTTTATATATATATATATAATATATAGAAGGAAATATTTTTTCATTAATATGATTTTACAATATTCTTTTGAAATAAGTTATTGGATATACAAATACATCTTGCATTTTATGAACTTCCATTTTTGTGTAGTTCTAAAACTTTTAACTCTAAGAGACAGTATTTTTGCGATTTTTTCCTTTCCTTCTAAATTAATTTAATGCACTTTTTGTTCGTTATTTCATTTATTTTAAGTCTATTTTAAGAGCAGTCGTTATGGATTATGGATTGAAAGTAGAGTTGAATTGCAGGTTATACCATGTAACAGAATGAAGAATCAACTGAGAAATTGGTTTTGTGATATGGTATTTCTTTCAGACCATATGCTGCTGTGTGGCGCAAGTGCAATGTTATTAATAATGAATGAACCGTGTACAGACACTATTGGATACATTAACTATTAGTTCGGGATATATAATTTTCTCCCCTTAACAACAAATATTCTCTGTGAAATCGAAGCGTTATATCAAAGGAAACCTGGACCAGCTATTGTGGAGAATATTTGTTGTTTTCTCAACTCTACTGCATTTTTATGTGAGAATAATTTTTACTTCATTTTTCATTTAACGTGCACACATATTTTCAAAACTACCCGGTCTATCTAAAAGTTAAATCATGTACTTTCGCATTTAATTTGTGCACCTGTTTATGTAATTGATGCGGCAAGGTTTTCGACTAAGACTGATGTGTGATGTTTTCTGAGTCGTAATGTCAACTTTTAGATGTCTTTGTTATTCTTCCACGTACAATGTCTCTCGTTCTTCATGCTTAGTTATTGTAAATATTTTGAAATAAATGCTTTTTCTTAATTTATTGACATTTTATGTTTATTTCTTTACGAATTTTTGTATTTTGTGATACAGTGCAATGTTGTAAAATTTGTAGATGTGCGTAGGTGGTGAAAAAACTTTCTGTTGAAAACAGCGAGGAACTGCATGCTTAACTGGATATGGTGATTAATATGATGGCTGAAAGGAATGTGCATACCACATGATGTGATAAACAATAAAATGATTTCATGTTTACGGTTTCATTTTCATAATACAATATCAAATTAGTACCATTCACTGAACAATTTTCTTCGTATTTTAGTGCACATGTGCACTTTTGGGGAGATCACATTTTGGAAGAAGTACGCTAACTTTACGATAACAAAAAGCACCATGACATAATTATTTATTCATCTTGCAAAGTTTAACACGATGCTAAACAAGCTGAATTCTTCCATATTGTATTCCGTTCATCATTCGGAGAAGAAAAACATGGAGCATATATCCCTGCTCGCTTTACGTACCATTAGTATTCTACAACTGTTGACTCCGCATATAACTTCGACCGGTATAATTTGAATACCATCGTAATTTAAAAACACTTCCAGTGCTTTCTCGTTACTCAAGACCGATAACACCGCGGTATAGCGTGGGGCCTAATAAAATGTATTACGAATGATTGTTTCACAGTCATTTGCCACACAGAAAACTGGAATAATCTATATTAGTTTGCTGCCGCCTAACTGGACAGTATTGACTCCCAACTTGCAACCTATTTCACCAACCTCGAAGAACAAAACGCACATTCTCAAGAACATTGATTGTACGCCAATGTTAATACATACAACTGCATAAACAAAACCACCACAATGACATTTTTACGAAATTTCTATTTTCTAAACATTAATAAAACAACTGTAGTCAATAATTGTTTTTTATCGTTTGTGCATTGTTACATGGTTAGATATTACGACCACCTGCTTATAAGTGTTTGACCCGTTCTCTTTGCTCACGAGCACCTTCGCACGTATTATTTTTCGCGCAAGTTTTGGATAGTCTTTTTTATTATTGTTTTTTTACCGCTTTGGGCTACTTTAAACTAATGACCCTCGCTTTGCCCTAAAAGTAACGCGTTGGTTTGTTCTATCCTATATCCCACGCACTACATGAAACATTTTGCAAGTTCTATATAATACCATGGGATAATACCTATTTATTTGAACTGACGGAACATTGTAAAAGTTCTGTACAAAACGGGCTACTGGCGAACTCGAAAGGTATAGGGAACAAAATTACATGCGAACAAGAATCTGAAATCTTTTAGCCTGCAAGGGCTTTTCATTTTAACATTACAATGCCATTACTATCAGCTCCTTGAGGTTATGTTCGTGCTAAATCAGCAGTGTCTATTGGAACATTGCAAATACTACCTTTGAGTTTTGGCATTTGTCCTTTAGGCATAATTGTGACCTTTTTAAATAGAATTCTTCTGGATATTAAGACTTTTTCAAGTCTGTTTAAATTAAATTTAAAGACTAAATCACGAGAAAAATGATAAATATCAAGTTTATTCCAAACCGCTTGTGCAGGAATTTCAGACTTTTTTAACTTATTATGACAAGTTGGGCGACAAATGTATGATTTTCCATCAGGACTTGCAACTATTCTATAAAAGTCAAATATGTCTATATCATATTTGCCAACTTCCAAATTTATTACTGATCTATAATAAAGGCAACGATTGCAGATTACACAAATATAAAACGGTCCTTCTTTAATCACTTCATAGAATTTAGTGATCCTGTCTTTTGAACTTCGATTAGGTTTATTATCATAGCTGTTGTGCATCCTCTTCAGTATACTTTTGTGCTTACTAGTACCAACAATACTGGCATAACTCAGACGCTTTTTCATTTTTAACTCCTCATGCTCGTGTGTTTCTAAAATACTAGCACGTTTTCCACATTTTGCTTTTTTAATTTGATCATGTTTAAGCGTGTCAAAAATTTCTGCACGTTTTTCACATTTTGCTTTTCTAATTCGCTCGTGCTCAGGTGTTCCAGAAGTTCTACATATTTCAAGCGCATTTCACATTTTTTGTTGCTGTAATTGACACTGTTACAATGTGTATCAAATGAAATTGTATTTTGAATCCTTTTTCGACATTTCCTAATTGAAGATAAAATTTCAGAGCAATTTCCGGAACCTGTAATTTTGATATATTGTATTTCAAACTGCATATTAGGAAAATTATCAGCAAACTGTTGAACATATTGACACTTAATGTGCTTCTGCACATCAAAAAATTAAAGGATAAAAGAATTGAACTTCCATCTGCAACTATTGAGCCATCCCTATCCCGACTATGAGAGTCAAACAAAAAAATTGAAAGTTTTGTCCAAATCAATGAAAAGCTAATTTCGTTAGCCATAAATATTAGACCATTTCCAATATCACTGGTTGTGTCGTGATTAACAAAAATATCATTTTGTCCCATCAATACGTAAATATGTAATAACTTTTTAATTTCAATGTGTTTTCATGCTGAAAAACAGATTGAAAAAGTGCATTGCAGATACATTGCATGCCACTACTTTCACCAAATTTAGGATCACCCTGATGAAAAGAGCCTAGAACAACCTTTGGCCAAAACGGAGGACCTGGCCCAGGATTTACTTCAACATCACCAGCCAAAATTAGCAAAAATAACAATACAGCAGTAATCTTTAGACTATATATCTTAAAAATGAAGTAATAAAGCATCATGGCTAGCCTGAAATTATGCTAAGTAGCTAGCTAGATCAACTCTTAAGTCTACTACAAACTGCTTAATTAAAAATGACCAATGAGATTAACTAATATCAGACGTGTACCAATACTTTTAACCAAGTTTTAACCAATAGCTTTAACCAATATGTTACCAACTTTTCACGAGACAGAAAGAGGGGGAGGGAAAGGGAGATGGGAGGGAAAGGGAAATGGGTGGGAAAGGGAGATGGGTGGGAAAGGGAGATGGGAGGGAAAGGGAGACATGAGGGAAAAGCAAGAGAAAGGGAGAGGGAAAATGGTTCTTTAGCACAACTGAAAGTCTAAAAAATAAAGTATAGAGCACCTAGCTCGCTGGCATATAAACAACACAACCACAATTTCAACTTTTAGCTACCTGTTGACTAAACACGGCGTGGTGCTACAACACCCCGCAAATTTAACTTTCAACGTTTAAAAATATAATATTTATTATTTTTATAGTTATAGTTCGACTAAAAGTTGACAATTCTACAATTTTGGAAAAATTGCGTGAAAAATATCTGTGAAAATAAATGCTTAATGTACCCCTGTTATGTATCACGGCACTATTTTAGATCTAGTGACTACGCAATTTAAGACAACTCGAATCCAGTGTCTAAAAACGTCCTGAAGACCACCGTCGCGAAGAAAGGGTAAACCAACATATCACACTACTCCGTACGTGTGATTTAAAGTAACTTTTATTTAGCTTTCAGAAACCTCAAACAGAATGTGAAAATTCCCTCTAGAACTAAAATACTTAAATTTTAAGCAGATTGTGATATTTTGAACAAATTTCGAGCTTTCGATGACGTCATAGAAAATGTGCTGACACAAGCAAAAAATTAATTGCTGCCATTTTGTTCCTTTTGTGACGTGCTATAAGTACTGCACCACAAGAGATTTGTTTAACTTGAAATGGTTGCCTGTTCAAAAGCGCATTAATCTATACCTCAAAGAGTTAGAAATAAATACAAAAAAGAGAACATTGAGAAATTCTAAGAGAAATGGATCAGAATATAAAATTATCACGTCTGATAAAACTTTTATAGGACAATGTAGTAGGCAGCTGAACAACCTACCTGTAAGTTCACGGACAGAAGTGATATATAAGAAATTTGTTTACGGTGTTAAATGTTTTTATTTATTCATTTTTTTTAATTCATTTATTTATTTCAGTGGCTTCGCTTTGTTTAGCCCTCGAAAGTTTATTTCGACGACATTTTTCAGTTGGTCATTTACCAAGAAATATCTCCGCAACCTTATGGAAGATTCCTTCTAGTTAAGGGTGTTATGGAGTCTCAGTACGTGAGTCAACATACAGAAACTTAGATCCTTAAAACGATAAGAATTTGGGCTCTTTTCCAAATATCCAACAGACCTTAAGACCTAGGAGAGACAGCAAGGAAAGCAAATATTGCGAAATGAAAAGAAGTTCAACAGTTAACTTTTAAAGCTTTTTTTGTTTTACTTTTACTTCAACCCTTATTTTCGCTTAAACTGTTACCAGCACTTCACTGGCAACTATATTTTTTTCAACAGATAAAGATAAACAGTTCGTCTTTGTCAAAATTGGCTTTGAATCATAAGGTAGTTAGTTCCATCACAACACACATTGGTTGAAACCCAATCTGTTCGAAAATTTAGTTTTTGTTTCAGAGTTAACATAAATCGTTGGATAATAAAAACCAGTCTGATTCTGTTGTTTTAATGCCTGCACTAATTCTCTATCCAATTGTTCAAAATTATTAGTAGTTTATTCAGATTAAACCACTAACCGTAAGATTCTTCAATCACGGCATGCATACCGAATTTGATACGAAAAAACAATTTATTCGTTCCGCACTTCATGTTGTCAGATCGCAACTTCGTTTTGCGTATGCATTCTGTACATATATTTAAACTGTTGTGAAAATGTTAAGTCCAGGTTGAAAACAATATCCCGATTTGAAAGGCTCCCTAACCTGTTTGTATGAAGCGAACCCTGCGTAAGCCGCACTTCCTGTTGTAAGCGTGATACGAATATGCTATTTTAAAAAAAAAATTGGGGTCTGTTTCTAAGTCGTACGTCCTATTTGTAAACAGATCACATAACATGCTTTTTTCTAAGAAGCATAAGCCTTTGGCTGAACCCCGGGTATATTTTAAGCCTTAATTGTTCACTTTTCTTTCTAAGCCTGACAATTTCTTAAAAAAAATTTTTAATACATTTTCATACAAATGTATACAATTTGGTAAGTTCCTAACAATGCAAAATGAGTTGTTTTTTTAAAAATAATAAGCAATGTTCACTCATCTGTTTAGTAACACCCGTATTCCGTCTGTCTGTGTGCGCCAAAAATGTTATGTCACGGTCTTACCAAAATACGGACTATTTTTCCCGTAGGGGGGATATTTTATTTTATTTTTCCGCTTTCGGCGCATTCAAGCAGCTGCGAATTTATTAATAAAACAACTAATCAGCCAGCCTTAGCTTTGTTGTCCGCGTTTTCTTATTTTTAAATTATTTGTGCCTGCGTTTGTTATCACATTGGCACCTTCAGCTTTTTTCACCGTCCGGCAAATAACATCAGCACCTTTAACTTGTTTCACTGTCCGGCAAATAACAAAAAAGACAAAAGATTTGTCGTGGTCGTAGTCGTGGTCAATGTTAGGTAGGTCTCTTCTAAAAGCATTTTTATTTTCGTAATATTTGCTCTCTGTACACTTTTTTATATGTTAAGCTAAATACATTGTCACGTTTTCTAGCCATATATAAATCTCAAACCAATTTCAAGATTTTGGCTACGAACAAAGATTTTGAGGTAGCATCCTAAAGTGAGATAGTTAGATAGCCTTATTTCTTGCTAGTCCCTCAAGGTTTTCCCTGGGTTCTATATACGAGCTTTTGTCCTGGCCAACATTATTTTTGTGTTTTTTTTGCCCATTTTATTTTTACTCACATTTGTTCGTGGCTGCTGTTAGCTAGCTATATACATCTGGCTACAAATTAAAAGTATCCAAATTCAGTGACGGCAAAAAAAATTTAAATAATGCTAAATACTGTGTTGGGTAGCTAGGTACACATCTTACTGCAATTTAACACAGGCTTTCTGATGTGTTTTTATTAAAACTGACAATGAATTTTGCAAACTTATTTTGCAAAATAAATTGCTGAGTGATTGTTTTAGAAAGTTGCAATAATTTTTTTTAAATAAAGGGTATTACTACGACTATATGCATGTGTGACACTGTTTACCTGTACTAAGCGTTCCGTCCAGTGCTAACGACACGCTGTCTACTGTGTTTTTATTTAAACCAAAGTTGCGATAAAGTTTTTTAGGACAAGGCTATTACGCCTAAATGAATGTTGCAACACCGTATACCTGTACTAAGTGCTCAACCTGGTGATGCGATTTATTTTATACGGCAAAATAAATTAAAGTTAAGGGTCATTCCAGACAGATTTACCAGATGCATGCCAGGTCATACCTTAAGGGAAGAAATTATTTGCGGAAGAAATTTGTGCAGAATTTATTTTTGCGGATGAGTGACCCAAAAATGGCATATTTTGCGGAAGAAATTTTTGCGGATAGCGACCTCAAAAGAGATATTGCGGAAGAAATTTTCGCGGATGCAAGAAATTTGGTAAATCGAAAGTCGGGAAAAACCTAATTTAGTACCTAAGTGTATGAAAAACATCCGATTTATGAAATATCATCTCTCTATTTTTCATCAAAATATCAACAAAAAGAATACTAAGCTGTAACAAATGTAAGATCAAATATCGTCACTGAAAATATTGAAAATATTTCTACATGGATCGTCAAGCTAAATAGGCCTTTAAATGTAAAGCAAAGTCAACAGATCGATTCTTTACGCATAAAGTATTTCGAAAAATTTATTTTTGCGAATGAAAAATTTCAAAAGTTATGCGGAATTTATTTTTGCGGATGACCAAAATTTCTTCACTTCTGCGGAATTAATTTTTGCGGATTTGGGCAAAATCCGCAAAATATTAATTCCGCAAAAAAAGGTTCCGCACAAATTTCTTCCGCAAATAATTTCTTCCCTTAAGGTATCTTCAGATTTTCCTGAAATTTACACCAGTGGTAGGTATCCATAAAACAAATTTCCTGTGAAGATTTCAGCTCCCCAGCGTTTCTCCTTCTAAAGTTGCTAGTGTTTAAAGATTTGATTATTTTCAAAAATTTGCTGAAAATGGTCATTCCCTCAATTTTAGATCAAAATATTTTCCAAATGCAGTACATATATTACTTCTAGCCATGAATTATTTATTCTGTGCTACAAATACATGAAGAATCCAGCAAAGTCAAATTCGTATGGCATTACAGTCAAAAATAATTTGCCTCCGAAATGACATTTTTCAAAATTTTGACCACTTATATCTTTATTGTTGGTCAATTAAAAGGCCTGGTTTTTAATATGTGTAAAGTTCACATGGTATTTAATACGAAATAATTAAAACTTGGTCAATATAATACGTAACCTCACATTTTCAGGGGGTCAAAAAATTAAAAAAAAGTTTTTTTTGGCAATTTTAGTAGCTCGTATTGTAACTCTGGACGGCAAAAACTAGAATTAAGTATGTATTTTCTTAATTGATTATGAGATAACAAAACAGCAAGCTGTAGTGATTTGACTAGTCTAATGACTCTTATTTCAAGTGGTAGAGGTTAAATCCTCTAAAGATCTCTATGCAAAGCAAGATCTCCCTTTTACAAGGATGGTTTGTAAAACCAAGTTAATTGAAAAAGCAACCCTCTGGACAATACAAATAATGTGCACACAACAATATTAAAGAAACACTGTAAAACGAATGACATCGCAACAAAGAAACATATATTGACATAAAACGTATATATATACAAATAAATAAAAACTATAAAGAGGAAGCAAACAACTAGCTATGCGCCAGGACTTGTGAACAATACACTATAAGTACAATATTATAAGCAAGAATTCAGCTTTTTAAATATTTTTGAATAACATTTATAACCCCCTGAAAATGGCTAAAATGTGAAAAAAATGAAAAATACCGTAACTTAATGCACCTAAAAACTGATGTGCGTATGGTTGAACAAAAAAAACACTCTCACCACTAAAAATTAGGCTTATGAACAGGTTGTTAAAATATATTTCACTTTCAAACAGAGTTTTAATCAATCTAAACACCTCTTTTGATAAGACAAACATAAAATATTTATTTTTAGCTATATGGTCAAGGCAATAGAATAATGTTGAAGCTTTATTTTAATAAATTGTAGGGAAATTTGATCAATATATCCATATATGTATATAAAGCGATAAAATAACAGATAAGATATAAAACTTATAATATACATTATAAAAAAATTAATAGTACTCATGACTATGTTAATAAGGAAGAAATTAATTTAAATCCGGCATTTATTATTTTATTGAGTTTTTTTTATACAGTTGTTACATATTCTCCTTTATTTTACTCTAATCCTTGTCAAAATATCCAGTACATGCAGTTTGTCATTAAAGAAACCCTTGCAGTATTGTTAAGGAAACCATTGAAGTTTTGAAGAAGTCAATGTAGAGTTGTTAAGAAGCTAATGTAGTGTTGTTAGAAAGTTTTTTAGAATTTAGAATGTTTATTTTTACCTTTATGTTCATTTTTTAGTTTGGTATTGACAAATGTTAAGTTTGCACAAATGTAATACGTTTTATTGTCAGTGGTTGATATGTTAGTTGTTATTACTTCATCATTATGTTTTATTGGAATAATACTTAAAGCAGAGAAAGAAAATAATTTACAAAGAGGTGGCTAGCCACTGCAATGATGAACTCAGCCTGTTAGGTCTTTGGAAATAAGCTGGAGGTTGTACTCCTCTAGAGAAAATGCCTCTAAAAGCATAATTATCCCTTTTTTCAAGGAATTAAAAAAAATAAAATAAAAAGGACACACACATTTGAGAAGATGAACAGAACTTTAACCAAGGGTAGGTAGGTTTCGACCCATATTTCTGAACCTAAATACCCTGGATTCTAGCTGGGTCACCTCAAAGACGTACGCGGACGGTCATCAGCAGAAACTAGACATCTCTATCTTCCTAAAGTAAACTTTAACCGTTTTCTGTTCATCTGTGCTATTCTTTGTTTTTAACTCAGGTAATAAGTGGAGTCATTACTCTCCAAAGACAAGATTATGTGTGATCAAACCCCCCTGCTAATAATTTTTTTTTTTGACTGGGGTAATAAGTGGAGTCGTCACTCTCCAAACACAAGACCTAGTATGATCAAACCCCCTTGCTAACTTAATTTTTATTTGATTTTGTATTTATTTTGGCCTGGGGTAATAAGTGGCGTCGTCACTCTCCAAAGACAAGACTGAGTGTAGTCAAGCCCCCTTGCTGACTCATTCTGGTTAAAATATTCTTACCTCAGCTCTTCTAAAAAGAAAACATATGACTCGTAACTCGTGACTGTTAATAATCATCACACAAAATTACTGCTCTATCGTTGCAATGTATCCACCTGTGAACCTTTTGGTCGAAGGCTATGGTTGTGTAGTGACCATTATTTAAGTTGCCGCAATGGTTGACAATAGCCCTTAATTGAAAATGTTTTCGAAATTTCACTTCTCCATCTACGGTAAAAGGTATGGAAATGGTACCAGGGTAAGCAGTAATACGAGAGGCAATTTTTGACACAAGACCGTTGGCACTGGCAAAACGTTTTAGCTGTAAAATGAGATGGGAACCGCACGACACTACCTCTTTTTCAACTAGAGCCGTTTGATGAACGTTGCAAACATGGCAGAAATAAGCATTAGTGTCTGACAATACCTCGCTTTCAAATAAATTATCTGAGGAAGATTGTAACGTAGGGCGCAGAGAAAGTTGGATGCATGGTGCTATAACTTCTGAGGAGCTGGTAATATGACATGAATTGCAAGTGGTGGATGTCTTGATGCCAATACTAACTTAAAGAAATGGAAAGTCTAATGACAGATCAGGTAGGAGATATTGAAGAACCTCGGGGACGTCGTGTTGAGCAACGATATTAAACACACTTCCCTACGCAGCTGAGATATGATGTTTCATAGCACGCAAAAAATGGGAGGGTCAACTGGACTTCTAAAAGCAGCCAAACTTTGAAGAACACCTACAAATGCTTCGCCTAACTTTGAGGTTGTTTTGCTGACAGAAATGGCTTCTTTAACTTTTGGAAAGTTATAAAAACATTGTAAGATTGAGTTTGCATAACATGTGTTTGCCAAGTTGAGAGAAAAATAATTATTTATAGGATGTTGATTTCATTTTTTTTCATGAACGCAATGAACTTTCAAAGTGTGAAAATAATGGTAGTAAGAATGATGTCACAGAAGAGTATTTCCAAGAGGAGACAGTTGACATTGCAAACCAGTTACTTTTCATATCATCTTGCAGTCCATTCAAAAAGTGAGGATTGAAATAAGGGAGCCTGAATTAAAAAGAAAAATTACAGTTGCCACATCAAAAATTGCATTAGATAACTCTGTTGCATTAGAAGAACCGTGCAACATTACAATGCCAAACTCTCGTGACTGCAAAAGTTGTGATGCTCTTGTTTCTGCAATTTCATTCAAGTTAAAATTATCTGATTACAAATTGCAGTTACAATTGTTAACTTTAGTTTCAGGTGAGAGGAAAAACATCTAAATATTTTGAAATACCTATTTCTATTGTCCGTTAAGCATCCAAGTTAAAAAATAAAAAAGGTATTTTGTCTGTGCCAGAAGACAGTAGTAGTAAAGGTATACCCTTACATGTCAAACAGAAGGTGAAGGCGTTTGATGAGGATGATGACATTTAAAGAAGAACATCCGAATCTTCAGATTGGGTTTTCATCATTTCCATCATTACGTCTACATTAGTGTGTACTTACTGGACTGTCAGGAACGCACTCAGTATGTGTTTGCACTCACCATCAGAATGTTAAATTGATGGCATCTGTTCTTTTTCCAGACGTTGACTACAAAGATCTAATGTCTCTGACAGTTTGTGATATTAGCAATAAAGATTGCTGGGGCAGTTATCAGCACTGTGATAACTGCCCCAGCATAAATGTGTTAAAAAATTTTATTTATAAAAAAATTAATAAAAAGAACAAAGAAATGACAACGGCCATACAATTTAAACAATAGCAAAAAGTACCGATAGGAGTACCTTAGAGGATGTTGAACTGGATGTGGATGACTTTGTTGTTATGCTTGCAAACAAGTACGTAAAATTAACAGGGCACAACTTTATAGCTCAGCCTCAATCATGCTTTTTTTAAACAGAAAAAAGAAGACATTGACCTTTGTGAGGCAGTTGTTGTTTTAGATTTGGCAAAGAAATTACTAATTTATTGTGCAGGATGCATGCGGCACAGAGTTTCTGCTGCAAAAACAGTCAGGTAACCATCCATCCTGTTGTTGTTTAATACAAGGATCCATGTGATGGAAATACAAACCATCTATGTATGGCAATGATTAGTGATTGCCTACTTCATGATACTGTGGTTGTATACACTTTTCGAAAATGTTGCTGTTTATTGCAATAATATTTTATTTCAGTGATGGGTGCACTGCATAATACAAATTTTTTAAAAACTTTGCTAATTTATTTCACCACAAAGAAGATTTTTGGATAGATGCAAAGTGGCATTTTTTTGTCACATCTCATGGAAAGAATGCTTGTGATGGAGTTGGAGGAACACTGAAACGTTTGGCAGCCAAAGCAAGTTTGCAAGGACATTTAAAAGATCAAATTTTAACACCACGGCAGTTTTTCTCGTTGGCAAAAACATATGTTACTGGCATTGTCAGTTGTTTTGTCTCTACCGGTGAAATTCAGATTGTAGGAAAGTCATCTTTTGGAACTGCCAAAGGTTCAAGATCGAACCATTGCTACATTCCTACACAAGGGTCAATCCAAATCAGCAGAGGTTCAACACTGATATCTGAAACCAGCAAAGACTTCAATGAAGTTAGTAGTGTTAATAGTGTTTCCATTGGTTCTTTTTATGCCTGTATGTATAACAGGGATTGGTTTATTGGATTTGCTGAGTACGTCTCAAAGGAGCACAATAATGTTATGATAAGATTTATGCACCCTAAGAACTGGAATAAACAGTACTTTTGGTCTTCAAGAAATGACGAATGTGGGATTCCAATTTAAGATATCTTGCAAAATCTCTCACCACCAAGCACTGGTACTACAGGTCACTATTACACTGATTTAGAACTTGCCATGAACAAACTATAAATGCATTTTAAGACAAGTTCCATGAAGTTTCATAATTGTTATTTATATTTATATATATTGTTGAAATTTCACTGCAGCAAATATTTGGCATTTTTAGAGCTAAATTATTTTTAACCGTAATGTGATATTAATTTGACTGGATTCCTCATGTATTCATAGCCCAAATTAAATAATTCAAGGCTAAAAATAATAAATGTACTGGATTTTGAATATATTTTGATTTATAAATGGGGGAATAACCATTTTCAGCAAATTTTCGAAATCATCAAAATCTTTAATTACTAGTAACTTTAAAAGAAATGATAGGGAGCTGAAATTTTCAGAGATATCTGAAGATGTGACCTGACATGCATTTGTTAACTCTGGAATGACCTTTAACGGATTGTTTTTGCTATGACGGGTTGTAAACTGTATTTTTATTTCAGCTAAAGGTGTAGTAAAGTTATTTTTTGAAAAATATGATACACCTGAAACACTACAATGTGGTGTGCGCTTTACTCAATTTATGACACACTGTATATCTGTACTAAAGCGCTCCCCGAACCTTAATGTGTGGCACAGTTCGTGGCTTTTATTAAGCGCTCCACCTTACTTTTAACGCCGGGTTACGCAGTTACTTGTGCCTTCACCCAGCGTTTCGTTTCCGGGTACCTCAGCTAGTTATTATTAACAACTTTTGCATAAAAAATAAGTTTTTTCATGACACATATTTAGTATCGCACTGTGTAGTGAATGTCGAACCTCGTTTTCTGCATGTTCATTTTTTTTCCAAAGTAGTGCATACCTTTTAAGTTTTCTTTACAATACAGAATAATTTCTGGATGTAGAACAGTTGGCTATAATCAAGTTAAACAAATACATGTACGATAAGTAAAATGCACTTAAACAGAAGGAAAGACAATGGAAAAGATCCGCCATATAAATTTTAATAACGTCAGTAAATATTTCAGTATATTGCACACTTCCCTTCACCGAAAAAATGAATTTTAAAATGTCAAAAAAGTCCGTTAGCAAGGTGTAATTCCTAATTTACCAAAAAATATTCTTAAAATGTTACACAAAATGTCAAATGTCAAATCGCATTAAATTTTCCACACAAATCTTACACAAAATTAAAAAAAATACATTGCAAGGTGTAAAATCTACTTGACACCGACATTCACAACACGGATAATAACAATGTCAGAAATAACGCATCTCAATATTTACATCTTATAAGTGATTATATTGAAAACTGTAAGTATTTTAGTCTGAAATGTCAAAAAGGAGGCCTGCAAAAGTTAGCACAAGTCAACAAAAATAAGTTTTTTACGCATCTCTTTAATAATACCCGTATTCCGTCTGTCTGTCTCTGCGCAACATGGCGTCGCAAGTAGCGAGACATACGGAAAATCCCCGCAGCCCTGCAGCTTTATTTCGAATCCACGGCAGAACCCGTTTTCACCGGCTTTGTTTTGATCGCTTACGCGTAATAGACCAATCACGAGGCTCCATTTTTCACTTATAACCAATCCAAGTTCTTCGCGGCCTCAGCATGCCGGTAGTGATGGTGTGAAGTTTGCAGGTCTCCTTTCAATCTTTTTTCTTCTGACTACTTTGTATCCTATCCTAGGATTATTTAGTTTATGTGTGTTTACACATGTTTTCTAGCTACGTATAAATCTTAAACAAACCAATTTTAAGTTTTTGGCTAGCTACAAAACGTAGATTTTGAGGCAGCTAGCGATAGCTATCTTTATTTATTCCTATTCTTTTAAAGTTTTTATTTAGTTTGGTATATTGTTATTTATTTTTATGTTGAAGTTGGGTCTACCTAGCTAGCTGCAGTAAAGTTATATTTAAAAAAATACATTACAACCGAAACACTATAATGTTGTGTGCGCTTTACTCGATTTACGACATATACTGCATACCTGGCTTTATCCTTTGTTTTTACTTAAATCGAAGTTGCAGTAAAGTTTTTTCGGAAAAGGGTATTATGCGTTCTTGGCCCGCAGTCATGATTAAGTTTTGAACTTTTATGGAAACTTATTCTGCAAAATAAAAAATATTGCCCGACTGTTTTTGCTATGATAGGGTAACAACAGTTTGTAAACTTTTCCAGCTAAAGTTGCGAGAAAGTTATTTTTTGAAAAATATGTTACACTTGAAACACTATAATTGTGTGAGCGCTTTACTTGATTTGCGACATACTGCATACCCACACTATAGCGCTCCACCTGACCGTGTCACACAGTTTGCGGTTCTTATCAAGCTCTATTCAGTGCGTTCAACAACATTTACTTGTGTCTTAACCCGGCGTTTTGACACCGGGTCTCCCGGCTAGTCTACATTATAATACCCGTATGTCTACATTATAATACCCGTCTGTCTGCCTGTCACCCGTTACAACTGGCCACTTGATCGAATGCCATCAACTTGCGCATGCGGGTCCTCGTTTGACCTAGCACACGCGCTCTTGTGCAAGAAAGGTGGATTTGTGTCATTGAGGCACAATGATGTTAGAGACATTACGTCTAAACTTCTGGAGGAAGTTTGTCATGACGTAAGAACAGAGCCCATTCTAAATGAACTCAATAATGAAGGCAGGCAAATGTCTCATGTGAAGCAAGACTGGACATAAGCGCTCTCAGTTTTTGGACTGCTGGCCAAAGAGCATTTTTTGACGTGAGGGTTTTCAACCCGTTCGCTCGAAGGTACGGCAAAACAAAAATTGAGAACTGCTTATTGTCTAATGAGAAAGAAAAGAAGAGACAATATTGCGATCGTGTTCTTCAAACTGATAATGGGACATTTTCACCGTTAGTTTTTGCGGCAAACGGGGCTATGGGACGAGAATGTACAATGTTTTACAAACGTCTCGCAGAAATGATTTCAGATAAGAGACATGATACACTTTCAAAAGTCACGAGTAACATAAGAACTGTTATATGCTTCTCACTTTTAAGATCAACGGTGAGATGCATTCGTGGATCAAGAGGTAGAGTGCGACTCCCTCAAGATGAAATTTAATTATTCTAGGGCAATTTAGATTTGTTTTATAGCATGCCGGGAAAGCCTCCGGAGTTATTTAATTGTATTAGGCTAGTACTTCATCATCATCATCATTCTCGGCTTAACGTCCGTTTTCCATGCTAGCATGGGTTGGACGGGGTATATTAATGACCCTCTTCCAATCTGATCTAGACTGTGTTAGATCTAAACTCAACTTTCTCTGTATCAAGTCTGTCCTTATAACCTCCTGCCAAGTCTTTCTCGGTCTGCCTCTGGGCTTTGCCCCAGGAACTATCAAGTCTCTACACTTTCTTACCCAATTATCCCCCTCCATTCTTTCCAAGTGCCCCAGCCAATTCAATCTTCTTAGCTGGATTACATCTTTAATTCTACGGATACTTAGCCTGCTTCTTAGCTCATCTGAACTCTTTCTGTCTCTCAGACTGGCGTTACACATCCACCTAACCATTCTCATATTATTCCTTTCTAAACGGTCAAGATCTTCCTGCTTCACTGCCCATGTCTCACTACCGTACAACATAACACTTCTTACACAGGCCTCATACAACCTACCTTTTACCTCAATTGACAAGACTCTGCTAGTCAACAAAGGAAGTAACTCTCTGAACTTTTTCCAAGCAGAACCTATCCTGCAAGTAACACTTCTTCCAACACCCCCTTCACTGCCCAACATATCACCTAAGTAACAGAAGTTCTCAACTATCTCTAACGAGCCACTGTTGTACATCATTAAAGCTGGAAATACTTCATTCTCTATAATCTCACCTTTGCAACGCTTGCATACAAACTGAATGTCAGCTCTTAACCTTCCACCAATACTACTGCACTTCTTATGTACCCAATGCTTGCAAGTCTGACAAAAAATTGAGTTACTACCAACCCCTTTCCTGCAAACTCCACAAGGCCACTTTCCAACTACAAGGTCACACTTGGCTGCAATGCTACTAATCATGACTTTAGACTTTGCTGTGTTCACCCTTAGCCCTTTCTCTTCTAGTCCTTTCTTCCACTTCTCAAACTTTTCAACTAATTCTTCCATCGACTCTGCTATGAGAACCAAATCATCTGCATACAATAACTCCCATGGACAACCTGTTCTGAACTCCATCGACAGCGCTTCTAAGACAAACAACATTATGGATATATTGGAGTTGAGCTTATTACAAGTCTTGCTAATCAGATTATAATGGATGGTGCTATTCCGAGTGAGTGGCAGTCGAGTGTAATAGTGAATTGTTTCAAGGGCAAGGGTGATGCATTAGAAAGAGGTAACTATAGAGGTTTGAAGTTGAACAAACAACAAAGGACTAAGTACAGAACCCTGATGTACACCAACATTTACACTAAATTCATCACTAAGTGAATCGTTAACCCTGACACGACTTCTAGCATTGCTGTACATAGACTGTACCATCGTAACTAGCCACTCATCCACACCTAATTTTCTCATAGCCCACCAAATAACTTTACGTGACACTCTATCAAAAGCTTTCTCTAAATCTACAAAGGCAAAATAGAGATTCTTTCTCTTTCCTAAATACTTTTCCTGAAGCTGTCTGAGTAAAAATATTGCATCTGTAGTGCCACGCCCTGGAACAAAACCAAATTGCATCTTATCTATATCAATTCTTTCTCTAAGTAACTTATCAATCACTCTTTCAATAACTTTCATTACTTGATCAACCAACTTCAAACCTCTATAGTTACCTCTTTCTAATGCATCACCCTTGCCCTTGAAACAATTCACTATTACACTCGACTGCCACTCACTCGGAATAGCACCATCCTTTATAATCTGATTAGCAAGACTTGTAATAAGCTCAACTCCAATATATCCAGATGCTTTTACCATCTCTGCAACAATACCTGATACTCCTGCACCCTTGCCAATCTTCAATTTCCTAATAGCCTCCACTACCCATTCTGTCTTGATCTGCATAGCTGACCCTTCTACAACATCATCATCAGACAAATTATCCTCATCCCAATCAAACTCAGTGTTAAGCAACCTCTGATAATAATTCTTCCAAGCTACCCTTTTCTCCTCCTCTGTGCTAGCCAAAACACCTTCATCATTACGTATACACTTCTCACCTACAACATCTTGATTAGTCTTCTTCATTTGCTTTGCTATCTTGAATACTTCATTGCTTTCATTGCTTATATTTGAAATATTGTGATACTAAAAAAAAAAAATAAAAAAAAAAAAAAAATGGGAGCTTAGCTACGCATCGCTGCTTCCCTTAGTATTTGTTTTTTTCATAACCTTTTCAGCGTCCTACCAACCTTTTTATATCTTTTTAAGGTCCCGTCCCTTTTTACCACGATCTTTGTCAGTGCAAAAGCAGCCAACTTTAATCCGGACTATTAACCCCATTCGGTCCGGGGTTTTTCGAACATACTATGACCGGTGTTCAAATTGAATCAAACTTGGCACGCTTATAGTACGTCATAAAAGGAACAAAATGGCAGCAATAAATTTTTGCTTCCGTCAGCACATTTTCTGTGACGTCATCAGAAGCTTGAAATTTGTTAAAAATGCCACTATCTGCTTAAAATTTAATTACTTTTGTTCCAGAGCGAATTTTTGCATTCTGTTTGAAGTTTCTAAAAGCTAAATAAAAGTTATTTAACACATTTTCCGGTTTTTACGTGAATCGCGTAAAAAATTGCCAAAAATAAAACTTTTGAGGTTAAGTATCGATCAACGACCATTTTGAATGCCTGGAGTATAAGTACTTGGGTAATCTTGTGGATCCAAACCTGATATTGAATGATAATTTTGAAAGTTGATATCGAAAAGCATCTAACAGATTGCAACTCCTTAATAAATTATGACAATATGTCACGAAATCTGTTTCAGTCATGATATATAATGCAATGATTGTGCCAATACTCACTTACTGTGGTACATTAAATTTAAATCTGAATCGTTCACAAAAATCAAAATTGGAGTCAATTGAAAATAGAGCGCGTAATATTACAGAAACTGGTAATTTGACACCCATACAAAATCGGATTGAAAAACGAGCAAATATAGTTGTTAGACAATCGCTTGATCAAACATTGTGTAGCAATTTCCACTCGTATTTTGAGATAAATCGTCACGCAAAAGGAACTCGGAATCAGAACTTCCAAATCAAATTACCTAAAGTTAAACTAGAGTTTGCGAGAAAATCGTTCTACTTCTCAGGCGCAAAATTATATAACGCCTTACCAATTGACATTCAGAAGGAAAATTCTATCGTTATCTACAAGAAACTCCTGAAGAATTTTTATTGTAAATAAAAATAAACTTGTTAATATTTAAATTAATCTGTGACCTTCCTGTTACATTGATAGTCCAGCCTAACCCATGCATAGTCCAGTCTAATTGTCTATGCTGCTGGGAGTTCACAGTATCCATTCATCTTTTTCTTTTTCTTTTTTTTTTCAGTTCAACTTTCTCTTTTTCCTTTTTCTTTAACGCAGGACACAAATTAATAGCAGTATATACTTAAATACTGAATTGTACATATCATGGGTAAAAATTCATGAATAATAATAATAATAATAATAAGTTAAGTCTTAAAATTTAAATGCTAGAGGTTTTGCTCCTCTAAAGAATATGCTCATATAAAAGAACACAATTCTTCCTTTTTCCAAGGAGATAATTGGCACAAATATTGAACAAAAAGAGAGAGTAGGACAGGACTTCTGTAAGGGGGTACAAGGGTTTCGACTCATATTCCTGAACCAAGGTACCCAAAATGTCTAGCTGAGTCACCTCAAAAGAGGTCTGCGAACAGTCTTCAGCAGCAACTAGACATTTCTTTCATCCATAACTTTTCATTTGTCCTACTCTGTACAATCTTGTGTGACTGGGATAAGAAGTGGAGTCGTCACTCTCCAAAGATAAGATCAGTGCAGTCCCCCTTGCTGACATAATTTTTATTTTGTTTTTCGCTTTTATTTTGACTGGGGTAATAATCAAGACAGTTACAGTCATCTGTTAAAATTGTTGTTAATATAACTATCAAAATTATGGAATATGTGAACAAGAGATAAATAACTTATCCTAAGATTACTAAAATGAGCATTGTATCATAAACCACATAGCATATCAGACCTTAACATTACACAAACCCTACCACACTTTGTGCACTTGTGTAGAGCGCCACCTACTACACCAACAAACATTGGCGGAGCGCAAGCAACCGCCACAGTAAAAATATCTGATAATGCAAAGACTAAACCCAAAATACAATGTTCGAAATGACATAACTATGTAGAAATATCCAGCAATGTATTGATAGACATGAACCTAGCACAACTCTGCCACAGTTTATGCTCTAGTGGAGTCGTCACTCTCCAAAGACAAGACTACAAAAAAAATCCAAATTTAATTACTTTGGTTCCAGAGCGAATTTTTGCATTCTGTTTGAAGTTTCTGAAAGCTAAATAAAAGTTATTTAACATATTTTCTGGTTTTTACGTGGATCGCATAAAAAATTACCAAAAATTGCCCGAAAATCCGTTTTTTTCGATTTCCGGGTAAAATCCGACAAAATCGGGAAATCGGGTTAATCATGTGTCCTAATTATGCAAAATGATTCTTCTTAATAAAACAAAGTTGTGTTGCAATTTTCAAGTTCTAAGGATAATCCTAACAGGAGTTATTAAATTTTCCCCATTATAAGGATTTCATAGAGATATTCAGGGGTAGTTTCGAGTAATGGCCAATATCAAAGCCTCTGAAAGGTATGAGACTTAAAAATTTGGCATGCAGGTGTCTAATAGATAAATATTGAAACTCAGTAAGTTTCATAGCCATATAACATAGCAATAAGGAGTTATTAAAAAAGAAACCGTCAGAGGGGGCGGAATCCGCCCCCCCCCCCCCCGGACCGAATAGGGTTAAGTTGTAGTGCTTGCGACAAGAGACTTCACTTTCTACAGTGATAGGTATAGAAACGGTGCCTAGGTAAGATGTGACAGGAGAACAAACCTTAGACACAAGACCTTTGTTATAGGCAAAGCGCTTTAATTGCAGAATCAAAATTGAACTGCACTCTGCGACCTCTTTTTCAACTGTTGCAGTTTGGTAACTATTGCAGTAGTGACAGAAGTACAAGTTAACGCCTGACAATTCTTCGCTCTCCAAAAAGTTATCTACTGAAGATTGTACAGTCGATGTCAAGGGCAGTTGAAGAAATGGACTTACTTGCTCAGAGGTGCTAATATTATTGCAAGCGTTGCAAGTAGTGAAGATTTTCCCACGAATGTTGAATAATCTACCAAAGAAAGGAAAGGCTAAAGACAACTCTGGTATGAGATACTCAAGAATCTTTAGGGCATCTTGCTGAGAGAACGGATTAAAAGCAGCGCCCCTTGCATTAGAAACATGGTCTTTTAATGCATTTAGAAATGGGGAAGCGTTCACTGGAACGTTGGAGGAGGATAATTTGCGTAGAATACTTACAAAACTTCTACATATCGCCATATTGGAATCATTTGCAGAGATGGCTGTGGCGACTGCGGATAACACATAAAAACATTGCAAGATGGAATTGATGTAACATGTGTTGCCCAAATTTAGCAAGCCGTTGTTGCTGTTTAATGATTCTTGTGCAGGCAAGGTAGTGGAGCTCTTTGTTA
The DNA here is from genome assembly GCA_030067915.1 of Hydractinia echinata. Taxonomy (NCBI): domain Eukaryota; kingdom Metazoa; phylum Cnidaria; class Hydrozoa; order Anthoathecata; family Hydractiniidae; genus Hydractinia; species Hydractinia echinata. Next base: position 2,566,819 of record JASGCC010000013.1, on the reverse strand, counting down.
CACCCCAGGGATTCGTGTCGAAGTTGCTTGTGACTTGGATGATTTCTTTGAAACAGTTAGTGTCAATTGAGCGGTATGCTGTGGATCCCTACCAGAATGAATCCGAGACAAAGAATCTCGAGATAACCAGATGTAAAACGACGATGGCATAGATGACTCAGTAAGAGATTTCAGAGTGGAACGCACAGACATGTAAGAAAAGCCGAGGTGACGGAGGCAGATTCTAACTGTTTCGGAGACAAATTAAAAATGCTAGAAATTGCAAAAATTTCTTTCTCCGTAGAGAAATAAAAAAAAATGCATTTTCAAGCTTGTTTATTTAAAAATCTATAACAGCAGCAGGTCCCATCTTCATGATTCTATAAGTGCTCTTGGTTTACTTCTTAAAACACAAGAAATAATCTAAATTAGACTGATTTTGAGGCTTTGGGGGTGTTTGAAAATTGAAAAAATGATAAAATTTAGTAAAACTAAAAAAATATCTTAAAAATCTTAAAAAAATATCTCTTGATAGATAAACGTACATCCTGGAAAACTATATACATTCTGAAAAAACTCTTGGAGCTAAGTATGAAAATATGAACTGAAAAGACATTAAAGAAGTACGAAAAAAATATTTGACGTCTGAAAATTGATAAAAATTGGAAATGGTTAAACTTCAAGCCACTGGGGCTCAAGAACTGACATTTTGTCACTTGAAAAAATCTATTTATTTTGAAACCTAATTAATTCAACATCACAAAACTTGTTGCGGCATTGGCAAATGGAAGCCCCAAAATGTTCAATCAAATTAAGGTTAAAATTGCAGTTTATGATTGCCAAGTTTTGTGATTTTACTGCACATTTTTTCTCTAGAATAAACAAATGAAAAAGATAGGATACAAAATCAGTGACAGCTTATCACGATTGTTAACAGTTGCAAAGGAGTTTCTACATTAATTTTAAAAATAAAAGGCATTTGAAGTTGACTATATTCTATATACATATTGTAAAATATTTATAGATTTTTATTGCATTGCATTCTAGATTCTATTCTTGGTGATTTAATTCCATTTTATATTCTATTTTGAGTGATTTCATTGCATATTCCATTTTGGGTGATTATATTGCATTGCAGAATCTATTCTTGGTGATTTTATTGCATTGCAGATTCTATTTTTGGTGATTCCATTGCATTGCAGATTCTATTTTTGGTGATTCTATTGCATTGCAGATTCTATTTTTGGTGATTTCATTGTGTTGCAAAATCTATTTTTATTGATTAGATTCCATTACAGATTCTATCTGGTGATTTCATTGCATTGCAGATTCTTTTATTCTTAGTTCCTCAGCATTACAGATTATAGTTGTTTTAGTATTGCAGATTCTTTTCACAGCATTGTAGATTTTTGGTTGTAGATTTTTAAATTTATTTAAATAATTGGAAAGTTGCAACTTTGGGACACTTTTACAGTCTGATTGTGTAAGCAGAAAAAAAATTATGTTATTGACCTAAGAAAGATGTTCAGTGAGGAGATCAGTGATGATAATACCTGCTCTGAAAAAGAGGCTCATATGTCAGTTGAAACAGCTACAGAGTTAGTTAACCAGTCTTTGGAAATGTTTGATTGCTCTCCACTAAAGTCTATCAAAAAAGACAGATTAGTTACTCAAGGCAAAAGAAAAGCAAACTTAGTGGCCGAAAAATTGAACGCTGCCTTTGCTATTGCATTAAAAGAACCTAAACTTGCTTCCTCTTGCCGTAAATGAAACTGTAGCAAAACTTATGGCATCTTATGAATGCCATCAGAGAAAAAATTCAACAAAATGAGTGTAGAGGGACGACAATTAAGCTGTTAACTTTGGCTCCAAATAACTGGTCAATAAAAGGAACATGCATTTTCTTCAATGTTACAGACTACTCAGTTCGCCAAGCCAGGTTAATTAAGTTGAAAAAAGGAATTCTGGGCAGCCCCCAAAAATATGGAAGGCAAGGCTTGAGCGATGAGCCTAAAAAACTAATAGAAGAAAATTTTGAACATTGCAGCAAGGCACAATGAAATACTCAACCTGTTAAGTTTTAGGGTTAAATCATAGAGGTTTTGTTCCTCCAAAGTTACTGCCAAAAAGACAGGTAAACTTCCTTTTCGCAGGATACATAATATCAGTGAAAAAAAGAAAAAAAACACACACACACACACACACACAACAAAGATTGCACAATACCAACCTTGACACCAAACGGTTTCGCCCCAAAGCCTCAACCAAGGGGTGTCAGGATTCCAGGCGGGGCACCTCTAATCCGAGGTCCACTAAGTGGTCATCAGGAGGCCCTGGAATCCTCTTCTGTCATCAAATATTCTTTAATCCGTGCCATCTATTGGCATATAAGACAAGGATTGACTGGGGTAATAAGTGGGGTCGTCACACCCAAAGACAAGACTTGTAGGAACCTGTAAAAAGGGAACTAAGCAAGTCAAACCCCCTTGCTAGGCGACGTTTTTATATATAAATTTTTATTTTTTTAAAATTCTCTATTTTCTATTTTTATTTTATTTTCTATTATTTTAAACTGCCTGGAAGAAAAAGACGTAGGACAGTTTGCTGTTAAGTTCCTTCCGAACGTCACAGCTCTGTCATTGCAGTGAAGCCACTGGTCTGTCTTTTGGTCTTGAACAATGGCTGTATAGTGCCCATTATTAAGAGAACCAGAGTGGTTTATAAGCGCTCTGATCTTAAAGTGCTTACGGCTTCTTACCTCAGGGTCGATGGTAACAGGAAGGGATAAGAAGTCTGGGAAACAAGAAACTGGCGACACTTGTTTTGTGATATGACCATTTGACATGATGAAACGTTTTAACTGAACAATTTTTTAAGAAAATGATGAAGTGAGTCGTTTATGTCATGGGAAAAAGGACTGTGTCACAGTCAAATTACATGAAGTTTTTTGTCATTTCAAATCAGGGTACCCAGGCATTAATATCGTTTTTTTCAACTTTTTGCAGCTTTTCGCCCAAGATGGTGCGTAACTGTGGGTGCTTCTGGCTCTAACAATGTTTGTGTATGCGTATATCATCAGAATGTGAAGTTAAGAGTAGATGCCATTACATCTTTGGATTATAAGAAGGTGCTTGAAAAATGTGTGTGTGTGTGACACTACCAATGAAAAGTGTATGTTGCATCATTGTCATGATTGTCCAGACCAGAATCAAATAAAAGTTTTCCTAAAATCATTAATTCCAGAGATTTTAAAGGAAATAGATTGCATTAACTTTAAGCAATGGGTTAGCACAGATCGCAGTCAATTAGACGATTATGACGAATGTATTGAATATTTTGTTGAAACCCTGTGTGACATGTTATATGATCTAACTGAACATCATTTTACTTCAAAAAAGCAAGCTGAGTATTTCAAAAAGAAAAATGTGTGATTTTGCAGAAAATTATTCATTTATAGTTCAAGATGCTGCACAAGGGTTCCATTGGAACAATAGCCAAGCTACCATACATCCATTTGTAATTTATTACATTGATCCGAAAACAAACCAGCTGTGTAGTCACTGTTATGCTTGTATAAGTGATCATAAGATCCATGATACAGTAGCAGTGTTTTCTTTCTTAAAAAGCCTTTATGTTAATCATTTTATCGATATTGGTATACAGAAAGTGTATTACTTCAGTGATGGCTCAGCAGCCCAGTATAAAAATTACAAAAATTTAACTAATCTTCTCTCACACGAAGAAGATTTTAATTTCAAAGCAGTGGCACTTTTTTTGCTACATCACATGGCAAAAATGCTTGTGATGGAGTTGGAGGCACTTTAAAACGCCTCACTGCATATGCTAGTCTCCAAAGGCCAATTTCTAATCAGATTCTGACACCATTGCAGTTATTTGAATTTGCTTCCAAAGAGATTGCCGGAATTACAACTTTTTTTGTTGATTCAAAACAAGTTGAAGCAGATTCTATCTTTCTGAAGTCCCGTTTTGAAAATGCACCAAGGTATAAAGGAATTAGAAAAAACCATAAATTTCTCTGTTCAAGGTGAAATTAAAATGAGTCGTGTATCTGGATCTTCTGACACCATTAGCCGCTACACGAGCCAACAATTAACACGTTTAAATTGATGATATTGCAACTGGTTCATACTATGTATGTCGTGATCAGAAAGAGTGGTACTTGGGTGTTGTTAATTTTGTCTCTTTTGAGCATAATGATGTAAGTGTAAAGTTCATGCACCCAAACGGTCCTTCTAAGCAATTCTTTTGACCAGAGCGTGATGACATATGTTGGGTACCACTGCACAATGTTTTGTTTAATGTTGAACCACCTATAACTGTCACAGAACGAAATTATTTTTTATTTCATAGAACTTTTCAAGAAAAGTTCTTGTTAAATTTCTTAGTATATGACTGGTTAATTACTGTTGTTCACTTGTTACTTTTTCTTAAATTTTATTAGTATATTTTAGAGAATAAGGTGTTTTGAAGTGCGGTAAAATCACAAAACTTGGCAATCCTAAACTACAATTTTAACCTTAATTTGATTGAATTTTTGAACATTTTGGAGCTTCCATTTGCCAATGCCATAAGTTTTGTGATGTTGAATTAATTAGGTTTCAAAATAAATAGATTTTTTTAATTGAAAAATTGTCGGTCCTTGAGCCCCAGTGCCTTGAAGTTTGACCATTTTCACTTTTTATCAATTTTTAAATGTCAAATATTTTTTTCCTATTTCTTTAATGTTTTTTAGTTCATATTTTCATACATAGCTCCCAGAGTTCTTTCAGAATATATATATTTTTCCATGGTGTACGTTTATCTATCAAGAGATATTTTATTAAGAAAATCTTAAAAAATTCTAATTTTACTAAATTTTATCATTTTTTCAATTTTCAATTGACCTTTATTCCAGACCCTTGTTGATATTGGCTGAAATGACCCACCAGGGTTTCGACCCATATTCCTGAACCAAGGTACCCAAAATGTCTAGACCCAGGTCACCTTAAAAGTGGTCTGCGAACAGTCTTCAGCAGGAACTAGACATTTCTTTCATCCGTCTTTCATCTGTCCTACTCAGTACAATCTTGTGTGACTGGGGTAATAATTAAGACAGTTACAATCATCTGTTAAAAATGTTGTTAATATAACTATCAAAATTATGGAGTATGTGAACAAGAGATAAATAAGTTATCCTAAAGGCCGGCTTCCAATTAGCCCGCCTGGCCCGAGCGGACGGAGCGAAACTACGGCGCGCATGCTCAGAATAAATTCACGCGATCAGCCGGAGGACTTCCTTGGTCCGCCAACGAAGTTGAAATATATTCAACTTTCTTCGCAGACGTAGCGAACTCTTGCGCAATAATTTTATTTTGACCAATCAGAACACACAGAAAGTTCAGTCAATCAATCAAATATATTTCATTCATGCCCCAGCAGCAGTTCAAAACAGATAAAAAATGGTGGAATTTAACTCAGAGGTTTTGTATACAGATGCAAGTCAAATCAGTCAATTCAACAATACTGACTTGCCTAGCTTTGATGATGATGACGAAATAGATGATGAACTTCTTGTAGAAGAAGTAAAACAAATGAGGATATTGTGGGATACTCATGTCGAGGTTACAAAGACTTGAACAAAAAAAATCAGGCATGGAAAGAAATTTCTTCAAGACTTCACAAAAATGGTAAGCTCCTTATTTGTAGTCACCTCTGTTGCTCACGAAGGCATGGTTTCTGAGAATTTGGATAATATTACATACCTCAGCAAGCTGGCTAACCTTTAATTTCCCTTGCTTATACCCTAGCAGCTAATAGCTAGATACACACATTGGTTTAAGTTAAGCTAGCTAGCTTTTAGCTGATGCCTTATTTTTGAGACTATAGCTAATGAGAAATATATATATATTAATTATTTACTTCCACATTTATAGTTGATGACCTCAAACGAAAACTTGCGGGATGGCATAACTAGATGCTTAAAACGAATAAATGACTCTTATCGAAGCGGAAGAGGTTCCTCAAATACACCAAAGTGTAAATTGTATAACGAGTTATTGTTTTTAAAGGATACAATAATAAATAGACCGACATCTAGTAACGTATCTGCTCCAAACCCCATATCGTCCACCGAACAAAGTTTTGACGTCACTCCAGAAATGCAGTCAGAAATTTCAGAGGTTCAGACACCTGTACTAGTGCAAAGTACACCAACAATGAATCGAACGAGGCAATCTTCTACTAGCTCAAACCCTCTGCCCGTAAAAATTGATAAACAAAGTAAGCTTGACATGATGTTGGTGGATGCGTTATCAAAGACCTCTGAAACACAGCATGAAGGGAAAAAGAGCAGTGATGAGTTATTTTGTTTGAGCATTGTCGAAACACTTCAAAAACTACCACCAAAGAAAAACAGACAAGCAAAAATACGTATTCAAGAAATCCTTTTGGATCTTGAATTTAGTGATGAGCAAACATTCAACATATAACTGTTGTGTTGCTGACATTTTGTGTTTCTTTTTTATATATATACTACTTACGATATATCAAACAAATCTTGTGTGCTACTGACCATACTTAGTTGCCAAGGAACTGAACCTTCTATTGAGTTAAAGTAGTCACGAAAATCATCTCTAACTATTTTAGCGACTTTTGCATAATTGTTTGAGCCAGTATTAGGTATATCTTGCAAACCATTACGAAAGTTATCACTCCTCTGGCACAAATCTACCATGAATCTCGTGGTCTATTAAATTTTGTGGACAGTACAAGTTCCTCATGTCATTATTTCTATCTGCAATAACAAAATTGTGAAGTGATATAACAGCTTTAGTTATTTTGACAGCAAAATCTACATTTGCACAGATAGCTCTACGAAAAACACGAAATCTTGTTGTACCAATTCCAAAGGCATTTTCAACTATTCTTCGTGTCCGTGAAAAACGATAATTTGCAATTGACTAAGGAAGTTGTATGTAACCTCTTGGATACGGTTTAATTAAATTAACCCGAAGAGGGAACGCTTCGTCTCCTACAAACACATAAGGGAAATGTTTGTCTGTTCCTTGCAGCAATCTTGGCTGAAGCACATCTAAATGATCGTTGCAGATTAAAAAACCTAAGTTACTGTTATGGAAAACACTTCCATCACTGAGTCTGCCATAATCTCCAACATCTACCATGGTAAATTGATACATGGCATCGACTACTGCCATAAGAACAATACTGTGGAACTTTTTATAATTGTAAAACATTGAACCGCCTCGCGGTGGGCACTGTATTGTCACATGTTTTCCATCAATAGTACCTAAACAATTCGGAAAGTTCCACAAGTGTTCAAACTCTGTCGCTATTTTTTTCCATTCATTTTGGGTAGAAAGACATTTCATGAATCCTTCTTCTGTCAACCGTTGTCAGATTACTTCTGATGTTTCCTTGACTATTCGGCCAACTGATACGTCACTCATTCTGTAACTAGCAGAATTGTAGTAAAAGCATCACCAGTAACTATGTAGCGGAGTGTGACAGCTAATCTTTCTTCTGGTTGTATTGACTCACGTCTAGATGTTTTCACCAGGCTTGGGCCAGCTAACCGTAAAAGTTCCTCAAATTTGTAAGGAAGCATTCTAAACATTTTGAAGAATATTTCGTGGTCAAAGAGTTTAGCCACTCGTACCAAATGATGAAATTCTCCCTTTTGTTTGCGTTCTTTATATAACTGCCGCATCCAAAATCGAGGCCTTCTTTTACGAAGTAATCTCCTTCTTATAATGATAATTAAAAGTAATTGCCTTCGATTGAAAGCAGCCATGTTTGTTTACAAGCTTAAATTCCCGCCTAAATGTATTGGACGTTGCTTTCCCGCTTGTTGCGCTGCATTCGCTCCGTCCGCTCGGGCCAAGCGGGCTAATTGGAAGCCGGCCTTAAGATTACTAAAATGATCATTGTATCATAAACCACATAGCATATCAGACCTTAACATTACGCAAACCCTGCCACACTTTGTGCACTTGTGTAGAACGCCATCTACTACACCCACAAAAATTGGCAGAGCGCAACCAACCGCCACAGTAAAAATATCTGATAATGCAAAGACTAATCTTAAAATACAATGTTCGAAATGACATAACCGTGTAGAAATATCCAGCAATTTATTGATAGACATGAACTTAGTGGAGTCGTCACTCTCCAAAGATAAGACCAGTACAGTCAAACCCCCCTTGCTGGCATATATTTTTGTTTTTTATGTTTAATTTTGACTGGGGTAATAAGTGTAGTCGTCACTCTCCAAAGATAACTCCAGTACAGTCAAACCCCCTTGCTGGCATAATTTTTTATTTTTTTTATTTTGACTGGGGTAATAATCAAGATAAGTTATGGAGATCTAATGGTACAACAAAAGAATGACATCTAGCTACGATATATTATTACATCAAAGTATGTTGTCAGTTTAAACTAATCAGTCGACACAATCTATAAATGTAAGCAAGCCATACACAATAACCTTTAAAAATGTGCATAAATCCTCTCACGGTTCATGTACCCATGTGAAGTGCCACAGTCTTCACACACCTCTGTTAGCAAGTGGAGCGCCACCAACCACTATCAATCATTATGTTAATAACACGTATAATTTACAGATTTTTAAAAGACATTATCATATTTTTATTAACATTTTCATATTTCATAATTTTTTTGTATTTTAATATTTTGTTTAACGACAAATCGAGAGAAATGTGGATTTCAATGGCGTCAGAACTTGTAACTCTGACTGTAACCTTACACATGTTTTATGGTATACCAACACTCAGCCTTACCATTGAATTCCAACCAAAAATTATTTACTAGGTTCAGCGGGTCCGTTAACCCTGTAGGTATACAAAGTTACCCACCCTGCTGTAATGAGTACACTGTTCCTTAAAGTTTACCATTGAGTATAGATGTGACAACGTGCTTTTATTACTTCCAAACTTCCGTAAAACATTATTTCTTCCGTAAGTCTTATACAAAACTTTCAGTACTCGCTTTTTAATCGCTCCTTGATCAAACATTCTTTTCATTAGGGAATTTACACATTTACAGAAAATCATTGGTCTCCGATGTAGTTCTGTCAATTCTTAATTTCTCTGCACCATAGGGATGTTGCTAGTACGAAATGTCATTCGAACTATAATAAAGGAAAAATCATCCCTTTTATCAAAAAGACTCAATGAAAATGTTCTACCTTTGAGAGCAATATGTAAATCTAAAAAATCTGCACTTTCTTCGTTATTCTCCTGCTTTAGCTCAAGCTCAGGAGAGTAGATGTCTTTAAAACTTCTTCCAAACTCGCCACTATCATTCATCGCATTTAAATCATCAATAAATCGAAATGTATTGCCAAATTTTCTAGCCCTATTCAAGTCTGTTTTTTTAATTTCCTTAAGCCAATTGCTTTCATAGTAATAAAAAAATAGGTTAGTCATAAATGGAGCAGAGTCTGACCCCATAGGGATTCCTATAACCTGTCGAAAAAGCTTTCTACCACAGGTGAAATAACAATTGTCCATGAGATAGTATATTTAGAAGGGTTTGTAACCCTTTTTGCACCATGTTTTGCAACAGCAATATATTTGTGGGTGCCTCCTTGAAAACAGAAGTCTATCAATTCATTGAGTACAAAAATCAATTTATCATAAGGTATCTTTGTATAGAGTGTGAAGAAATCGAATGTTGAAATACAATTCGCCCTCTTCCTATTATTAATTTTATTTCTGCTGTTGATAACTGGAACATTACTTTGAATTACCCAAAATGTTTTGATACCAGAATAGAAATGGCTCTTGTCGTCACTCTCCAAAGATAAGACTAAAAAAGCAATTAAAATAGTCAAATTTATGGTGATGATGGCTGCACTTTACCTAATGTAAGTTGTACACCATTTAGCAAGCTTTTTTTGCAATGAAACCACTTACCATGCACTTGATTATAAGCGATGGTAGTATAATGACTGTTGTCCAAATTTTCAGAGTGATAATTTTTATTATGCTAAATGTAGTTAGGTAACTACACATTTTATTCCTGTCACGAAAACGTATTCTGCAAAGAAATTTTGTTAGCTGGACAGGTACCATGCACTTGATTATAAGCGATGGTAGTATAATGACTGTTGTCCAAATTTTCAGAGTGATAATTTTTATTATGCTAAATGTAGTTAGGTAACTACACATTTTATTCCTGTCACGAAAACGTATTCTGCAAAGAAATTTTGTTAGCTGGACAGGCTAACATGGGCTGTTTCCTGTGTTTTTATTTAAACCGTTGTGATAAAGTTTCTTTGAAAAATTACTCATGTGTGACATGGTTTGCCTGTAATAAACGTTGAACCTGGTGTTAACAACGGGCTGTTTTGTGTGTTCTTTATTTAAATTGAAGCTGCGATAGGTTTTTTTGGCCCAAGGCTATTACGCCTAAGGCATGTATGAAACAATTTACCGGTACTAAGTGCTCGGTCCAGTGTCGCGATTAATTTATTACAGTCTACTGAAACTTCTGCAACATAAAATAATATTGACTAATTGTTTTTGCTATGTCGGGGTAACAACGGGTTGTAAATTGTGCTAAAAGGGTATCAAGCATAAACGCATGTGCAACAAGGTTTACGTGTAAAAAGCCCTCAGTCCAGTGTTAACAACGTGCTGTTTTCTGTGTTTCTGTTTAACCGAAGTTGTGTTATTAAGTTATTTTTTTTCGGAAAAGGGTATTACACCAATATGGATGCGCAACATTGTTTACTTGTACTAGGCGCTCAGCCTGAAGTAAAATTCATTTTTGAACTTTCACTGTAAACATTCTCTGAAAAATAAAAAAGGTTGAACGACTGTTTCTGCTATGACGGGGTAGCAATGAGAACCCGGCGGCAAGAAATTTTTGCTTGCGTCAGCACATTTCCTGTGACGTCATCAAAAGCTTGAAATTTGTTTAAAATGCCACCATCTGTTTAAAATTGAATTACTTTAGTTCTAGATCGAAATTTTACATTCTGTTTAAAGTTTTTGAAAGCTACATAAAAGTTATTTAACATATTTCCCGGTTTTTAAAATAGATCGCATGAAACGTTGCCAAAAATTGCCCGAAAATCCGTTTTTCCCGATTTTCAGGTAAAATCCGAAAAAGTCAGGAAATCGGATTAATCACGTGTCCAAAACATGGCAAATGATTCTTCTTCATGAAACAAAGTTGTGTTGCAAGTTTCAAATTCTAAGGATAATCCTAACAAGAGTTATTATATTTTCCCCGTTATAAGAGTTTCATAGAGATTTAATATCAAACGCAAGAAGTTTTAATGATGATGAAGTGACAAAACAGCTGGCTGTTGTGATATAGCTTGTCTAATGACGGCTGGTTAATTATTAGAGGTTGTAACCCTCTGAAGATTCTGCATAATAGCAAAACCCTCCCTTTTAACAAGGATTCTGTCAGAAAAAATACATTGACCATTAAACAGGACGCGTAAAACAGTGGTAAAGCACAAAATACTAATAAACATAAAAAGACAACAAACAAAACAATTAGGCAATTCAAACTGAATTAATAGGCACACGTAAAAAAAATAAAACTTATTATGACGAAACTATCCTTAAACGGATAAATCTTAAAATAATTCCTAACGGAACAAATGTAAACTAAAGCAGGCAACGATCTGTGCGCCAGGACTTGTGGACCTGGCTGTAGCTTTACACGTGTTAAGGGCGCCCAACACTCAGCCTTACACAGATCATTGCTGCGGTGGGTCAACCTAATGACAGTGCCAGCCTGTCATGACTGGGGTGATGTGCGTGGGCGTCAAACCACGAAGACAAGATAAGAATATCAAACCCCCTTGCAAAGCTTCTAAAATGACTCAGGGCAGCAGGATCGTCAATTCTGAAGGCAAAGTGAGCAAACTCTGCCTCCCTACTGGACTGGGGTAACAAGTGGGACCGTCAAACCCAAAGACAAGACAAAAAGTCTAGCCCCCTTGCTATGCTTCTTACAGGATCTCAAGAGAGAGAAGGGAGTGAGCAAACTCCTATTTCACGGTAAACTAACCGGCCAAGGTTAGCTGGGTAAATTAGAACCGCTAGGGAAATTTATTCCCTCCCCCAATTTGCTTTTATGGCATGGAAAAAGTTAAGTCCTGGTAAAAAATAGTATGTAACAGGATGAATTGTTCAAGTGAGACGAATTGACTTCTGAAACGCAGCGGTTACACTTTGCAGCAAGACAATGAGCACAACAACCTAAAGTTTATTGTTTATTAAATTTTATTTCTTGTAGGGAGATGGTTTTATCCTAAGCTTGTTTATTTTTATTTTTAAGTTTTATAATAGGAGTTACCAATAAAGTTAGGTAGGTAGAAAATGATTAAGCAGGTTTGCAAATTTTTATATTTTTATATAGAATTTGTTTACTGTCATTGCACTTTTACAATAAGGTGAGTTGATGTAAGCAAACTGCAACTTTAATGGTCTATTTGCTCTTTTAGTCACAAGTGACTGCATGGTGGAAAGTAGTTAATCTGTTATCTTTGAATTTTTTTTCAACAATTTTTCCTAAGAGAAAATTTTGAACATTGCAGCAAGGCACAATGAAATACTCAACCTGTTAAGTTTTAGGGTTAAATCATAGAGGTTTTGTTCCTCCAAAGACAGTTAAACTTCCTTTTCGCAGGATACACAATATCAGGGAAAAAAAAGAAAACACACACACACACACACAACAAAGATTGCACAATACCAACCTTGACACCAAACGGTTTCGCCCCAAAGCCTCAACCAAGGGTTGTCAGGATTCCAGGCGGGGCACCTCTAATCCGAGGTCCACTAAGTGGTCATCAGGAGGCCCTGGAATCCTCTTCTGTCATCAAATATTCTTTAATCCGTGCAATCTATTGGCATATAAAACAAGGGTTGACTGGGGTAATAAGTGGGGTCGTCACACCCAAAGACAAGACTTGTAGGAACCTGTAAAAAAGGAACTAAGCAATTCAAACCCCCTTGCTAGGGCGACGTTTTTATATATAAATTTTTATTTTTTTTAAATTTTCTATTTTCTATTTTTATTTTATTTTAAACTGCCTGGAAGAAAAAGACGTAGGACAGTTTGCTGTTAAGTTCCTTCCGAACGTCACATAGTGTCACAGCTCTGTCATTGCAGTGAAGCCACTGGTCTGTCTTTTGGTCTTGAACAATGGCTGTATAGTGCCCATTATTAAGAGAACCAGAGTGGTTTATAAGCGCTCTGATCTTAAAGTGCTTACGGCTTCTTACCTCAGGGTCGATGGTAACAGGAAGGGATAAGAAGTCTGGGAAACAAGAAACTGGCGACACTTGTTTTGTGATATGACCATTTGACATGATGAAACGTTTTAACTGAACAATAAGGTGTGAACCACTGTTCACAATTTCCGTGTCTCGTGTTGCTGTTTGATGGGAATTACAAAGAGGGCAAAACCACTTATCATTCCCTGTCAAAACCTCGGGTTGTAAGAAGAGGTTCAATGACTCTTGAATTGTGGGTCTTGGTTGCAATTCAAGAAATAGAGACATTTCATCAGTAGAGTGCGATTGGAAACATGTGTCACATGTGATTGTAGTTCTAGTACAAAACTGGAACATGGTGGTAGTAAAAAGCGAGTCTGTAGCAAGTTCACTTAGCAAATAACCTAGGATCTCAGGCACATCATGCTGTGTAAAAATATCAAAATTACCTTTTAGTTTACTTATAGCATTTTTTAGGGCTGCAAGGAAAGTGGATGGATCAAGTGGGACTTTCGAAGATGACAATTGGTGGAAAACATTCAAGCAAGCTGAAGCAAGAGCTGACAAGGAAGGATTTCCTGCTGAGAGGGCTACATGGAATTGCGGTAGGGAGTTTAAACATTGCAGAATAGAATTTGCATAGCAAGTGTTTCCTTATTTTGTATTCCACTGTTTGTAAGCATTAACTCTTTTGTTGACCCTGAGGATGTCATTTTCCTGTCAGTTATGTGGACAGGTGATTTGCTTTTGGCAAATTTGAAAGGTGACTTGCTTTCAGGGAAACTGTCTGTTGTTGTAGTAAGCGTTTCCCAAGGTTTTGAATCTCTGGCCAACCAAATATGGAAGGAACATTTCATTGCAATAGAACCAAGTAATTTTAGAGTGCAACGAATTAACTTGGGTGGAAAACCTAGACGACGTAAACAAGTGCGCATAGAATCTGAACAGTACTCACGAGCGCCAACCTCAACTGCGAAGAAGTGAACTGCCCAACCATTAATTTGTATTGTCCGCAATAACAGAGAGTATTTATCAGTTTTCGTGTCATGCCATTTATCCAAATTTTCCTCACAAGGACATGTCAACTCTATAACTATCACTGCCTTTGTCATACGAGAAAGTAACACAATATCAGGCCTAAGTTGAGTAACAGCTACATCAGGTGGTATCATTAATGTTGTATCAAGATCACACAAACTGTCCAATCTGAAGCCGAATGGAGAATGCCTATTGGAGGAGGTTTCTTCTTCTTTGCTGTGGAGTAACTACCAGCAGAAACAAAATGAATATTGCCAGGTTTGTTGGAGAGAGATGGTTTGTACGATGATAAGAAATCTTGAAAGGAGGTTACAAGGGAGCGTAACACAGTGTCATGACGATATGTAAACCTACCCTGAGTTAAGGCAACTGTACAAGCTCCTAAAATATGGGGAACTGTACAGATGTTTTTTTTACACAAACTACAGCTTGCGTCTTTTTGTAATCCCCAGCGAACTAGATTACTTGGTGAAGGCAGTGTGTCATATGTGGAGCCAATGCAAAATGAAATTAGACATTGTGGCAGAGCCAAAAGGGTGCTCCACGAAAGATCGTTTTTCACATAAGTGCACCATTTCATCCAGTTGCCTTGAATATGGAGTTGCACTGTACGGGCTTGGAAAATGTCAGAGATGGTTTGATTGTAGTATACAAATAAATTTGTTTTAGAGAAGAAGCACAAGAATTAAAATTAATCACAAGGAAGTGGCAAAAAATTACTATACTAATTACTAAAAATTACTAAGTAAAACTAAGTAAAAAAGATTTGATTTAGTGTATATAAATGATCATACAGGTATGAATGCAAATGTCTTTTAAGAAAACATTTTTTCATTCAAAGTTATTGATTTTTATTGCAAGTAATACTGTTCGCGCATTAATGATTTTCTATGATTTTTTTCTGTTTTTAACAGGGTACGACGTTTTCACTACAACAATGTTTTAGAAAGAAGAATTTCTTCTTGAGTACCCTGGTCCAATAATTTCAGCAGCACTTTACACACGAAGACAGGAAAGCTATCCAGTTCGCCATAAGTCGTATTGGCTTTTTTACAACAATACATGGTAAGGGGATATATATTTGTTTTCATGTTTATTTTCAACTTTTACAGCAATTTGGAAATATAAATGCCATACTGTCTAATACATGTAACTAAAATATCCCGACATTGCATTGAAAAAAACACACCTGTAATTGATATAATTGATAATATATAACCTCAAAGTATTACATGTGACTATATTAAGTAGCTATACATCTTTCAGTTTCTGTACGAACTTAGTCGGATAAAAATTCGCGCCATAAAATAATTTGTGATGTGATCGCGGGTGTTTTTACATCTTTGTTTTTAGCACCCATATTTTGTGTTGTCCTGGCGCTATAGGCAGCATGTGGCTGATTCTTTTACGACTAGTGAAATATCTTCAGAGTTGTGTGTTGGGACAGGAATTTTCCTTGTTAAAAGATACAAGAACTTGTTGTTATTTACTACCTTAAGTGGATAAATTTTGGCGAGTATTTAATTTGACGAATGACCAAAATGGAATATTTGGCGGGGATTTAATTTGGCGAATGATAAATTTTATAAAATTTGGCGAGGATTTAATTTCCCGAATACAAAAAAGTGTTTATTTTGGTGAAAGACACAAATAAATTGAATTTTTATGTCTTGAAATGTTTTATAAAAAATAAGAATAAACGTATATATAAACACAAGATTTGTTATATACTTAAAAATTCTATTCTTTATCATCGTCAATAATATCAAAAAACGTTTCGTTGGAAATCAACATCATCCTCTTCCTCGCAAACTGTAATTGTCTTCATCGTCATCATCAATAGGGTTTACAAAACCTTCTTTCATTTCGACTGGTACTTGATTTCTGGCAGAGGTGAGATATCCTGAAATGGATCGAGAGAAGGTAGGGCAGCTGCACCCATTTTCAGGGCGTTCCAGCCATTTAAAATTATTTCAGCACCTACTGCGGATGTAATATAATGTAGAATTCAAGGAGCCATTTAGCATGCAGCGGTTTCAGTGTAGTAAGACGGAATTGAATGTTGACATACTCAATTTTCTTAACAAGGGACAGACTCAATTTTCTTAACAAGGGACAGCTCATTTTTAATTTGTCTTGAGTACTATTCCGAAAATAAATTCTTATGGAAGGTTTTGCAATGTTTATTAACTGTCAGGTCTAAAGGTTGAAACAGGAGTCATGTTATTTGGAACCAAATATAGAAAGATTTTATGCTTCTGCAATAAAGAGGTGACATCTTCCGTAATTTGACCACGGAATACGTGGGAGTGCAGCTTGATCTGGCTTTTAATTCCTTACAAAGTTAGTATTACAATATCAGGAACTGTTAACAATCTTTTGGTATTAGAAAAATATTGGCAGTTAGTAGGAGAGCTTTATACTGAGCCGGAAAATGAGGAAGTCATTGGATCACTTTTACATGCAATTGTCGAAGATCAACCACCTCCTCTGGAGGAGGTGGTTGATCTTCGACAATTGCAATTCAAAGAAAAATACCAAAATTAAAAAAGCAGTCTCATCTAACCCACCTGAACACAAAGATACTAGAAGTTTTTTTGGTAATGCTGCTAGACGTCCAGTAAAGAGCATTGAGACAATTTGCATTGACTAACATTTTTTAGGATTTACTTGTAACAATCCTTTTTATACTTGTATTCATAAAACTTGTTGTGAATAACTTTTTTTTAAATTTGGCGAACGGTGAATTAATGATGATGAGGTGACAAAACAGCAAGCTGTAATGATAATACTTGTCTAAGGACAGGTGGTTATGGCTATGTAGAGGTTGTACCCCCTAAAGATTCCGAATTAATCCAAAATCTTCCTTGTTGCAAGGATTTGGTGAAATATACATTGACCACTTTGACTAAAATAAAAGTAATAGAGTACACAGGAACAAAGAAGAACAAACTACGAATACAAATACTTGTGCACAGAAGACAAACAATAAAAACAAGCGATTCAAACTGAATCAAGGAGTACATAAAATAAATAAAACTTATTATAAAGTGAATATCCTTAAACGGATGAATTTTAAAGGAATTCATAACGAATTCTTAGGTAAAAACAAAACAAAAAAAGCAGGCAACGATATGTGCGCCAGAACTTGTGACTCTGGCAGTAGCTTTACACGTGTTAATGGGCCCAATACTCAGCCCTACACAGATCATTGCTGCAATGGACTAGCCTAACGACAGGAACAGCATGTCGTAATTGATGTTTTATGCTATCAAGGTCGAAAAAATAGGAAAAATGGAAAAAAACTCATAACCCCCCTTTGGCTTTTTTAAAAGTAACTCGGGTCAGCAGGATCGTCAATCCTAAAGGCTAAGTGAGCGAACTTGGTCTCCCTACTGGACTGGGGTAACAAGTGGGATGGTCAACCCCAAAGACAAGACAAAATGTTAAGCCCCCTTTCCAGGATTTGCAGAGTCATTATTTGGAACCAGACATAACAAAACAGAGTTCGGAAATCTAATTCTAACTGGTTTTAGGAAAGGTTTAGGTGAGCTTACTTAGCTTTTCGGCCAAGTATATATTGCATGATAGTGACACATGTCTTTTACGGAATAATATTGATTTTACGCGTTTGTCCCTGATAGATCATGCAGCTGCTGTTCAATCCAGTACATATCTGCTCTCAACTCATGTTAAAAATATCCATAAATTCTTTCTTTCTTGTTAGAGCTAGTAATTAAATTTAATTAAATTGCACTCATGTTAAAAATATCCATAAATTCTTTCTTTCTTGTTAGAGCTAGTAATTAAATTTAACTAAATTGCAAATATTTCATAATAGGACCTTCAGATCAGTTAAAATCCGAAGATTATATTGTTGAAGCTGCAGATGATAATGATAATATCATTTTCATGCAAGGTGAATATATGACAAAAAGAATTTGTTCTTCCACATGGCCATGTATTTAGTGAAAAATATATCTGCTTAAATTCTAGAGCCTCTGATACATACAGATTTTACAGAACCTAATGTTCTTCCTGAAAACCAAAGCCAAAGTAAGCATTTCATGTTGAATTTTACACTTTTCCCATCCTAACAACTAGAGGCCTGTCGTTGAAGGTGCGTGGGCACATGTATAATGCTTGCATTAGAAGTGTTTTGTTATATGGAAGTTAGACCTGACCGGTCAATGCTCAGGATGTTAGCTGCATTACAAGAAATGACAATGCTATGTTGAGGTGGATCGCATCTGTTATGCTCTCTGACAGGGTTCCCACAGTGGAGCTATACAGTCGCTTTGGTTTGCAGTGAATTAGGGAGGTCATGCAGACCCGCCTACTCTGATGGTACAGCCATGTTTTGAGGTGTGACGATGATTGGTGGCCAAAGAAAATTTTGGTATATGATGTTCCTGGAAAATTCCCGAAAGGACGACCCCGTAAACGATGGCTTGAAAACATTCAACGTGATATAAAAACCCAGAAACGATGGCTTGAAAACGTTCAACGCGATATGAAATCCAAAAACCTCACTGATGATGTTGCCCAAAACCAGTTGACCTGGAGAAATGCAATACAACCTGGCCGTAGACATGATCGACGTTCTAGCCTTATCAATAGGGAAAACAAACGATAAGCCTGGAGTAAGAGTAAGTAAGTTATCTAGTAATTAAAATTATTTCGTGTTTGACAACGAGGTTGTTGCAGAAATATCACTTTATTTTTTTTTGTAGGAGGCAGTGTTGTAGAGGATGACGAAGAAGACTACCAAGAAAAAACTAAGAAGGATGAGAACGTTAAAAAAGTAAGTGGGTTAAAGGAAATGATGAAGGAAGCACAAAGAAATTAAAAACGTCGACTTCCCAATCAAAAATTTAAGGACCATGCAGAATTAAACAAGTGGAAATAACATGTGGTCGCTGTTTAACCTTTGCCAACAATTTTGTGTGCATAATTTGTAAGAAAAGATTTGTGGCCAAATATGGAAGAGATGAAAATGTCAAATACAATCATCTTCAAGAGCCGGATCACGCTTTTGACTGTTGACTTTTAAAAAAACATCAAGCGAAATGCAATAAAGAATAATGGTATATTCTATTTATTTTTTTGTAAATAAAGGAAAATTACAAAGTGCAACCACAATTATAAACTCCTAAAGAACTCTTCAACACCATAGGGTTTCTGGTACATAAATTTCTTAGACACTCCGGTATTGATGGCTAAAGGTACGCTCCACGATGAAACTGTCACTTTGCCGAAAATGTAAAACTACCAAACAACTGCACATCAGACATCATTGCTGAGGGATAATGTGGTGTCCCACAAGGATCTGTCCTTGGCACCTGAAATCAGCCATGCAATCTTTCTTCCCACCATCTTTATATACTAGTAAGAAAGAAGTTATATTTTTTGGTAATAAGTCCAGATTAAAGTCTTGCAGTAACGTAGCTATTGGTTACGATGGCATTCCTTTGGTATCTAAAAGCAAAGTGAAGTATCTTGGTGTGGTTTTTGATAACAATTTGAGCTGGAAAAATTAGATAAAAAGTCGTGTTGGTAAATCGTATCATCAACTTAGTAAAATAAAATACATCAGTTCCAACTTACCAACTGATACCAAAAATAATAATAACAATAATTAATGCTCTTGCAACGAACACCATATTTATACTACTGTTTTTCTTCATGGTTTAATGCTAACAAGTCTATAATGATTATGAAATAACAAGACAGCAAGCTGAGATGATGAAACTGGTCTAATGACCCTTCTAGTTAAAATTGTAGAGGTTACACCCTCTAAAGATCGAAACTTAGTGCAAGATCTCCCTTTTTGCAAGGATAGTCTGCAGATTCAAGGTAATTGAACCAAACAACCCTCTCTACACAATACAATACGTACAACTAACGGTCACTATACAAAAACAGACAACAAAAAAACAGAAGACAAACATTATGACAACAATACAACAAGGAATTTACTATAAAAAATAAATAAATAAATATAAAACTATAAATAAGAGCAGACAACCAACCACCCATGCGCAAGGACTTGGAAACCTGGCACCCAGTGGGCTCACAACGTCTTTTCAACGTTGATTAGACATTGAATTCTGGTCGCCACGTCGCAACCAAAAATTCAACCAACGTTGGGTCTGCAACGTCGATGCAACCGAAGTAAATTCAACGTTGCCCTCCGACATGAATACAACGTCGCATCATCGACGTGTTTTCAACGTCGTTAACGTCGAAAAAAAGACGTTGTTTCAACGACGAACTGCAACGTTGATTCAACCGAGAATCTGTTTCGTTCAAATCTCATTTGTTTTAGTTCCTCTCACACCGGCCTGCAAAGTTATATCTCAAACAGACGTTCATAGAAGTGTTCCAAACTGTCCAACAAAATAACGAAGCATACTTGGTGTTTGTTAAAGATCGTCATAAACTAGAAATAAACAACGCACGTTTTACTTAATTTTTTTTGTAATTTGGCAGCGATTGGATATATTAATGCCGAGGTTATGTTGTTTTTCATATATATCGCTAATTTTACTGCAGTTTTACTACTTCAAAATATTACAATTTGTTTGCAACTTTACAGCCGATCTATGTACTTTTTTACATAAGAGCCGAGTGCATGCATTCTCTTATGCTATGATAAAACTTTTGTGACATAACATCAGAGAATGAATGAACACAAACATGAAACGTACACAAAACATTCAATGGATTTTTTTTTCAACAGAGCGTACCAAAACGTTCGATTTATTTTTTGTAATATTTATCAGGGGTTTTTTTGTCTTCGTATTTTGAGAGAAACAAATATTTCAACTTGTATTATGGATGTGAGACATTTAAAATACAATCCATTTTGTCAAATTATAATTTATTATACAATAATAACTGTGTATTTACTTCGCTTTCACATATTTAAACCTTTACTTTGTCGCATGTAATATCCCTCCTAGTCATTGGCGGGAAACTTTCGATGAGGAAATTCGCGCCTAAGCCCCTTTGCAAGATTTGTGAATTTCGTATTAACTCACAAGGCGAAAAGGGTGAAGAACCACAGACGTGAGTAAAGTATTTCGGTACAGCATATGCTAATTCGTAAACTTTGCTTCGGTCGCATTCGTAGCAGAATCTAAAGAAAGAGAAAGTTAGCTAAAATTTTCACGCATATTTGACACATTCTAGAAATAAATCGTTTGACCCTAAATTCTTTTGAATCAAGTGATGTTATTTGTCTGCATGTCAACATGTCCGCATTTCAGTACAAGAGAGATGGGGATTCTTCAGAATGTAAGAAAAATTATTTCCCGAGACTTATCTCTAAAAAAACAATGCTAGCTAGATTTCTCAAAAAATATTTAATGGATTAATGCCCAGGCTGAGGTGGTCTTATTTTTTAATGTTCAGCCTGGTATTGTTATTTTGTATTTCCAGCTTTTTTTTTTTTTTACAGTACATTACACATATTTGTAATCCAAAAATTTTGGCGGGCAGAAAATTTTGCAGATAACCAAAAAAATTAAATTTGGCGGAGAACAAAATTTATTAATTTTGGCGGGAATTTAATTTGACGAATAACGTAAAACTCATTAAAAATATGAAAGATTGTTTGTTTCTTTGTAAATCATGTGACAACATTAGTTTTTTACATTAATAACCATCAACTTTAGATAAAAAAAAGTCATTCGTCGTCAATACTAAAAGCATGTCCATTGAATTCCTCTAGTAGCAACACGAAAAAATTGGCGGATGGCGAAAAAGTTAATTTTGGCGGGAATTTAATTTGGCAGGCGCCGCCAAATTTTCATTCTACCAAAATCTCTGCCCTTAGGTATCAAATCATATAAAAACTTTATAGCATTATAAAATATATTTTAGTGTCATGGCATTTTTGAAAAGATACAGAAAAAATATTGCTGAAGTGAACAAACTTGCAAGAAGCAGTGATAGCGATGATAAAGTTGAAACTCACAGGGAAAGGGGAAATCAAATTTTTAAAGAGTGTTACCATTGAAAGCAATTCATGTAGCATGGACTGTGATAGTGACTGAACTGATACTGTAAATGACAGTGGCAGTAGTAGTGATGAAGAGTGGTTAAGTGATGAAGAGTGGTTAAGTGATGCAATGGGAAACGTCACATTATCGGAAGAACTTGCGTCATGGGCAGTGCGAAATAGAGTTACGAGTAATTCTGTTAATGAACTTTTGGACATCTCGAGAAAAAATGGGATACTCTCCCAAAAGATAGTCGCACTCTTCTCAAGACACCAAGAAACGTGAACACAGATTCAATCTGTGCGGGAAAATATGTTTACTTGGGCATAGAAAATGGAATAAGACGAATGCTTCTTAACAATCCGAACATCACCGTAACTGAAAATATCAAGCTTGCAATAGATATAGATGGAATACCTTATAAGTCATCAAGCACCCAATTTTGACCAATTCTAGGTCAATTTGAATATGCAACACCATTTGTGATAGCACTTTTTTGTGGCAATAGCAAACCAACACCTGTTGAATACTTTTGTCGTGAATTTCTGGAAGAGCTGCATAAACTTCGAAGTGATACCATGATCGTAAATGATGTTGATGTACGAGTGGCTTTGCACTTTTTCACTTGCGACGCCCCAGCAAGGAATTTTTAAAAAGGCATAAAAGGCCATACAGGAATGACGGTTGTGAACGTTGTACTGTTGCTGGAGAGTATATCGAAGGTCGGATAATCTTTAATGACATTGATAAAAATCCCCGTACTGACGCTGGTTTTCTAAAATATGAGTACAAAAAACACCAGCTCAAATTAATTCCACTGATATAGTATAATATATGTTGTGTTACAGACTTTGTTTTAGATTACATGCATTTGGTATGTCTAGGGGTCGTTAAACGTCTACTGAATTTCCTGATTAAAGATGGTCCAAGACTATGCAAATTATCCAGAAATCAAATTACGTTAATTCCCAGCAAGTTGGTTCAGCTAAATGGTACATTTCCATCTGAATTTGTTCGTCAACCACGATCACTGAACGAATTCTGCAGATGGAAGGCCACAGAATTTAGACAATTCTTACTATTCACAGGGCCAATTGTATTAAAAGGTATATTGCAAAGGAAGCCTATACTCATTTCCTATCATTATCAATTGCTATCAAAATCATGTTGGAATCTAATGGTGGTATCAGGTCTACTTACTTAAATTATGCCCATTAACTTCTGGAATATTTTGTAACAAATTCAAAAGAATTTTATGGAAATTATTTCTGCTCATACAACGTGCATAATTTAATTCATCTATCATCTGACGCCGAGAAATCAACTTGCCCTTAGATGCCATACCGTGCTTTCCATTTGAAAATTACTTGCAAATTCTAAAAAAAATTGTTCGTAATTCACAAAATCCTACAGTACAAGTAGTCAAACGCATTACTGAGCTTGAAAATTGTGGAACAAAATATTCCAAAAAAGTGCTAAAAACAGTGATGTCAAGTCGAAATAGAGATAATTGTTTTTTATTGAAAAATGGTAGTTACATATTTATAAAGGAAATTATGAATGAAAGTGTAATTTGTGATGTAGCAGCTGCCGAGATCACTGAAAGCTTATTTCATTACTCAATGAAATTAGATATTTGCCTTATTCCACAAAACAAAATGCGATTGTTGAGACGGATGGAAATACCAATGACAGAGCTGAAAAGGAAAGTGGTAAATATTGTAACAGAGAAAGGTTTAGCATTATTTCCACTACATCATGATGTTAATTAGGATATATATATATTAATAACTGATATTCAATGTTAAACCTCTTTATATATTTTTAAGTATAAATTTAAGTTAAACTAATTCCATCCATTTACTAGAAACAAACATCACTTTTTTGCTTTGGTTAAACCTCTTTATATATATTTTAAGTATAATTTAAGTTGAACTAAATTTTCCATTGACTTACTATAAGCAAACATCACTTTTTTGCTTTGGTGTGCACCAGTTATGCTTGACACTTTCAGGTGGTTGGAGCAGGCTGAAAGACTGCTTTATAAGAGGGCGTGCCTGGCACATTCAAGCATACTTATAGCAATCTATTTGAAAAATAAACCTGCCTCATAAGATGTGTTTAGTACTTGAAGTTGTATATATAAATCGGTGAACTTAAATTAACTTTATATTTCATAGATTGCATTTTGCTCACATGTCAGTCACATACAATTAGTCATGTATTATAATATATAATACCATTGTGTTATATTAGCCAAAGAGAAGATTATGTTGATCAATTTTTTTTATTTCTTATTTTCTGGCAAACTTTCTAGAGTATAGAGTTAATTTTAAGAGTTACCTTAAGTTGACTAATTTTCGTGAGGTTTTGAATTTTTTTCTTCAATTTTTTCGTTCAGAGAGATGTGTCTCAGGGTCAACATGTTAAAGTTTCCAGTCACCCGATAGCTTTGCTAACACAACTATGACTTCATAACCATTGAAATTTTAAATTGCTCTTATTCAACATCAGATTGAAAAATAGTTGATAAAAACACATTTTTGTTATCGTCTCATCGTACTATTTTATTTCAACAGAAAAAAACAACACCAAAATTTTGACCTCCTGTTTGTTCCCTATAAGGTATAATATAGTTTTCGTAATACACACGTTTATACTTTACAAAATAAATCTTCATTTTATATGTTTTAGAACTTTAAATATATTACATTACAAGAACATCTTTACTTAATCATGGAGAATTTAGCTACCAAAGATAGCATTAAAAGGTATGCATTTATTCCACTATCCAAACCCACAATATTACAGTTGATAACTAATTTTAGCAATGTCAGCTTTTGTATTACTAGTAAGGTAGACAGACATTTTTCGTGAATTAGCAAATGACTATTGTTGTTTCAAGGTGTTGTTCTATACAACTTTCATATTTATTAGGGTTTTAGCTAACGAAAATTTCAGTTCACTCAAGGTATTCCTAAAATGAATTTGTTCTTGGTATATTTATGTAGGAAACATCCACGTTCTGCTGAATCAAGGAAAAGAAGGAACCAAAACAAAAGGGAAAAATTGAAATTGAAAAAACAACAATTGCTTGAAGTGGAGGTTGAAAAATCCCTACTCCAGGAAAAAGGATAATGGAGTTGGAAAAAAGTAATTCAATTTTGAAAAGGGAGGTAAAGAAAAGGAAATCTGGTCCAATCACATATTCAGGCTCCTTGATTAAATCGCATCAAAACAAAACAATATTCTCAGGAAATTAAACAGCAAGCTGCAGATTTTTAATCGAACAGACCTGATGCTGAAACAGGAGATATTAGGTTCTGGTGTGTTTGGTACAGTCAAAGAAGGTTTTATACCTAGCATACAACAGAAGGTGGGCAGTAAAGATTTTTTCAGAAAAACTTGGAATGACAGAAATGCTTGCAGAATGTGCCATATCATTGGAGATGTCTGGTCATCCTAATTTTGCTTTTGTATTTGGTATGTGTGAACCGAATAGGTTGATTTTAGAGTTTATTGGCAATGATGTGGCTGCCCCAACTTTGGGTGATACTATATCAAATAGTGTTAAGTTGCCATATTGGAAGCCAATATGTATTGACTTAATACATGCTTTACACGACCTACACAACAAAGGGATATTACACAATGATCTTCATTCACGTAACATCTTATTGCGCAATTTGAAGCATGTTAAGATAATTGATTTTGGAAAAGCAACCTTGGTGGAAAACCCAGTCCGTTACTCTATAAAACCCAGGACTCCAAAGCATCAAAGATACAACACCATTCACAGACACCTGGCATTCGAATTGCGCAGTCTCCTGTGAAACAGATGTATATACATTGGGATACAACTTTGAAAGTATTGCTCAGAAAAGCTATTGATGATTGCAACAAACATGTTAAAAAACAGACCACATGAGAGACCTTTGTTGTCTCAATTGCTTATTCAACTCAGTACATTATAATAATTTATATATTATTCAGCTCGATTTTTATTGAGCACTCTTTGTAAACACAAAACAATAAAATATTTATATTTTATTCTACATATATATTTATTGTCAAATTTTTTTGCGAATTTGCATTGCATTCGAGAAATTAAGTCTCCCAAAAATTTTCATTGACTGATTCGTGAAATTAATGCATGCCTGGCATATGCAAGCATACTTTTACTAATCTATTTGAAAACATATCTTTTGATTCAATAACCATTTAAAAATTTTGCTATTTTGATTTCATGTGCACCAGTTATGCTTAAACACTTGATTATTTTAAGAAGATGAAGTATTTCTTAATGCTTGGCGTCTGTAGCATGTGTACACAGTTTTTCTCAGTCATCTGCATATAGCAGTGTGTTTCCTTATATATAGATTTGCTACTTTTTTGTCTGTTTATGATTGTTTGTGTTTGTTTGTTTGTTTTGCGATCATTATTTTTTTTTTGCAAATTTTATTTATAATCTAAAGCAAAGTTAAATATTTTACCAATTACATTTTAAAAAGTATTAAAAATTTAAAATCATAGTATTTCATGCCTGGTACACAGATATATTATCCATGTTCTTTACTGAGCTTCAATTCGTGTCCATGGAGTTTATTATTTAATTTTTGCGGAGAGTAGCGAAGCCCATTTCCTCATTAATTAGGCAAATATAAGTAGGGTGGAGGGTGTAAAGGATTTTAACCCCTACTATACATCAAAATCATTTGATTTTTCGTGCCACTTTTTTTGGACTGGGTTGCCCAGTAGTTTAAACTGGTTATTCTCAGGTATAATATTTAATTAAGCAAGAGAAGGTAATTTTTTTAAATACCGCGATGGAGTGCTTTTGTTGTTTTTTAAAGATGGCTAAGCGGGAAATTGGATGTTTCCAGTTGAGACTAAATCAGCCTACACTTTTTAGCCACGTGATACATAAGTCACCTTTACTAATATCACGTGACCATTTCTCGGACACATAGCGCCTCAAACTTTCGTTAACCTAAGCTATATCGAAACTGACGGAAGGGCTTGTTCAAGAAAACGATGAAAGGGTATGTTTAGCTACCTAGTATATAACTATTTCTTACATGTAATGAACCCTTTCTTATAATGACTCACACCTAAAGCTAGCTAGCATAAAACTGCCACCTTAGCTGAAATAATAATAGAACTTAGTTAGCATCATATAGCTAGCTCTACTTTAAGAGTTCGAAGTGTCTGCTAGCGTAAATAGTTAGCTAGCATAAAACTAGCTTGCATAAAATTGACTTCTTAGCTGGGATAGAACTACCAATGTAGCTAGCATAAAATTAGCTCTTTTAGCTGGCATTAAATCAGCAACATATAGCTAGCTAGCATAGAAAAATTTGTTTGGACAGATTTTATACTTACAGCTAGGTAGCTAGCTATACATATACTACACAGTGAGTGAGATAATTATACTCTGTAGGAATGTCCCATCATATAGCTTGTTCTAGCTACAATCGTCCACAAAATTTGTTGTCTCTGGCAATTTTATACCAAAAACCAAGAACTAAAAAGTTTAGCAAAGTCAGCAAAAGAACATAGCCAGCTTTATATTTTGCAGATAGTGCGTTCCGTTCTCACTCGTGATCAATGTTTATCACGTGTAATTGTTTACGTTGCATAGCCACAAAAGGGCAGTTCATAACATTAAGGGGGAATAGAGAGTCATATTTTCGTCTACATTGTAGCCAGCTATATATATTGTACGCACGTCAGGAAATAAACTTTTTTTAACCCTGCCGCTGAGCATACACCAGTGCGGCTCAAGTTACAGAAGCAAAAATTATTTCAATATATATATCGGGAAACTTTTTCAACATCAACATTTGTTATTACTGAGGCTTTTTAAATTCTGAAAGGCGGTTCTCGTTCAATCGTCAACATGTATTGAAAATCTCCAAATATATTCATTATTTCTTACTTAATTTCCCGATATGTATACAAATAATGTCCCAATAATTTCTGTTTCTGTAACTTGACCTGATCTTTACACCAATGCAGCTCTAGCGACATTTTTGTTCAGTTTGGAATAAGAGCTTTTTATCCTACTGTTATGAAAACTTGTTTGCAAAATAAACATATACTGCTGTTTGATTTTTAGCTGGACAGGGTAACAACGGGCCACTGTGTTTTTTTAAACCGAAGTTGCAATAAAGGTTTTTTGGAAAATGTGTTACGCCTATCAAATGTCAAGATTAATTTTTGATCTTTCACAGAAACTTTTCCCATAAAATATTGCAGTTTTTTTTTTGCTTTGAGAGGGTTATAAACTGTATTTTTATTTTTAAATGTTACAAAATTTTCCACAAAGTAAAATTGTTTTAGCTACGTAGGATAACAACAGGTTGTTAACTGTCTGTTTGTTTGAACCGAAGTTAGGGTTCTGGCTGTAGCTTTCCACATGTGTTACAGGGCCCCAACACTCAACCTTACACAGGAGGTTACCATGACAGGACCAGCCTGTAGATATTTTGACTAAGGACAGCAGGGTTGCCAAATTTGAAGACCAAGTTAGTAAACTTGGGCACCTTACTGAACTGGGGTAAAAAGTGGGGTCGTTACACCCAAAGACAAGCTGAAAGCAAACCCCCTTGCTAAGCTTCTTATAAGTTACCAGAGAAGAGTGAGCTGAACTCTTTACCCTCTGGGTATTGACGGTAAATTGGTTCGAATGAACCACCTGGGGTAATACAAAACCGCTCGGATTTACATTTTCCTCCCCCATGACTCTGGAAGTACAGGGTTTATAAACGTAATGATAAATTGAAAAAAAAAAAGAAAGAAAAAGCGGATCAACAGCGAACGTATAGGTGGAGAGCATTTGCAAACCGCTCTATCGTTGCAGTGGTACCAAGAATTTGTGGCACAATCCTTAACATAAGCCCAATAATGACCTGCGGGCAACGTACCGGAATGATTAATTGTTGCTAACAATGAGTTGTTTTGATTAAACATTGTATCCGTATCACTGATGAGAGGTAGTTGTAGGAGAGACTCACGTAAAGAAACACATTCAACAACTCTGTTGTCTTTCACCAGATGTTCACCATGTTTTAAAAACCTTTTAAGATGCAGGAATAAGATTTCACTACTCCTGCTGATTTGCGTTTCTCTAGTACTCTCTATATGTGCAAAGCATTGCGGACAAAACCACTTGTTTCCATCGGTTAGAACTTCCGGTTCTAAAAATTTGCTGACACAAGATTGGATTTTAGATGTCATTGGCAGTGTTAAAATGTCCTGCATTTCGACATTTACCGAGGTGCATAGGCAGGTGTTACAGCTTACGGACATTGAGATTTCAGTTGAGATTTTATCTGCAGCAATTGGGGAAAATCCCTTAAGTGCGTCTAAAACCACAAACAAAATCTCTGCTACGTCTTGCTGAGTATTAAATTGGAAGTCCACTTTCCCATCAGAGTGCATTTGAGGTTCAAGGGCCCAGAGAAAATTCGAAGGGTCAACAGGTGACCATGATCGCTTCAGCTTCGCCATATTAAGCGAAATAGACCTCGCAATAGGTGACAAATGAAACGATTCTGACCCACTCTGGCACCAGAGTGATGGAATGGTGCTTAATACTTGCAAAATGGCGTTGGCATAACAAGGATTGCCTTTGTTTAAAAATCTGATGTTTTTATAGACACTAATTGGTTGAGTGTCATTTTTATTTTGACTAACCTTTTTAGATGGTCCCTTTTGGCGAGATAAAACACCCTTGGTCTCCACATTGGGCAAAGTCTGCTTGGCTTTGCCTAATTGCATTAAGGAGTCAGTTGACCAAACATTGGACTCACGTGCCAGCCAGACACAAAAAGAAGACCTATGCTGATTTTACTGAGATCATTTGCAGTGGAATAAGCAAGTTTGTTCGTGAAACCCATTCTTTTTAAACAGGCAGTGGTGGTTCTTGCACAATATCCTCTTGCTCCAACTTCCACTGCGAAGAAATCAACTTGTCAGACATTAACC
Source organism: Hydractinia echinata (assembly GCA_030067915.1). Classification (NCBI taxonomy): domain Eukaryota; kingdom Metazoa; phylum Cnidaria; class Hydrozoa; order Anthoathecata; family Hydractiniidae; genus Hydractinia; species Hydractinia echinata. Next base: position 2,536,527 of record JASGCC010000013.1, on the reverse strand, counting down.
ATAATCACATTCACTAAACAGGAATATTTGGCAACTTTGGTGGATGTTTTCCTCACATGGGCAAGTGAGTTTCACGATAATAACGCGCTTAAGGTCATTTGAATATAACACAAGGTCTGGTTTAAGCTCAGAAATGGCAATATGGCTAGGAAACACATAGTTCGAGTGTCTGTCAGCAACGATCTTCCAATCTTTGGCCAGGTGCAGTATACCTGACACTTTAGATTTTGTATGTGCTTTTGACCCGGCTCTCAGAAAGGTTATTTTGTAGCATCTTTTGAAAGGTTCAGAGAATAGGAGTAACTACATCGAAATGCAGATAAAACTAGTCGTTTAAGACGGAAAGTTTAATGAAAAAAAGGAGGTTTCTCTCCAAAGAATAAGAAGCCGCTGGAGAACTTCTGCATTCTCCCCTTTACAGGGATAATCGGAAAGCTAATGGATTTCGACTGTACTGAAACAAACACCTATGAATGTGGAAACATGAGGATTGGTGAAATTCACTCATGCTTGGGATCTGGTGCGGGCCCTTGAGTAAGCATCCCCTGCCTCCTGCAAGACACCAGCCACATTCATTGACACCGTCCGCCAAAACCAATAACTTTTGTTAAACTTTGGAAAAAGAAAAGTCGACAGCTGCAAATCGTATCGTTGTTGCTTTTACCTACTGACACACAGAGCCCAGGGCTAAGAGAGGTAGACTTGGAACCCAGCCCTTAGAGAGGTTGTGACAAAGAATAAAAAGCAGCAAACCTGGAAACAGAAAAGCTTTCTGACCTTAGACACGAACACTGGAGAAATCGTATCGTAATGCTTGGGCTAACCAAGAAACCGCCCCTTAGAAAGGTAGACTTGGAACCCAGCTGTCCAGATTGATGACATGTGTTCCTAACAGCCAGGGACATTTGCCATGCATCCCTTTTGAATGGACGTGTTAATAAAACCTATTGTTATGGATGACATGTGTTTGTAGTCGCCTTGAAAAAATACTAAAAAATAATTTTCCTTTAACATTTAGGAGGGCTATAGGTCGAAAATCGTTTAGGTTAGTCGGTGCAGGAGCTTTGGATTTGGGAATGTAAATTTCTTTGGCATGACGCCATTGAAGAGGCACAACACAATTTTTTAAGAAACACTTAAATACATTAAACAAGAAGGATGAAATTTCCGTATATTTTTTGTACACTTCGTTTCTCACCTCGACGCATCACCCTAATTTTTATTCGAACTTGTTGCAACAGTTGTTGCAAGGCAGTTAGTTCCTCCTTGATGGTTGATGAGGCAATCTGCCCTAACAGAACATTCTTCTCCTTAACCAGATTAATGGAACGTATTGTACGCCTGTTAATACTGGCGATGTTTTTTGTTTGATTTAAGGAGCAGCAACCAAATATTTTTGAACCCTCTTCATAAATTAAAGTTTCGAGTGTTTTAACTTTCTCAGTAATGAATAGATTGGTACAAGCATTTAGCTTGCTATTCACAGCACTGTCACTCCAACGCTTATCATTCATCTTACCCCATAGAATGGGGGATTTTTCATCCAGGTTCTGAAGTTTGTTTTTTTCCGTGTGACACAATTTACTTTTCTGGGATGTAACTGAAGTAGAGATTGTGGTCTTAAGCTGTTCAGCACCACTGAGAGAACAAACATCTTCCAGAACAACTTTACAGCTTTTCATCAAGTGCTTTTGGAGTACTGTATTATTTTGTTTATTGCAATGATTCGTTTTGAAGTTGGGTATAAAAGAAGTCATAACTGTAGGGGTTGATTATGCACGGGATAAAGATTGTCAGGCCTGCATTGCCTGGCGCACAGGGTAAGGCTATAGTTTTCACAGCGACCACTAGTGACTAATTAACCCATTAGCCATTTATCCGTTGGCGCATACCGTGGATTAGGGTCCGGTTATAATAAAATCAATATCACTATACACAATTGAGTCCTTTAAAACGGTCATGTCGATTCAGTTGCTATACTATAACATGGTTTTAAGCACCCCGAGTGAGTAGCTTAACGTCCTTAAAGTTCAAGCACGAACTTTCAGGAAACACATGAAGCGCACATGTACACTCCAAACACACACTGGGTAGAAGTTGGTAGATTAAACTTTTACCATAAGAATACACAAGGTTTCAACTACATTTTAAATTTTTTAACTGCAGCTTTTAATTGTTTAGGTTTAATCAAAAAATAAAGTTACTACAATGCTCAAGATGACTTTTGAAATCGAAATAGTGAATGAAATTAATTAAATCCATAATTTTTATCATCAGCCTCACTATAATATAACTAAAAGGGTGTAGCTTTCTTTATTAGTTTAGTTGATACGACCACGGAACAATAAAATTGTTGCGCAACTGCCCTGCAAAAATTAGCCAATCAGAAAGTAGCAGTTGCATTCCTACGGTAGGTTATTCCTGTCTCACTTTTCAGCGATAGCGCGCTAAAAAAATCAGGGTTAAAAAAGCAGGACAGACATCGAAGCGCGAGAGCAGAAAAGAGAGACAGGTATCCTGTCTACTCTACACCAGATGTTTAACGCCTGGTGTTACAGTTACTTGTGACTAAACCAGACATTTCAACGCCAGGTCCCCCTGTCTAGTTAGTAAAAAGGCTATGTGAGCATATATAAGATGCACATGTAAAGTTTTTCATATATATATATATATATATATATATATATATATATATATATTCATGCCCTGTTGGTCTAATGGCTATGACAATAATGCAATTGAGAGATCCAGGTTCAAATCCTGGACAGGGCTAGGAAAAATATAATTATCTTGCATCTACAACAAGCAGGTATTCATAAGTATATGATATTAGCTATATTGAGTATAATAGGTAATCTTTGAGTTGTAGAGGGGGGAATTGCGTACATTCATCACTTTCATTTATAGAGCCCAAAAATGCTTTGTTTTTGTAAAATAGATCTATCACTTTATGGTAAAAAGCTTTGTGTTGATAAACCTGGTAGGCACAAGAAACGAAAAAAAGCCTTTTTTTACTACAAATTTTTGCCTTTCTCGTGGACTCCTCTGATTATTTCTAATTCTTGACTTATTGTTTAAATACTTGTATTGGCACATAATTCTGCTAACATGATTCACTGTATATTGACCTGATATAAATTTGAGACCTTTTTTATGAGCTATTGAATTTGAAATATTTGCACCTCAATATGTTCTATACTCCTGGCTTAATATGATACATATCTAAGACATATTGAGAGAGAATAGGAGTAACTACATCGCAATGCAGATATAACTAGCCTTTTAAGACATAGATGTTAATGAAAAAAAGGAGGTTTCTCTTCAAAGAATAAGAAGCCACTGGAGAACTTCTGTATTCTCCCCTTTATAGGGATGATCGAAAAGCTAAAGGATTTCCGCTGTGCTGAAACAAACACCTACGAATGTGGAAACATGAGGATTGGTGAAATTCACTCATGTTTGGGATCTGGTGCGGGCCCTTGAGTAAGCATCCCCTGCCTCCTGCAAGACACCAGCCACATTCATTGACACCATCCGCCAAAACCAATAACTTTTGTTAAACGTTGGAAAAAGAATTATACACAATCTTTGAGTTGTAGGGGGAAGATTTTCTATTAAGGTGCCTGCCCCTGCCTTGCCGTTCCATGGCCTCGCCAGCGTTGACCGTTCCTTTGCCTACTCTTCCTATGCCTTTTCTGGTGCCTGCCTACTATGCCCTTGCCTGTGCCTCCCCTGCCTTGACTACCCCTGCCTTGCTGATTCCTCTTCCTGTTTCCTTGCCTGCCTTTGCCGTGCCCTTTCCTTGCCGTGCTTAATGCCTTTGCCTTGGCAACCTTTCCGCAACACTTTCTATATTGATTTTTATTTTCTGTTTTTTTGTTTGTTTGTTTGTTTTTTATGTTAATACTACTTATCTATTTATTATGAGCTGACCCTAGAGGTTGTAGTAACCTAAAAATATTAAATACTATATATAAATATTCAGTGGCCCCAATGACAAGAATGGTAATTGCTGTTGTAAAGCAAATGGATTTTTCTGGGCATGCCACTAAAAATATTAATTATTATTATTATTGAGTTTTGACTCCAGTAAGTTTACTATGTCCGTTTTTAAATGTTTAGCAGTTGGCGCGAAATATTATTTAAATTATTTTCTTTCTTTCTAAGAAATAAACGTTTGAAAGTTACTGAAAAGAACTTGTTTTTACATTATAGACGTATTTCAATGTTTACGTTTTACGGCACTTTTGCGCATGCGCAAACTTGCGAAAAAATCGACAGGCAAAACATTGAGGGCGCCCAGTGTCTTTTGTTAGAGATTATTGAAGAGAAGAGACGTGTTGTACTGTTTGGATATATTTATTTTTGAAATACTTTAAAAAACTGTTATTTTCATAACAATGCCTGATAGCTGTTGCGTACCCAATTGTACAAATCGTCGGAAGACGGGTGAAGAAGGTGGATTTTACAAAATTCCTAACAAGAAGCATCCTGTGTTGAGGGAGAGATGGCTGACTGCAATTGGCAGAATTGAATGGTCAGAAGAGTTAATAAAGAATGCCAAAGTGTGTCATTTACATTTTGTGTCTGGTAAGTGACTTTGTTCACTCTTTTTTTAAAGTTATTTTGTAAAGTAGTGTGAGCCATCTTGTGTTTTCTGTCCCCTCAACCACATGAACTTTTTCTCTGGAATTTTTAAAAGTTTATAGAGTTTTTATTGTTTGCTTTTTTAGGAAAAAAGTCCAAAGATTCTTCTCATCCAGACTGGGTACCCTCAGTATTTGAGCGTTGTGGAAAACGAGTGAGTGAGAAAAGAAAGCTTGAAAAGCAAGATAGACATTCTCGACACACAAAACGAAGGAAATTAACATCTGAATTAGTAGCTGAAAGTGAATCTGACAATGATTTTGAACCCCCAGAAGATCAAGGTCCTTCCATGTCAGAATTATGTCAGAAAGTACAAGAACTGGAGGAGAAAGTTAAATGCTTAGAAAAGGATTTAAATAATGAGGTGGATGAAAAACAGAACATTTCAAACAAATACACTGGATTGAATAGCGAATATGCAAATAGATTAAATGAAATTCATGGACTTAGAAACAAAAACAAAACACTTTCATCGAATAAATTTTGTTATAAGTTATTGAAACAATCTCCTGAAATGTTTTATTTTTATACTGGCTTAAACAAAGGAAGATTTAATTGGGTGGTCAATATTGTAAAACATAAAATTAAGCCAGCAACAAAATTGTTGACACAAAAAGATCATGTCCTTGTAGTCCTCATGAAATTAAAACTTGGACTTCTTAATAGGGACATTGCATATAGATTTAAAGTTCGACCACCTGTGATTTCTCGTATTTATCGACAGTTGTTACCACTACTAGCAAAGTCATTATTGTTTACACTGATATGGCCTGAAAAACAAGCTTTAAGAAAAAATTTGCCAAAATGTTTTAGATGCTATAAAAGCTGTTGCTGTATAATTGACTGCACAGAAATTTTTATTCAGCGACCATTGAACTTGAATGCCAGGGCACAGACTTGGTCCAATTACAAAAATACCAATACAATAAAATATTTGATAGCTTGTTCTCCATCCGGTTCTGTCAGTTTTTTATCTAGAGGATGAGGTGAAAGAGTATCAGATAAAGAAATAACGATCAAAAGTGGATTTCTAGACTTGGTAGAGAATGGTGATATGGTTTTGACAGATAGAGGTTTTCTTATTGAACAAGAATTAGCCACAAGGGGAGCATCTTTGAAGATACCCGAATTTACTAGGGGAAAAGACCAAATGTCTGCTGCTGATGTTGATCGATCGAGGCAAATTGCAAATGTTCGAATACATATTGAGAGAGTAATTGGACGATTAAGAAAATTCATGATTCTGAACACCACTATTCCGATAACCCAAGTCGACCTAATGGATAAAGTAATGGTGGTTGTTTGTGCACTAGTCAACATAAGCAAAGGCATTGTATAAATTATATATAGTGCATATACTTTAGTAGTACATTTTACTAACTTCAAACATTTTTTACAAACTTTAAACATAATTTTTTTAAAAACTTTATATATATTTTACTGACTTTGTTTTACTAACTTTTTATATATATCTTTTATATTGCCTTATGAGAATAAATTTGGTGTGGATTTAATTTTGCATATTCTCACAAATCTCACTTTTTTTTAACACTGAAATTTTTTCTCATAAGGCAAACTTTTCATGATATATACATAAACATAACACAAACGTTTATTATATACATCTACATGAATGTATCCAACCGGTTTTATGCATTAAAATCCAAGTATCATATAATTTTTGCGTTTTCCCCTGCCTTTGACTTGGTAACACAGACGATTTTATGTAACAAAAGTCTACTTCTTTTAAGTAGTCTAGTCTGCTAGTCTGCAGCGAGTAAGGATCTGCAAGCATAGTCCCATCTGCGAGTGTAAGTTTTCCAGTATAGTGGGATTTATCTGCATTTGAAAGATTTTGAAAATAGTCAGCATTTTTCGACATGTTGAAATATAAATAAACGCACGTGCCTTCTAATGTTTGTTTTTATCAGCAAAGAGGAAGTGCTTCACACAATCGGTACATTTTTGGCTACGTTTATATGTTGGTTTATTTCAACTGTTATATCTTATCGGAAACGTACGTAGTCCGTGGCTCGGCTTAACTTTGTAGTATATAGTAATCCATAGCTTAAAAAATATGATTGACAGCTGTTCTCGCTTTCATGAACATGATTTTCAAATACTAACAGAAGGGATGTATAATAAACGAGTAAATACCCCACGGGCAAGGACTTTTTTGTTGAGCAAGCAGACATTATAAGATGGCAACAAGAGCTTCGATCGATAAGCGAAACGACTTTCCTTTTTCAGTTTTTTGAGTAATTATAGTAATATTTTATGCTCTTTTCGCATGTTGTTTACCATTTCTGCTGCCATCTTTTGCTTGTCGAAATGCGCAGAAGTCTGGGAGCCACTCATACCGCGTCATAGTGAAATACGTCTATTCATTGGATAAATGGTTGTAATAAAATCCCACTCAAACTGAGAGTACAACAACAAAATAATACCTTTCTTCTCCACAAAATTTAAATGAGAGCAATGAGCTAACGCAGGCTGCATTTCGGGAGCAATTCGGGGATTCAACTACATTCGAAAACCCGCCGCGCTTGAAAAGTATTTTCGTTTTGCTACACGATTTTTTCTTTTTGAACTCACGCATAAATAAACCAATAAGGCGTAGTTTATACGGCCGATTTTATGCCGCGTCTAACTCAAATATTTAAGTTCGGCACAAGTGCGACACTTAATATATTTTTGGTTTATACACAAAGTAAGTCAAACTAATTGAAGAGATTTTTTTTCTTTTTCGCAACTCGCAGCAGAGATGGCAGCTCTAAACAGAAGACAACTTCTCAGTATTTGTTTACTTTACTTAAAAAATAGAAGAAAAAAGGTCAGTTTGATGAAAAAGGCAATAGCTATGTTATTGCATTACGAAGAAAAGAGAAGCATAATTGTTCGTCAATATTTGCTTCATATAGAAGCAATGTTATTAATGTTACAAGAACATGAAGAAATTAAACGCCGAGAAGAAAGGAAAGCACGATCATGTCGAAGATTCTTGCGTAATACTGGATGGTGGGATCTGGTACGAGATACTTATAGCCCAGAAAGGTTTTACGAAACATTAAGGATGTCTCGCACGACATTCAACTACATTTTAGAACGCATACATGACAAGTTATTGAAAAAAACAGTCACAGAAGCACCCATACCACCGGATTTTAGGCTTGCCATAACAATTTATAAATTGGCACGTGGTGATTACATTTTCACCATTGGAGAAATGTCTGGATTAGCAAAATCTACTGTTTGTGTAATTGTAAAAGAAACTTGCAGTGCAATAATAAATACATTGTGGGATGATACAGTTACAAAATACTTCCCAACCTCGAGTGATGACTTTGAAGAAAGCATGGCAAAATTTGGTGAAGAGTGGCAATTTCCATACGCTTTCGCTGCAGTAGATGGTTCTCATTTACCGATTAAATGCCCAAACGGTGGAGCTCAAGCTATGAAGCAATATTTCAACTTCAAAGGTTTTTACTCAATTGTGTTAATGGCACTTGTCGATGCTGAATACAGATTTATTTGGGCCTCAGTTGGTGCTCCCGGAAATACCCATGATTCCACATTAATGCAATCAACAGAACTTTGGGATCGAATAGTTGCAGGAAAAGTTATTCCCAATATTGTTCAACAAGTTGAAAACGTCGATATACCGCCCCTTATCTTAGGAGACGGTGCCTTTCCATTGAGAACGTGGATAATGAAACCACACGGAGATGCAGTACTTCCGCATGACAAGAGGTATTTCAACTATAGACACAGTTGTGCTAGGCTTGTTACAGAGGGTGCTTTTGGTAGACTTAAAAGCAGATTTAGAGTTCTCTTCAGAAAATGCGAAAGTAACAAAGAAACAGTGAAACTATACGGATTAGCTTCTGTTGTATTACATAACCTATGTATTGAACTTGGAGACCTAGTCCCTAGAAAGTTCGATTTAACTCTAGACCACGCCTCAAACAAACGTTTGAGTCCTGAGGAAGTTAGAGATGTTCTTGCACTCAGAAACACGAAACAAAAGAATTTCGAAATCAGTAAAAAGTCTGCTTCCGCTGCAGTCCGAAGTGCTCTTACCAAAAGCTTTTGGAAAGAAAAAGAAGATTCTCAATAACGCTACATGTAGTTTTCCTTTTTTTTTTGTTTTTAATTTGTGAACAAAGTAACAATGAAAACAAACATTTTGTCAAAAAAATTTTCGTCTTCATGTTCTTAGAAATAAAATATATTATAAAATATAAAATATAAAATCATTATTGTCCACGAGCATTTACCTCACAATCAATTAATCAAGGATAATTTGGATCCATCATCTGTGATGTATATGATTCCTGTTGTGTGTTGTCGTGTTGAGCATAACTTAAGGTTGCACTTGCAGGTCGCATGTTTGTCATGCCATAGCGATACCCATATTCAGCAGGCGGTTGATTGTTGTTAACATGGGGATATGGTTGATACATAGGCTGAGCGGGAGGCTGTGGTTGTAAAAAATTTGTCATTAACTGAAAGAAGGCGTTGTCTCTATCTGACTGTCTCTTGCTCTCTTCTTTTAAAAACTCCAAGATTTCTTTTGATGAATTTTCAGAAGATAGAGTTTTCAACGATTCAACTGTTTCTTTAATCTCTCCAAGAATATTTTCCGTTTTCATGGACTTTTTACGTACCGTTGGAGTTGGAACATATGATCTCCTCTTTTTCAAAGAAGAACCCCCAGATGATTCTGATAAATCGGGAGTGGATGAAGTCTCTCCACTGTCTGACTTCTCATCAATCTCTGCATCATTTTCGGTAGAAGAATCGATCTGTGAATGCCCTGGCTCAATGGATTGTTGTGGCTGACAATTATCCATTGAGCTTATCAAAGGGAGCAACTTGCCAAACCAATTTCCAAGTTCTTTATCTTCTTGGAATCTTTTAATTCCAGAAGCAGTTTTCACTTTCATGACTGCATTTCGGCAAATAGTAACACATCGTTTAAACTTCTGTCGTGTTTGTTTTACATCAAAAAGAAATTCTTCATTTCGTTCCTCACAGCGTTGTTTGATTTCCTGGATAACTTGGTCGTAGTATTGACTATTTTTCACATTTTTTACGTTGGTCATCAAAAGTTTCTCTTTGAATTTATCATTCTCGATGATAATGTCGATCAGATCGTCAACTTGGGCCTCAGGCCATTGTTTCCGTCTGCCCTGCTTCTTTTTCAGTTGTTTTTTATCAAAAATATTCTCGTTGTTATCCTCATCTTCACTTGTATTATGCTCTTCTTCGTACTCATAGTCCTACAAAAAGCAAACGTTGATCGTGAAAAATGCATCAAAAAACATATATACAAACATGTAAATAAATTCAATGTTTTCATCTTACAAACTTTTCAATTTTATTCAAAGAAACTTGAAAAAAACTTAAAAAATACTCACAAGCTTCTCGTGGTCACCGACGTAGTCAGCCATTTTGAACGAGTGATTTGTTATGCTGAGGTAGCACTTTTTGATCAGATAACAACGGGATTTGGTGTTTTTTTTACACGACAAAAACAATGCCTTGCATAAAACAGGCCGAAGATCGACTGTATAAACCGATGCCGAACTTATGCCTAACCTAAGTGGAAAGTTCGGCAAAATTTGATAGACTTAAATATTGAGGTCGACCTTAATAAAATGTTCAGTTTATACAGCCGCACTTTTGCCGAACTTAAATCATTTTTAAATTTATTTGAGTTAGACGCGGCATAAAATCGGCCGTATAAACTACGCCTAAGTACTGCCCAATCTTGGAACGCGCCCCGACTTAAGACTGGCCAATCTTCTGACAGTGACAAATGCTGCCCAATCTATGGACGTACATGTCCAATTTTAGAACAATTGTGGAAGACAAAGAGAAAAATGAAAATTTTAGACTGTACCTCTTAAATTGAAACTTTTCTTGGCAAATCAAAAGGCCAGAAAATTATACCATGTAAACTATTCAACCATATTAGCTAACTAGCTAAACTTCTCATTCAATGAAGTTACCACCAGCTAGCTAGCTAACTAACAATATGGTTGAATACGATTTATCTGATTCTTCATATATAAACATTTTATTTTTGCGGAGCAAAGCGGAGCCTATTTCCTCATTATATAAGCCAAATTAAAGGGACGGATGAGAGTATATAGGATTTCCCCACTATACATCAAATTTTTTTAATTTTGGTAAATTTTTGACAGGGTTGCCCAGTAGTTTAATCTGGTCATTCTTTACGTAAGCTTCTGATTGAGCGAGACAACGTGAATTTAGCGCGGCGATGGAGTTTTTGTTGATTTTTAAATATGGCGACGATGTGAGAAGGACCACGAGAATTTTACTTGAGAAAGACCACGAGAATTTTACTGGAAAAGTTTACCTTTTATATCTATCAATCTCAGGTAGTAATATCCTTATTTAATTCTCATTAGATATACTTTATCTTAAGTTATTAACTTTTAGTGCTTTCTTCTTTTCGTTATATATATATGGATACTTTGTCCAGCGTAGCTCTACCTAGCTAGCTAGCTATAAAGAAAGCTGAAGGGAATTTTTTATTGAATACCTAGCTAACAACCTAGCTAGCCAGCTAGCTAGCTATCTATGTAGTAGCTAGTATGTTATTATTTTGATGATGATAGCCTAAAGCTAGCTAACAGACTTATACTGATATTTTCTAGTCTATGTATTAGCTACCTAGCTAGTGCTAGTACCACATACTAGGTAGCTAGCAGACACCTTCAGTGAGATATTTCTTGCCATAGCTAGTTAGCTACATATTTTTTTAAAAGAAACCTAAGCATTTGGTTTAGCCTGGATGGAGTTTCTTAAAATTTGAGCCTCAAGCGTTTGGACTATGGTTTTGATATATATGAACAACATTTGCTAGCTATGTTTGTACGTATTTTTTCTGTTGTACATTAGCTATATGTATAAAAGTTTCTTAATGTTGGAGATTTCTAAAAATTTGGTCTTTCTGAGCCTAAGGTTTCTTATAAACTGGTTTCTTATAAAAACAAACATGTATATAATCGTTTACAAAAAATGAAGGTGACCGATTAATTAAACGATACAAAGCGTGTTTTAAAGAATCTGTTCTAAATAAGAGCCACTAAAAATTTTCGCTTGCGAACCTAGGGGGCTCAGTCCCACGCTCCGCAACACTTTCTATATTGATTAAAATTTGGCTACTACAAACTGTATAAAAATGCTATAAATGTATAATACATGCTAGCTACAGCTATGTTTTACTGTGTCCAAAAACTGGCCTGGTCATTTCAACAGTACCAGCAAATTCCTTTTTTTGTGTACATATACCCCAAATATGATTTTTTATTGTGCCTGAGAATGTTTGTTGGGTCTTGCAAACAACAGAGCTTATGTGGCACACCCCTTCTTTAAAATCTAAAAGGCGTCTGAAGATGGGCCTGAAATGGTCTCGCCCAATCTTGTGACACATTTATGTCCTAAGATTGGGCAGAACAGTAATGTTGAAAAAATTGCAAATTGGATGGACGATAAAATTTTTGCATGATCATCTTGGCTTATGTCTTATCAGTTAAAACATATATTTTTAAATTCTTTTTTCACCACTTCATTCACTGCAATTTTACCTTCCTGGTCAACTTCTTCACAAACTGGGTCTAAATCAGCTTTTAGCTGACTTTGTATTTTAACCTAAACACTCCAGAATAAAACAATACTTATTATTATTATTATTTACATTGTTTACTCAGCATAGCCTCTTCAGTTCCTATTGCTACTGCTATCAACAAAGGCCCTGCGGAGGGGTCCTAGTGCGTTTGAGCTGCGAAAGTGGTGCGAGCACAGCAACCACATATAGATGTAATTTGAATGATCAAGTATGATTGAACCCACTTACCAACTTCATTTTTTATTTTTTTATTTTCGACGTGGGTAATAACTGAAGTCGTTACTTTCCAAAGACAAAACTTAACGCAGTCAAGCCATCTTACCTTTAAAACTGTTACCTCAGCTTTTCTGAAAAGAAAATGTAGGATGTGTGGATGTTAATAATGCACTCATCACAAAATTTTTTCACTTTATCATCCCAATGGATTCACCTTTGAACCTTTTGGTCGAAAACTATGGTTGTGTAGTGACCATTATTTAAGTTGCTGCAATAGCTAATAATTGGTCTTAATTAAAGCTTACCTCCCGAGAAAAATCAAGTTGACCTAAATCGACCCATAACATTTTCAGAAAAAACAATTTAACGTTTATTTTGTTAAAATCCCTACAATATTCAAGAATCCAGACAATGTTTACCTCATGTTTTTAAAGCTTTCACCTCGCTTGTTCGCCATTTTGTAAGTGAGCATTTAACAGTATAATTATGCTTTTGACGTCACTAGTTAGAATGGTTTTCTGGGTTGCCGCCGCTGGGTTCCAAGTCTACCTTTCTAAGGGGCGGTTTCTTGGTCAGCCCAAGCATTACGATACGATTTCTCAAGTTTTCATGTCTAAGGTCAGAAAGCTTTTCTGTTTCCAGGTTTGCTGCTTTTCATTCTTTGTCACAACCTCTCTAACGGCTGGATTCCAAGTCTACCTTTCTTAGCCCTGGGCTCTGTGTCAGTAGGTAAAAGCAACAACGATACGATTTGTAGTTGTCGACTCTTCTTTTTCCAACGTTAAACAAAAGTTATTGGTTTTGGCGGATGGTGTCAATGAATGCGGCTGGTGTCTTGCAGGAGGCAGGGGATGCTTACTTAAGGGCCCGCACCAGATCCCAAGCATGAGTGAATTTCACCAATCCTCATGTTTCCACATTCATAGGTGTTTGTTTCAGTACAGCCGAAATCCATTAGCCTTTCGATCATCCCTGTAAAGGGGAAAATACAGAAGTTCTCCAGTGGCTTCTTATTCTTTGGAGAGAAACCTCCTTTTTTCATTAACATCTCTGTCTTAAAAGGCTAGTTATATCTTCATTGCGATGGAGTTACTCCTATTCTCTTAATTCTGTAATTATGTTAAAAAAACAAAGATATTTACTTGTTGGTTACGTTTTCTCGTCGTGGTAAATGACTCGCATTTGTGTCATGCATTCCTACCAATGTGGTCCATAAAACCTCCTCAAAAGTATGATGGTGTGAAATTTTTCGTGTTCTGTAATGCAGTTATCTAAAAAAGAGTATGATTTTCACACTAGAGGAATTGCATTACTGACATGTGCGTATGAATCGCATATCAAAACTCACCGATCAAATTAAAAATATTAGCGGATTCTAACTCGCAACAGCAAAGACATTCCACTTCGCTCTGCATTTTCTTACATTTTCCACACCTGCACCACGTGCTCACAGCAACAGCAACACGTGAAGCGACTTCTCTTTAAATAGTATCCTCAACACAGCTCTCCCAACTGGACTCCGAGTCAGTACTTGGTCTAGTATACCGCCTGATAGGCTCAAATTGAAATCCTACAACATTTTTCCTGTTGCTCATTTTTTTGCGTCACAACTTCTGGGTATTGCAATTGAATGATGATTTCTCAACCGAAGTTAGTATTCATTTTCAAAGTTTCCTGATATTTTCACGGGGGTAAACATACTCATCATCAATGAATTTGACTAGTAAAGTTTGAGTAAAAAATTCCAATGCGGAAGATGATTTACGATCTTCTAACAGGAGACGTCAGAGCACTCAAGTAAGTAAGTAAGTAAGTAAGTAAGTAAATACATTTATTTGTTAAGTTTACCGCCTGATAGGCTCAAATTGAAATCCTACAACATTTTTCCTGTTGCTCATTTTTTTGCGTCACAACTTCTGGGTATTGCAATTGAATGATGATTTCTCAACCGAAGTTAGTATTCAATTTCAAAGTTTCCTGATATTTTCACGGGGGTAAACATACTCATTATCAATGAATTTGACTAGTAAAGTTTGAGTAAAAAATTCCAATGCGGAAGATGATTTACGATCTTCTAACAGGAGACGTCAGAGCACTCAAGTAAGTAAGTAAGTAAGTAAGTAAGTAAGTAAGTAAGTAAGTAAGTAAATACATTTATTTTTTAAGTTAGATTACAAAAATAAAATTTTTAACAAAATAAATTGACTAGAGTATAAATAATGCAATAATCTAACCTAACTGGAGAGCTAGTCAAATAGATAAATCTAATCAAGAAGTAGCCCCCCTGTCAACAAAAAAAAACAAATAAGATAGATATATATATACGTGGTAGAAATAAATTAGAAGACAAAGACAAAAGAAACAATAAAACACAAGAAAAACAAACAAAAAATCAATCAACGAAATAAGATAGACAAAAATTAAACAAAATTAAATAAAAAATATAGCTATATATATACAAAAAATGAATAACTAATTAAACTTAAATTTAAATTTAAGTGTAGCAAATAAATTATTAGTTTATATATATTAAGTATTTACTTAACAATTGATTTGTAATTATTTTTTTGCACTGGTTTTTGGATAGTGATGACAGCTTTTTATCACTGTGTTGGTTATTGATTGTATTCCAGCAACGGATTGTTTGATATTTTATACTATAAATTCCATACCGAGTTGTATTAACATTTGGAAGTATTAGGTTATTGTTTGATGCCTTTCTAGTATTATATGGGTATGAGTATTTGCAACCAGAGTGAAAATGCCTTGCAGAGGTTTAGGCAAATTTTTATGATAATGATCATACGCAAATAAAATGTCTTTCAGCTTAATTGTGTCAGGGAAAGTAAGTATTTTGGATTTATTAAATAATAGAGAAGTAGGGCTGTTTGCAGGTTTGAAGTTCATAATTTTAATTGCTTTATTTTGAAGGGAGATAATTCTATTCAGGTAGGCGCTTTTGTTATGTCCCCATATTTGACATCCATAAGTTAGATGTGATGAGAAGATAGCATGATATATATTAGTTAAAATATTATAGGAAACATAGTGTCTTATTTTAGATAATATCCCAATGGATCTGGATAGTTTTACTTTAAGATTATCTATGTGTATATGCCATTTTATATGTTTGTCCAGAGTGATCCCTAAATATTTAATAGATTCAGAAGGTAAAATTTTATGGCCAATGATTTTTATTTTGATATCATAGTCAATAGATTTGTTTGGATGTGTAAAAAGGATGATTTCTGTTTTACTAGCATTTAGGGATATTTTGTTGGCCCGGAGCCAGTTGCAAAGGAATCTTAGATCAAGGTTTAATTGCTTTCTTATTGATTTTAAATTATCACTAATTGTCAGTAAGTTAGTATCATCTGCAAAATGGTGGACTGTTGAGCATTTAATTGCATTGTTTAGATCATTAATATAAATTAGAAATAGTAAAGGTCCAAGTACAGACCCTTGGGGTACTCCTATTGTTAATTTTGGACATTTGAATCAAAACCATTTATTGAAACATATTGTTTTCTGTTACTATAGTATGCTCTGAACCAGGAGTTAGATAGTCCTCTAATTCCACAATTTTCAATTTTATTTAAAAGGATTGTATGATCAACAGTGTCAAATGCCTTTTGCAGGTCAATGAATGTGCCACATGCACAGTTGTTGAAATCTAAAGTTTCTCTTATTTTCTCTGTAATACTGAAGAGTGCATTATTAGTGGAATGATTTTGTCGAAAACCAAATTGTAGATCATAAATACAATTGTGATAGTCTAAAAAATTGTATAATCTGGAGTGCATGAGTTTTTCAAAAAATTTATTAATATTAGAGAGGAGTGACTAGACTAGATCCTTTATTTTTATATATAGGTATATATAGGTATAATTTTTGCAATTTTTAAGTTATCTGGAAAGATGCCAGTCGAAAATGATAGATTTATTATCTCGCATAGGGGTGCTGATACATTGAATTTAATAAGTTTAAAAATATTTCTGGGAATACTAAAAGGTCCGTTTGTTTTATTTTCTTTTAAAGAAGATATCAGTGGTATTATTTCATTTTCAGTAGTAGGATTGATAAAAAAAGAATTGTGATTTGCGTCATTAAGGTAATTATGGAATGGTTTATTAGAAGGTGAAATTTTATTTTAAAGTTTCACTCCTACTGTGGAAAAATAGTTATTAAAGCAGTTAGCAATATCAACAGGATTATTGTTAATTTTTAGGCTAGTAGGAACAGTGGATTTCATTTTGGATATGCTAATAATGGTTTTGATTCCGTCCCAAGTTTTTCTAGTATTATTCGAGTTTTCAATAAAATATTTTTGATAATGTTGTTTTTTACTTTTTCTGATCAAATCAACAATTAAATTTCTGTATTGTTTATAATTATTGTGTAACATATTTTTATAATTATCATCCTTTCTGCAATTTATGAATTTTTTCAGTAATTTATCTCTTATAATGATAGATTTACATATTCCTTTTGTAATCCATGGTTTAGATTGTCGCTTGTATTGTTTTTTTGACATCTTCTTTAAAGGTATATGCTTTTCTAATAATTGGTTTATTGCATGATTAAATTTATCAAATGAATAATTAGGATCATTTTGACTCAGAGAAATTTCATTATCCCAATTAATTTTAGTTAGGTCAAGTAAAAATGCTTCTTCGTTGAATTTTGAATAGTTTCTTTTATAAATGTTTTGTTTTTTAGAATTGGATTTTATGTTCAAATTTGGAACCAATAAAAATTGAGGTAAATGATCAGATATGGATGAAGTTAGGTCTCCTGAGACACAATCGGAAAATTCAAGACAGTTTGAAAATATGTTATCAATTAGCGTTTTAGATCTTGGTGTTATTCTTGTTGGTAGTGTAATATGTGGTATACAGAGATTTGAAAACAAATTATTAATGAAATCTGAACTTTGGTCGTCTTTACTGATGTTGAGTAAATTTATATTAAAATCACCGGATATAAAAACACTTTTGTCTTCATTCATAGTTTTGTTAATTATTGGTTCAAAATAGTTGGAGTTAAAATCATCAATTGACATTCCTGGATGTTTGTACACACAGCCTACAATTGTATTTTTTTTACGAGGACTAATTATTTCAATAAATATAGATTCTAAACTGGATTCAGTAGGAGTGTGGAATATAGCCTTCTAGATTAATATCTTAGTTTGGATTCAAATTTTTCATAATTTTTGTTTATGTAATAGCTAAAATGCTAAAATTTAAGATATTTAATAAGGTCTCAAGATCGTGTTTATGTCTAGATAAAGAAGCTATATTCAGATGCAAAATAGAGAAGAAATTTTCAGATTTAAATTTTGACGAACAGTAGTCATTGATATCATAATATTGACAATTAATGGTTGGATTATCATCATCATTAGCTTTATTCATGTTGGATGACAAATTGTTAAATTCTTTTAGAGGAGCCTCGATATTTTCTGAAGCTTTCATATTAAGTTGAGAAGATGTGTTACATTTAAAATTTATGTTTTTTGAATTGAGAAAAAATTGATCATTATTTAGATTTTGAAAAGTTAGTGTTTTAGCTGTGCAATCAATACAAAACCATGGTGTTGTGGACTGTTTTAGTAAATTATAACTGGTATTATCTAAGTTGTTACATTTTATATGAATCCAGTGATTACAAATATCGCATGGAATTGCTCGGTGGTTATTATTAACATTTTTTTTGCAGATTTTACAAGGAAAATTGATCATAGGTTGTTAATTTGTATAAAAGTAAATAAGTGCTACAGGAAAATAAATAAATAAATAAATAAATAAATAAATATTAATAATAAAAAAAATCAAAAAAATCAAGAAAAAAGTCATGTCGGTACATGTATCTACCTTGCATAAGGGATGTCCCACAGGTACCTAATATGTCAGAGACATTGGAGGATGGTTCCCTGCACAGAGTGCAGTTTTTGTCCTTCTCAATTCTCAATCTTTCAAGATATGTTGGGAAGGGAAGCATGTCGTTTGTTGCACCTTTGCAAAAGGATGTTAGACATTGTGATAGTGGAAGAACTGTTCTCTAAGACAAATCATTTGTCAATCATTTTGGTGTTATACTTTTAAGAAGCCGGCCTGGCCAATCTGATGCATACATAGAATACAGTCGAGTCCGGTAAAAATACGCACTTCAGTGAAAATTGTAACTAATGTCGAAATCTGAGCAGCTTTTGGCGAAATTTTGAAACTCAAACAAGCGTATATATATACGAGTTAACTTTCCAAATTCTTACAACGATAACTAATGTCTACTTTCCGGTTTATATAACAAAATGACTGCGTATAAGTTAATGGCCATCACCAGTAAAAAATACGTACTTAGCCGCTAAAAAATTATGCATGCTTATTTTTTTCGGCTACTCGTATATTGTTCCAGCCGGGTTTCAATGTAAAATACGCATGGTATGCAAAAAAATATGCACCGATTTCTTGCGTCTAAATGCATGGATTGAGGATTTGTAGTTCGTTCCTCTTCTATTACATTTATAGAAAAACGTTATGGGTAATAAGAAGATCAGGACATACCGTATTTTTTTAATATAAGTCGCACCTTTTATTATTTGCGGGGGAAATAACAATAGCTATACAAGGAAACTTCAGCTTCAATCTAAGGAGGGATAAAACCTTGTATTTACCTCTTTCGTTCTGTTTAAGATGTTATCCTTCCACACCAGAAACTGTACCTCTACAAAGTTGTTTGTATTATTTCCTCTCAATTTTAGGTCTTTTCTATAACATAAACACCACCTCTCTCGAATATCGTAAACGTTTTCCAAATATGATGCCAATTGAGGATACTTTGGTCCGAAACTATCTAGGAGATCCTCGTAAACTTTCTGAATTTTGCCATGATAGCTGAATAAGATAATATAAAACATCTAAATCATTTCTATAAATTAATCTAGACATAGACACTGTCATTTAAATGGTTGCAAAATTTTCATTTATGAACATTCTAGGAAATTTGTTGAATTATTTTTAGATATTACTGAAACTATTGTCAAAAATCCATTGAAAATATTGTAGAAACTTATTCAAACATTCTTGGAAATTTCTTGATTTATTCTTAGAAATTATTAAAAAAATTCTCTAAAAATGTAGAATGCAGAATGCAAATGTGTAAACATATGAATTGCAATATACATGTCACATTCTTAAACATATATTAAATCTAACCTGGTCTATCATGTGGTGATATCTCATGTTTTTATCAAAAAGTGAAAAATACATAGTAATAAACGTGACTTTGGCCAAACAGCATGTAAAGCATCCTTCAGTTCATCACAATTGTAGGTCATGATAACATTAGGTCCATTCAATGGTCCTTTTTCATAGAATGAAATATCTAATTGAAAAAATTACACAACTTTTCAACTCAACTTTTTTGGTAGCTTGAAAGAAACAATGACATATCACAAATTGATGTTACCAACATCAGCAACAGAATAAAATACTATAAGTTAACAAATAATATAGGACATACCAGGTAATGTTGCGGAAAAAATTTCTAATGCTCTTGTCAATGTATCTGTTGTTTTATCACTAGTTACAATAATTCCAAGAGGCAGTGCTCCAACAAAAGAGTGTGTTAACATAAGAAATACTCGAAGATTGTATTCTTCCATGCCTCCACTTGGATAAAAAAACCTATTTCTCCAGAACTTCTAATCACCAATAGAAATCATTAACTTTTGGATAAAAAACTACCATGAACAGAAACACTAAAGTTTATGATTCTAGATTATAATGTAACGTGATGTAATGTAATCAAAAGTAAAAATAGTAACAGTAGAAAGTGTACAATGTTTATAATCTGATTCTAAAAAAAAATTATAAACCATATCAATAATTAGTGCTGAATATATAAGTTTATAAGACTAACCTTTTCGTGTACTCCTTTTATCAGTGGAGTTATAATTACAAGAATAAAAGGATCGTTCAAAACAGCATCAAATTTCTGGGCTTTTATTGAAGTATCAGTATCCTTGAGAGTTTCCTGCTCAATCAAAGCTAAAAACGTAAAAGATAATATCTTCTACACCATAATTACTAAAGACCATATATTGGATCTGTCTATAGAATAAGAAATAATAATAAGTACATAAAACTTAAAAGATTTGTAACATTATCCTGAGAATAAAAAAGTACAAAAACATATCAACATACTATTCAGCTTTTCAAACATTGCACTTGTGTCTTGCGTCCCATACTTTTTTCGGTGAAATTCCGTATAAATATAATTCTAGTCTGTACGTCTGGGAAATACAGATCTGTCACGTCTGAGAAATACAGATCTGTCAGAGATATATTTGTGAAAATATATTTCATTTTCACATGATTTTTTAGTTTTTGTCCAAATCTCTCGATATGCTAAACCAGGAGTGAATCCTCTTCCATATAATTCAGTTATTTCTTCAACAATATCCGGCTTAATATCCTTAGAAGATTAGGACTGTAAAGAATTAATAGGATGATTGTGAGTCCATTCCATTTCCAATAAACAATTACTATCATTGGGTTTTCTTTTGTATTTCAATAGCAAACTGAATGGACAATCGGTGTTTTTAAATCTTTGACTTGGATTATATTTCGTTTTCGCCTTACTGTTCATAGTTCCTTGGTATTGTGTGTTGTGATGACATCTATAATATGCACATTTCCTATACAAACTTTTCTCGCCAGGATATTTCGGAGTAAGTCTCCTCAAAGTTTCATTAGTTTTAGCTTTATAATTTTCAACAAATTCTTCTTCAGAATTTATGGTGCACTCAACACTGGCTTTGAACTTTTTCGCAGATCCTTTCACAGTAACAATCTTTACTTCATTTTCAACGAATGGAAGAATATCTGTTACTGTGGCTTTCAGTTCATCTGTATTCTCCACACTTATAAAGCGAGAACGAAAGGACCTGAGTGTTGCAGACATGTTCCAAGTATATATTAGAAACTATAATAATGAAAATTTATCTTGAACAATGTAGAGATTTATAAGTACAAATGAACAACACAAGCAGAGAACAAGCAGAACAGAGTGTGTCTTCTTTACTCCGTTGAACACATCTTCTTTTAGGTAGTTTATGAAAGCAATACAATACTTATATTTCACAGTGAAGAAAAAAAGACGTTTATCAACAATATATAGCTACTAGTCGATAAGGCCCGTGGAAAAATCCACTCAGGCAGAAGAACAATGAAACATTAGAAGATTTTAGGAATTTTGATGACGTCAGCAGTGTCCCCGTTTATCTACATAAAAATTAAATGCGTTTTTTGATAGTTGGAAAGGACCATGGAAAAATCCACTTAAACTCTATAGTTATGAACCATACCACAAATGATAAAAAAACAGTAAAAATACGAAAAAGCGAATTTGGGAATTTTTTTTCTATAAACCTCCATAAACCTAAAAAATGACAATAAATTATGATGATAATACTTTCCTATTTTGGTTTCCTGTTAAAAGATAATCCAATGGTTACATATAGACCGTAATATTGAAATAATGGTAAGTAACCTGCACTTGATGCTTCTTGTGTCTTTTTTATACCAAAAATATGTGATGCAATTTTAACATGGCATGCCCTGACTTTTAGTTCATGAATTATCTTCCTACAAAGAAAATAATCCACTTAACGAAGCGCGCCACGGGAAGGCAAGTCACGGGGCTTTGCGTTTCAACCTAAAAAAGAAGTAAAATAAGAAGCTAATTATGACTATGGACCAATTACAATGTTAACCAAAAGCTCATTTAAAAACAGAAACTGATAAAAAATCATGAGGTTGTAAAAAGCCGATTTTTTTTGTTTATAATACATTTTTAATTGTATAATTTCTGCTGATTTAGCAATTCAGATAATACGTCAAAATCATTATCATACGTGTTAAGGTCCATATTTTGGAGATATAGAGAAAAAAACTTTTATTCATAATCACTGAGTAAGTAATGCAGCTGTTTTGACAGCTAAAAAGGGGTTACCTCCACCTTAACATAACTACACAAATTCATAGTCTAGTAGCAAGATCTCATAGGTTCTAGAAGATGTATGTGTAGAGTATTTCAACTCAATTTAAGACATAACTTCTGAGTACAACCCAAGTATAAAGTAAATCTGGCTATGCAAACTGAAACTCATGTGGAATCTGACTAAACTATAAATTATGGTTAAGTACAACTATTGCCAGAATACGTAACATGAAATGGATTTAGACATAAACTTATGCTGATTTAAAAATAAAATTTCATAAATAATTTAAATGAATAATAAATAATAAGGGGAACAAAATCAACAAAATTAACAAAATAACAAAGGAATTTACAATTAAAATTTAATTTATTCGACAAATAAATAAATATAAAAATAAATAAATAACTAATTAATTAACTATTTACAATGTTGAAATGGGGAAACACATTACCAGAACTCGTGCTGATGAAAGTTAAGGTAACAGACATAGGGACCCAATTTTTCTACTGGTAATGTATTTCCCCTATTTCTGTGTGACCAGTAAATTGTATAATACTGTCTTAGCCCTCGTAATCTTTTCCACCATTCTTCCTCCATACATGGTAAGCCTTTCGGCTCCTGGATCCCTGGTGACTTTTCCTGTTTTTAAGAAACGATTCGTATGTCAAATCGGACTCTAAAATACGAAAAAAATTATCTGCGTGATTGTACTTTTGAATAAAACGAAGACGCTACATATGTGATCGTGCGGCCGGCCGTGCAAAATTTAAGTTACGTAATACTGTTACTGTAAAAATCATAAACTCACCGTAACCAGTGGATCCAGCAGCCGCATTCTCATTGTTTTCTTCTACAGCAGGTTCTATGATGAGAATAATAACATAAGAGGTTAAATCAATAAAACTCAATTTGAATCTAAACAAAATAAAACAGCTTAAGAAACGTAAACTATAAGATTTAATAATTAAGAAATGAGAAATTGTCATCACAATACAAAATTGATTTTGTGAGAAAAATTATACACTCACCATTACAACTACTCCCCTGATCATGTGAAACTAAAATTAAAACATACAGGTTAGACAAAAAAAGATAACGTGAAATCAGGTATAACAAATTTTTTTTAATAGAAATAATCAATTATTTTCACTTCATAATGATTTTAAAAATGTTAAATGTAAAGGCAGTATTTAATAAAGTAGTATCTTTGTAGAAACTAAAGCTACATACCCTCTTGTGATAAAATATCTTCGCTAAAGTCCATAAGTATTACTAATCTAGATGTGAAATAATATTCTATATATAATACTTAAAAAATATTGTGTAGCCTAAAATTTATTTATCAAAAATTATGTGGGAAAAAATAAGGAACTAAAAAATAAATACAACACAACTTAATTTTGTGACTACTCAGGAAATGAGCTGGGATTAATGTTGTTGCCTTAATACCAGCTTAAAATCGTAAATTTTTTATATAACAGAAAATACTAAGGAACTTAAATCAAAGTAAATTTTGTAATTTTTTTATAGTGGCATGTCTTTTAAGGTAGTTATAAAAATATATATCTTTTAATTTGTAGGTAAATTACATTAACATGCCACTGCCCTGACTTTTAGTTTGTGAATTATTTCTTTTAGGATAGAAATAATTCACGTAACGAAGCACGCCACGGGAAGGCAAGCCATGGGACTTTGTGCTTCACCTAAAAAGAAAAAACGCAAGTATTAGAAAAGCATAAATAGATAATATGACAAAAAATCAAGTAAACTGAAGAAGAAATACTTACAATCACAAAATTGAAAAGTAAAAATATGAAAACTTGGTAAAACGCCTCTAAATCTATTTAGTGAAGGCAGTTGGAAGACATTTCTTACGTATCGAAAAAAAAATTAACTATAATCTTCCAAGTAAGAAATAAAACTATAAAATAAAAAAAATATGTTTTGAACATAAACGATGAAGATCCGTCTCGGCGATGGAGACCCGTCACGTCGAATTAATTTTAATTGGGTTTTTATAGTTTTTTCGCGCGCACATTTCACATTGCCTCTAATCTCCGTATGAATAGGACAAGCGTGTGGTAAAAGTGAGAATCGCAAATATCGTAGTTCTTGTTTGAAATCTTAACGTAAAGAGTTTCTTCAAGCAGCATAAAGGAAGCAAGCGCAGTAAACGACGCAATAGTTAGTGTTTTATGTTGTATTTTGTACGTGTAATATTTTGTCTATCGACGCAGGCTATATTTGTATTTATTTATGTTGTGTTTATTTTTTTGTATCTTTGTATTTTTTCTGTTTGTATTTAAGCTATGAAATGTCATCATCATACTGTACTAGACCGACCGATGTACCGTATTTTATTCTACCGCCCCCGTGTGTTCGCATAGTTAGTTCGCATAGCGTCTGCTTTCTTGTGTACCGTCCGCGCACAAAACATTTCATAGTAGTCGAACCGATCTACATCGCATCACGACAATTTACCGATTTTTATTTATTATTTTACCGTAAACATTCGCTTAACAAATTTATTACAGTCCCAGCTGGATGTTTCATATCTTATCATTTAATCTGTTTTAACCACTTTATCTGTATGTATCGTTAGTGTTAGAAACATCATTAGTAGCAGATAGATGGAACATTAGCAGTTGATTAAACGTAATCACTATACATAATGGATAAACGAGTTAGAGCTACCGTTAATTCAACCATAATTTTAAACGAAAAAGTAAATTCTCTAAGGACTAGTCGAAGTGGTCATATTGGCATTATAACTAAAATAATTAATCGTTTATCACTCCTTCTAACAGAGCAAAATAAAGATTCGGAGATAGTTAACATGTCAATTAAACTTAATGAAACACTCGGAATAGTTGAAAAAATAACTTTTGAGCATAATAATCTAGTCTCCACAGAGGAGAGTGAGGCTGCTAACCAACTTTTAATGGAGCAAAAAATAAAAATCGACCAAATAAAATCCGTTTGTGAGGAATATTTTAAACATTCTAACGCTGATGATAATTTAGAAATTGATAATGCCACAAGTCAGGACTCACGTCACCGCTCGTCGTCGCATCGGCCATCTTCAAATCACTCTAGATCTTCCAGACATTCAAGTTTATATCATCACTCTTCTCACAACAGTCAAAAAAGCCATCATAGTAAGTCCCAATCGACATCATCTTTGAACTTGCTCCTACAAAGGAAGACTGAATCTGCTGAGGCTCAGTTAAAGGCGAAACTTGCGGAGGAAAAGCTTACAAGGGAATTAAATTTGTTAGAACGGAAGAGAGAGATAGAGCTTAAAATATTGGAACAAAAGAAAATGCTAGAGAGAGACGAAATAGTAGAAAGGTTGAACGTAGTGAAAGATAAAGCTGAAATCGCCAGATTAAGAGAGAGTTTAATAGAAGAACATGTTGCTTCAGAAGATATGTCCGTTAGATCGCAAATTACACAGCCATTAATGTTTAGAGAGAGGAAAAGCTCGTCTTATTATGTACCAACCACCGAAAACCTTCGAATATTAGATAGCAGAATTGACAGAGAAGAGAGAAATATTTCATCTCAGATAGACGTATCATCTCTACAACATCATAAAAACGACACTACTTTCGTTATCCCTAGTGACATCAACAAACATTATTCTAAACCACATTCTTCGTCTTCATCAAACCATTCGACAAAAGGCCGTCACTTCTTCAACATCGATGATGTACCGTCTGATACATCTTCGTCAGTCAATCAACATCCATATAAAGATCAGACTAAAGCACTTCCATGTTTAAATCAGGATAAATCTCAAACGAACCGTTCAGAACTAAAAGATGTCGAAAACAATGTCTTCAATAATCCGGAAAATATCGATAAATCTCGTTATCAACCGATTGATAAATTTATTGACGATCTTATTGAAGGACAAGAAACCATTATAGAAGATGCAAGTGCGATAACTACCGCTAGAGTACTTCGCTGGGAGTATGAATCAAGGAATCTACCAGTTATTGATCTATTTAGGTTCGATGGTTCACCTAATAAATGGCCAGAGTTTGTGGAAAACTTTAAATCTAGAGTACACTTGAAAGTTTCCTTTGACGATAACACAAGGATGGAGAGGTTGATTAGTGTATTAGACGGTGAGGCGAAGAAGACTGTGTTATCGATTGGTGCAAGTGGCATATTTTACGCATCTGCATTAAAAGCACTGAAACGTGACTTCGGCAATCCTGTTGTTGTATCTTACTTTAAATTAAAAAACGTGCTCGATCTTCCTCAAATACCACCTCGCGACAGAACATCTCTCCGTCGATATCAGCAGCTTCTTAATTCTAATAATACTTGGCTAATCTCTATGGGCTACAAATCTGCTATTAATTCAACAGAGAATCTAGCAAAGGCTGTAGCTAGATTACCTCACCACTTTCGCAATCAGTTCTACAAATTTTCGAAAGACAAGATTACGAGTGAGAATAGCATTAATTTGATTGACTTTGAGAAATGGTTGAGTTGGAAGTTGTTAGAGCAATTCAATCCAATAGCAAATTTAATCGCAGATCAGGAACAGAATAAAATTAAAAATGGAAAGGAGTCGAAGAGGGATGAGAAAAGAGTGAGAACATTTGCAACAGGTGCAGGTAGTGAACGCAGTACGAAGTGTTGGATTTGTTCAGAAAATAATTTTGTTTTTAAGTGCAGAGAATTTGAATTAAAACCAGTGGCAGATCGTAGGAAGTTTGTTTTAGAAAAGGGACTTTGCTTTAATTGTCTTTCACCTTCTCACAAAATAAAAGAATGTAAATCTAAAAAAAGGTGTCGAGAAGATAAATGTGGAAAACGTCACCACACCCTGCTGCATTTAGGACCGCCACAACAAAATGAAAATGAAGATACAAAGAATGAATCTGAGGCAAGAATCACCCGATCTCGTACCACAAGTGACACCTATCTTCAAGTTATTCCGGTTACCTTAACTCATAACAACAAATCAGTAACAACCAACGCTATTTTAGATAGTGGATCAGATAGCACCTTAATTTGCGAAGAAACAGCGCGGAAACTCGGATTAGGTGGGAAGAAGCAACCGTTGAGAATATCGACGATCCTATCGAATTCAGAGACGTTTAAATCAAAAATCGTATCATTTAATGTTCATCCTACCAATCTGAAAGAAGAAATCAGAATCGAAAAAGCATGGGTTGTACCAGATCTTAACACTCTTACTAAAAAACGAAACATCACAGATTTAAAAGAATATGCTCATTTGAAAGACATCGATATACCAACCTTAAACGACGACAGAGTAACAGTACTTATTGGAATTGATACACCATCACTTCATTTTCAACACGATTATCGAGTAGGCAAACACAACGAACCAGTAGCTGTTAAAACGCAACTTGGTTGGATCCTATTTGGTGGAAAGAATAAAAACATATTTACCAATATTAATCGATTAGAAACTGATACGGATAATCTCAATAAAGCAGTAGAAAGATTTTGGGAAATCGAGTCATATGGAACAAAGCCTCCACTCCATCCAGACCTACTAACGAAAGACGAGAAACATGCGTTACACATACTTAAGTCGACCACGAAAATGAAAGACGGTCATTTTGAAGTAGGTTTATTGTGGAAAGATGAGAAACCAAAATTACCATACAACAGGGAATTAGCAGTCCAACGTCTGAAATCTAACGAAAGAAAATTGAGCAAGCAACCAATTTTAGCAGAAAGTTACAGGTTACAGGTCAAGGAATATATCGTTCTTGGACATGCAAGAAAGCTTTCAGACTTTAAGAAGAACCAAACATCCGATATCACCAACTACATACCACATCATGGTGTTGTCCATCCTAACAAGCCTGGAAAAGTTCGTGTAGTCTTTGACGCAGCAACAAAGTACAAAGGTATTTCATTAAACGACAACTTGTTGCCCGGCCCAGACTTGCTGAACAACCTAGTATCTGTATTACTCACATTCCGTACCAATCGTTACGCAATTATGGCTGACATTGAAAAAATGTTTCATCAGGTCAAAGTATCAAGGATAGAACAAGACGCTCTTCGTTTCGTTTGGAGAGAAAACACTGGCGACAATATTGATGACTTTGCCATGCAAGTACATTTATTTGGTAAAGTAGACTCACCTTGTTGCGCGAATTACGCTCTTCGACAAACTAGTATCGATCACGATCGCGAAATCGTAGACGCTATCACGAAAAGTTTTACATGGATGATTATCTGGACTCCATGAAAACGGTAGACGAAGCCGTATCGATAGCAAAAACCGTGACAGAAGCATTGAAAAGTTGTGGCTTTCGTTTAACAAAATGGCTTTCAAATTCTTGTGAAATTCTTAAGTGTTTTCCAAATACCGAAACCGTAATCAACGTCAATCTAGATCTAAACAAATTACCGACTGAAAGAGTACTTGGTATGTTATGGAATCCGATTACTGACTATTTCACATTCAAAATTGTCAACAAGCCATAATAACAGTGGTTCACACCTTATTGTTCAGTTAAAACGTTTCATCATGTCAAATGGTCATATCACAAAACAAGTGTCGCCAGTTTCTTGTTTCCCAGACTTCTTATCCCTTCCTGTTACCATCGACCCTGAGGTAAGAAGCCGTAAGCACTTTAAGATCAGAGCGCTTATAAACCACTCTGGTTCTCTTAATAATGGGCACTATACAGCCATTGTTCAAGACCAAAAGACAGACCAGTGGCTTCACTGCAATGACAGAGCTGTGACACAATGTGACGTTCGGAAGGAACTTCACAGCAAACTGTCCTACGTCTTTTTCTTCCAGGCAGTTTAAAATAATAGAAAATAAAATAAAAATAGAAAATAGAAAATTTAAAAAAATAAAAATTTATATATAAAAACGTCGCCTAGCAAGGGGGTTTGACTTGCTTAGTTCCCTTTTTACAGGTTCCTACAAGTCTTGTCTTTGGGTGTGACGACCCCACATATTACCCCAGTCAACCCTTGTTTTATATGCCAATAGATTGCACGGATTAAAGAATATTTGATGACAGAAGAGGATTCCAGGGCCTCCTGATGACCACTTAGTGGACCTCGGATTAGAGGTGCCCCGCCTGGAATCCTGACACCCCTTGGTTGAGGCTTTGGGGCGAAACCGTTTGGTGTCAAGGTTGGTATTGTGCAATC
Organism: Hydractinia echinata; assembly: GCA_030067915.1. Classification (NCBI taxonomy): domain Eukaryota; kingdom Metazoa; phylum Cnidaria; class Hydrozoa; order Anthoathecata; family Hydractiniidae; genus Hydractinia; species Hydractinia echinata. The sequence continues at coordinate 2,506,825 of JASGCC010000013.1, read as the reverse complement.
TTTGTTGTGTGTGTGTGTGTGTGTGTGTGTGTGTTTTTTTGTTTTTTTTTCACTGATATTGTGTATCCTGCGAAAGGGAAGTTTAACTGTCTTTTTGGCAGTAACTTTGGAGGAACAAAACCTCTAGGATTTAACCCTAAAACTTAACAGGTTGAGTATTTCATTGTGCCTTGCTGCAATGTTCAAAATTTTCTTTCTTAACAAGTTCAATATTTGACCCACTTGGCATCTTAACACCATTCATTTTAGAAGGAAAACTTATCATCCAATCTTTGTGGAAATCCAAAGTAGACTGGGATGAAGAAATACCAACCGAATTAAAAACAAGGTGGTTGAGCTGGAGAAGTGAACTGGAGAAACTAACATCGATCAACATTCCTCGATGGCTCAAACTACAATCCGATAATCAGTTGATTCAACTACATATTTTTTCCGACGCTTCAATCAATGCATATGGTGCTGTCGCATATCTACGTATTCAAGATACGCATACCATCAATGTAACATTCGTGATGGGAAAATCCAGAGTCGCCCCGTTGAATCCGAAATCTCTCACAATACCAAAATTAGAATTACAAGCTGCTGTCTTGGCTACAAGAATGAGAGAATCAATAGTGAGTAGTCTTTCCATGGACCTCAGTACCAAATTTTGGACAGATTCACAAATAGTTTTGAAATATATCTCGAATGAAAACCGAAAATTTCCAGTATTCGTTATGAATCGCGTCAACGAAATTCGTACTACGACTGACGTCAATTCGTGGCGTTTTGTACCAGGAACTCTGAACCCAGCAGACAATGCTACAAGATATGTACCACTATCATCGACCGAGAATTCCAGATGGTTAACCGGTCCATCGTTCTTAATCGAAGAAGAATGCAATTGGCCAGACCAAAGCCAAAATTTCATTCAAAGTGAAGAAGACGCAGATATTACCAACTTTCGGTCAACCAGTAACGCAATACCAGAGAAAACATCCTTTATCAAATGGGAAAGTTATTCCGATTAGCAAAAACTCTGTCGTCACATTGCGTGGATTATCAAATTAAAACGAAATTGGTTGTTATTAAAAAAGGGAGGATCTGAACGTGAAAAATTTGATTACCTGACCGTTGATGAAATTGAAGCAACAAAGTTACAGTTGTATAGCATCTCACAACAAGAATCCTACCCATCAGAATTCAAAAACCTACAATCACACAAGGAACTACCAAAAAGATCACCACTTGTAGCTTTGAGACCAATGATGCAGAACAATTTGATTCGTGTTGGAGGAAGAATTGGTTTAATCGATATACCATTTGAGTCGAAACACCAAGTGATAATCTCGCCGAAACACCACATTGCACGACTCATAATTCAACACATTCATCATACAAACTTCCATGTTGGACAAAACGCCACACTAGCACTATCAAGACAAAATATTTGGATTCCGACTGGAAAATCCTTTGTGAAGAATTTGATAAATGCATGTACATACTGCAAATCAAAGAAAGTCAAGCCAATGTCACCACTTATGGGAGATCTACCAATCGATCGTCTAGCTGTAGGTGAACCACCATTTAATCGATCAGGAGTAGATTACTTTGGTCCGATGATTGTCAAGAGAAGTAAGAGGGCAAGAGCTTCATCTGGAACCGTAAAAAGGTATGGAGCATTGTTTACCTGCATGACGTCACGTGCCGTTCATATTGAGCTAGCTGGAGATTTATCGACAGATAGTTTCATTCTTCTTCGACGTTTTATCTCAAGAAGAGGAAACCCCAAAACAATTACCAGCGACAACGGAACCAACTTCGTCGGCGCAGATCGTGAACTAAGAGAGCTGGTAACGAATCTGAATGAGACAAAACTTCGAAAAGAGTTAACAAAGAATAGTATCGAATGGAAGTTCAACCCACCATTTTCACCATGGATGAATGGAGCGATGGAATCTATGGTAAAAATCACTAAACGAGCGTTGAAAGCGATAGTTCGTGATCGCGTTTTCACCGAAGAACAGTTGCGTACATTCTTGACTGAAGTAGAAGCAACCATCAATAGCCGACCGTTGACTTCTATCAGCAGTGACGCAGATGACTACCAAGCACTAACGCCAAATCATTTTCTCATTGGGAGAGCGTCGCAAAATACACCTGTAGATTCTGTATTTACAGACCTCGACGATCGTAAAAGATGGAGAGCCGTACAGGCTGCTTCAAATATGTTTTGGAATAGATGGAGAAAGGAATACCTGCCTTCGTTGACAACACGTGCTAAATGGAATACAAATGACGACCAAATTAAGGAAGGAGACCTCGTGATAGTTAGAGACCAGAACGTCTTGAAAAATCATTGGCCGCTTGGACGCATTGCGAAAATCTTTCCTGGCAACGATGGCATCAACAGAGTTGCAGAAGTGAAAACTGCTGATGGAAATTACATTCGTCCCATCCGGTCACTTGCGTTACTGGAACGCAGTGCTAGGTGTACATAATTCGTGAAGAAACAACAACGACGTTGTAAAATTCGATGATAAATCTTGGGCAAACGATATTGCAAAGCGATGATGAAGAAACCGGAATGACGTACATACACGACGTACATACACTCACAGACAATCCATGAAATACTATCTTTCTTCAACGAGTTCGACGTAAGCAAGATAATCAATTATATCAAATAAAGCGTTACTAGATGGACAAAATTAAAATTTATCGAAATTCGTTCGTAGACGAGTACTCACTGGTGGGGAGTGTTTTGAACATAAACGATGAAGATCCGTCTCGGCGATGGAGACCCGTCACGTCGAATTAATTTTAATTGGGTTTTTATAGTTTTTTCGCGCGCACATTTCACATTGCCTCTAGTCTCCGTATGAATAGGACAAGCGTGTGGTAAAAGTGAGAATCGCAAATATCGTAGTTCTTGTTTGAAATCTTAACGTAAAGAGTTTCCTAAAGCAGCATAAAGGAAGCAAGCGCAGTAAACGACGCAATAGTTAGTGTTTTATGTTGTATTTTGTACGTGTAATATTTTGTCTATCGACGCAGGCTATATTTGTATTTATTTATGTTGTGTTTATCTTTTTGTATCTTTGTATTTTTTCTGTTTGTATTTAAGCTATGAAATGTCATCATCATACTGTACTAGAACGACCGATGTACCGTATTTTATTCTACCGCCCCCGTGTGTTCGCATAGTTGCGTCTACTTTCTTGTGTACCGTCCGCGCACAAAACAAAATATACTACTCCTAAATTCAATAATACCGGAAAAAAATACATTTTAAGTATTATTAAAATATTTATAAAAAATACTATAGATTTGGTCATATGTTTTCAACATTGTATCAGAAGAGTATAGGCTTCGTGTTTACAATGCATAAAAACGCCTAAAAATCACATTTTAAATCATTTAATAACTTGGGTTTTAAATATATTGATAATAGAGGCGGAAATTGCGGGAGTATATATATTTTATTTTGGCAGATGACGAAAATATACCAAATACCATTTCTGTAAAAAGATTTTTTGCGTATATACCGTAATTTAAGGAGCAACATATAGCCAAGTAAATGACACTTCAAAAGAATGTTTATACTGCATTGACATGACATTGTAATTAAAAACCACTAATACATCTGTTCTCATGTCCTTGTACAGTAGGACTGACAGACGCACAAATGTACTGAAAAATGTAATATATACATGCTCTGATCCAAATAGTAAGAAAAATATTCCCAATTCAGAATTTGGCTATAAACCACATTTGGAGTATGCCATTTCCCATCAATGCATCCTTGTTTGAAGGTGGGGACAATGCTAACTTTAACATCTTCAAATGCTCTTGCTCTAGAAAAAGCAACATATAACTGGCCATGAGAGAAACATGGCCTGCGCAACAATATACCAACCTTTTCAAAAGTTTGACCTTGTGCCTTGTTTATTGTCATAGCATAAGAGAGCCTTAGTGGAAGCTGTCTGCGACGCAAAACAAAAGGCATACCTGTATCCGAAGGTGCAAGCTGCAACCTTGGAATAAGTACTCGTTAATTTCTAATTCGCTTTGCTTAAACGAAATTAACCTTATTTATTTTCCCGTAGCCAGACTTGACAGAATAAAAACAAGTTGTTTGAGAAGAGGAGTCGTCTTAGCACATTGTTATCAAAATCTAAACACTTATCTATTGTCTTTTCTTTAGACTTGCTTATGGTCGATAACGTTTGGGCAGTCTTTCCTCCAGTGTCCAGTCTTGCCACAACCGAAGCACATTGATCTTGCACTTTGGAATCTGTACGCTGATTGGGAAGAATATGATGTGTTATGGTTGCCGATACTCCCAGACGGTTGAGATGGTTCTCTTGGAAATGCGAATCTTTGTGATTGGAAATGGTTTGGCATAGGTGGCGACGAGGACATTAGTTGGGTGTGCATAGTGCTGAAACGTGGAGGGTAGAAGGACTTTGGCTTTACCTTTGCTTTCTTTTTTGCCAGTGCTTTTGACTCAGCCGATTTTATCCGTTTTTCGTCATCTGAATCGCTTGCTAATTCATCGGATAAGTACTCTTCTACAGTGGCCCATCCTGCTGGTGATCTATCCGCCATTTTTATTAGCTTGTTTCGCTTGATACGGAACCTTCTTTGATAAGGTCGATAACATCTTCCAAATCTTCCACTAATTTTTGGTTAAATTCGAATTGGATTTGATTACCTTTAAACTTAAATTGTCTCGACGATTCTGGTTTAGCTGAAACCTTCATGTTTTTCGGTGTACTCTGTTGTTGCAGTTTTGTTTCGAATTCTTGTTTCTGTTTGATAAACTTTTTGTCCAGGTAGCTTCTGATTAGGTCAAATTGTTCCATTCCGTTGAGCGTTTGTGGGGCAGATTGGCTGTTGATAACAGGTTCTTCCATGTTATTATTAGAAGTTTCGTCCATTTTTAATGCAATTGCGTGACCTTGAATACTTGAAAGCTAATCGACGTGTGATTGAATTTTCTGAAAATCCGCCCTTTTGCTTAAAATCACGTGACAACGTGATACCGAGGTTATTACTGTAAGGCCTGTGCTACACCGAAAATAAATTCTAATCACTAATGGCATTTCCAGTAATTACTTCAGCATCGACACAGTTGTCGTGAAGATGTCTTACAATTAGGCGAGTGCCATTACATAAGCCTTTATTTATGTTTATGTTTCTTAATAACATAACAATAGCACCAGATTTTAATTGAAGACAATGAGGAGGCATACCTGAGGCATACCATTGTGATTCTCTCCATTTAGCACAAACCAAGCTGTTAATTTTGTGGCTTGATTTGCAGCTCTGTTCACAGCTTCTTCAGCCTGGCCTTGCTGAAAATAAACAATATGGCTATGGACAACATGAGATTGCTCATGCATTTTAAATTCAAAAAGACGCCATACTGCTTGCTTCTAGTGCACTGACATACCTAGCGTCACGACCGAATAATTTCAAACAGATCAGGTTGTTCCTGTTGATTAGGAATTTCAGCTGAAATAACACTGTCTATGTCATCTGCATTCCGAAGTTTATCATTGGGATCTAAATGAAGTAACAAATGACAATGAGGTAAACCCCTCTTTTGAAATTTTATAACATAAACATGTGATACAGTTTTACCTAAAACACCCCTTTCAGTGACATATTTTAGGAGTTCATTTAGTTTCAATTTAAAAACTCGAGAAACTAAATCAGGTCGATCATGTGCATGTTGGCCTGCAAACAAATTTTCTGTAATCTCGCGCCATTTTGGATTGCAGGTAAAAGTCAGAAAAAAATCTGGTTTTCCAAATTTACCAATGACAAGCCATAGCATCTTGATAGTTTTGAGCCATGGCACGTGGACTCCCAGGAAAGATTAAAGGAAGGACAACAATACGTCCTGGTTGAAGGCTTTGCTCTTCAGCTGGTGCATTCAAGTGGTCAGCTAAACCTTCATAACTGTCAACACACAGTTTGTTTGATTCGCACGAATGTAATTTAAGTTGTTACCCACAACTTTAACATAAGAATCAACACAATACTGTTAAAATAACTTCTTACCATAATGAATCGGGCTAAAATTTTCCCAAACAGCTAAACGGTAAGTATAATACTGCAACATTGTAGTAGTATTTCTAGTACGGGTTGCACGTTCGGCAACATGGGGTATCCCATAATACCAACCTGGTTCACCCCTTGGAAAAAAAAGAGGATAAACCATCGGCTCTAAATTTGCAGATAACGTAGAAATATTTTGCAAATTGTCTCCACGTGGGTAGGTAACAATATCCCTGTTTCCAGAAGGAGCTCCATCTTGGCCAACAAAAACTGCGGCTACTTCGTCATGATTTGGCATGTTATATTGCCTTCGATCACTGCCAACTCTCATGCACATGCGTACTTCTGATGGGACACGGTTTTCAGCTGCTGCCTGAGTTATTTCATCAGCTTCAACTTCAGCCATGTACCTGTATGCAAACTGTTCATTACATCTTGAACAGTTTGCATCACGTCTTCTCTGCAGCCGTTATTTTCAGGACGTGCCATTCTTTCATTGAGTGCTCTACCTGCTTCATAAATATAAAGTTGGTTAAAAACAGGAGATTGGCCCTCAGGCGGGTAAAGATCCCCACCACGATGCCATATTTGACCACAGATCCGAAAGCATGGTGGTCCACGACCAGGGGGAGGACGTAGATTTGCTCCAAGTTGCCTTAGCTGCGCAGGGTAGGAGACAAATTATTGAGTGCGACTTTGCCGTTATGACAGCATTTAAAACACTCTTCATTTTCAAACTTTACAGCTTGACAATACTCACATTTTTTGTCCATAACACCTAAATAATAAACATTAGGCAATACATGTTGACGAGTACGAACTGCAACATTTCGTTGTGCATTTTCTCGTCTTCTATTTGCAACTTGCCCAACATTTTGCCTTTGTCGAGCAATTACTTGCCTTGCAGCATCTCTAGCACGTCTTTTAGCACGTGCAGCAGCTTGCCCTTCGGCATTTTGTGCACATCTATTAGCTGCATGATCAGTATTTTCTAAACGACGTGCAGCAGCTTGCCTGTCAGCATCTCGAGCACGTCTATTGGCAGCCTGATCAGTATTTTCTAACTGACGTGCAGCAGCTTGCCTTTCAGCATTTTGAGCACGTCTACTGGCAGCTTGCTCGATACTTTCAGCATTACGAACTGCTGTCTGTCTTACAGCATCATTATGATGCCTGCTGTTGACATGGTCAACAGTTTCAGTACAACGCAAAGACGCAACACGTTGTGCAAGTCTACGTCTAGTTAAGGACACATCATCAATAATTGATGCACGTGGTATGACATTTACCTGATGTAGCATATCTGGTTGAGGAATATCTGGCATGTGGCCCATAATGAGACCTACTAACCTTTGATTATTTCCAGGGCGTTGCAACACAAACCTGCCTGCATTATTAAAAAGCCTAAGAAAGAAAAATTTGAAATTTCTTACTTTTTAAGAATTTAATGTTCTAGCTAGGTCGTTGTGTTTTATCCTTGACAACAAAAGATCTCTGTTGTAAGTCGTTGTCTGTTAATCTTGACAAAAAGGATGAAAATATATGTAGCTAGCTATTTATGCTGTTTTTGCTCGTATATTAAACAAGCTATATGCACGCCCTCTATCAATACCACTTTGCAACTTCGCTGCTTATTTTTTTTCTTTTCTTTTAAAAACTTCTTTCTGTAAGCCTAATTCAGTCACCTTCGTGAACTTGAAAAATCTTTTTTCGCTTGCTTTGATTTTCAAGGGAAACTTGAAATTTCCAACAAATTAAATTATTTTGATCACGTGACTTTTTTAGCAAATTAAATTGCTTTATTTTGATCACGTGGTTTATAATGTAAACAAACAAAATCTCGCGGCTTTTCTCGGCAAAAAAGATGTACACGTTGTTTTTTTATATATAAGAATATGCTTTATAAGAATATCAGGATGGGATTCTAGATTAAAAACAATAGGTAATTTGTTTAGAACAATAGAAAATTAGAAGCTTTGTTAGAACTTTCGTTATTTTTGTAAAAAAACATGTAATATTTTCGGCTACATCAAAGGAAAATAAACACATCCACTTTGCCTGTTACAGACACACAGACACACTCTCCGTATTATTATAAGAGATATATATAAAGTAAAAATGTAAACACCGCTCCTCATTCATTGCTTTACCGCCATCTTTATTTGATTTTTTCGGCTATTTAGCCTGGATACTGCCAACGGGTAAAATGATACTGCCCATGGTCAATGATACTGCCTACGGTGTAGGGAAAAAAATTGCAGCGTCGTTAGAGTTCAACTGGATAATTCCGAATGCCTCATTAAACATTGGCGGCTGTTGTTACTAATATTCATTGGGAATATTTTTATAATAATAACAATGTAACTGAAATACTTGGTTTCAAAAATTGATTTTTCTTTTAACTAAATTCTTTCAATCACCTGTGTAATTAAATAGAAATTTAATATAAAATGTTTATCGTAAAAAGTCTTTAAATAGCTCAGTTTTCCTTCATTTAAAGTTTAACCAATTGTTTCCGTCAAACAAGAAGGTTGTTTCTTATTTAGTTCAGACTAAAGAGGATTGCATCATTCACACAAAACATTATTCGTCACACATTTTCGCATAAATATCTGCACATGATTCGCCACTGTTACTAGGCAGGTGTCCGTTAGGGACCCAAGCTTCCCCATAATGCAATCTCAGCTCCTGTCCTTTGTGAACAGTGTGATTTATTGCATTGAAGATGAGGTAGGGAGAGTTAGCGTTGTATCCTGGTGCAGAAAAGAATCCGTAAGCTTTATGATTTTCCATAGATGGGTAAAGTAGGTTGTTTTGATCATCTGTAATGACTGTCGCAACATGTCCCACATCATAAGGGGGCGTAAACCCACATCCCCACTTTGTTAGTGGTATGTTTTTTTTGCACGTTACACCAGGTCCACCAACATGTACCAATTTTATGTCAGTCAATACTGCATCATGTTGTATGTTAAATGTTCCAAACTCGTTTGCACGTGCTCCAAAGCAGACATTGCGTTTCAATAAAATCCATTCACCTAAGAAATATTTTCATACTACTAATGATTTATCCTTTATCTTTATTTTTTTAAATGACTGTAACATGTTGATCCTGGACTGTTATTTCATTTTACATTATTTAATTTGTTCATTTGTTTTTTTTACTTTATGTATATTTTAACTTTCCCATTCTTAAGAGAATAAGAAAATGCGTAAGAGAATTTAAAAAAATAATCTTGAAGCTACAAAATTCGCCGAATGCTGCTACAATATGCCATCATGCAATTCTATATAATTCACGCGCACGGGCCTTTAAAGTTTCAAACAAGCAGACTAAGGCTATTATTGGCAGTTGAAATAGAGAGACGAGCAAATAAAAATTGGTTGTATTTCGTCCAACTTGCAATTTGTAATACGTTTAAACAGTCCGACTATATAGTTGAAATCCATTTTAGAAAATGTTTTAGAATTCGCCGATTTCTAAGACTGTAATATAAAACATTGCTTGAGATTGAAGTATAAATCCAGTATGCATGGTCTAAACCACCGAGATGGTAGTAATCGGTATGTACCGAATAAAATGCATAATTCTCTAAAGAAATAATTTTAATGTCAGATTCGTTTGAAGCAGAATTTTCAGATCTCATTCACAAATTAAATTATCGCAAAAAAGGTTTCAAATTTAAATTCTTGCGAAATCTATAAAATTTCGGGAACTTTCAAACGGCAACTCGAAAGGGATGTTTTTTATGACCAGTTGATTACGTTACGACAAAATAACACTATTCCGTAGGAGATTTATCTAACTTCCACGACATATTCACTTTTATAATCTTTAATTTCGGTTTTTAGGAAATATAGACAGTATTTTCAGCTTGGGTAATAAGTGTTTCGGGTATCCTTATTTTAAATATTTCCAAGCAGCAAATATCGACAAAAATATGTACTACACGATGGACTTTAGCTAATATTATTGCGTTCGGTTATCATTTAAGGCATGATTTTTAATTGTCCTGTAAGAGAGTAGGGTTAAATTAGGAAAATTTAAACTAAGCACCAAATTGCGGCGTTAGTGAAATCGAAAAACACTGCAGAACAGCAATGGCGTGCGATAAAAACGACTATGTTGCGGTTGATAAAACCGCCGAAAATAAACTTCTTACAAGAAATTTGCATAACTTGAGAATAATTAAAACAAATCGACAGCGCTGAATAACCGATAAGGGGTAGCACGTTGTCCATATGGCATTTGGTTGTCAAAAACCTTTTGGCAAATGTTTGTTAGAAGGGCACTTAGCTTAATCAACTTGGAGTATATTCAACTCACATTTGAAGCCTGTCTCGTCACATGTATCCACACATTTCCCACATTTGCATGGTTTTTTTTCTTCACAAACAGGGCCGACCTAAATGAAAAGAGTAAAGTGCCACAGTACTTAATTACTGATTAGATAAATTTATAGTAAGCAAAATTAAGACATTTAAAAAATATTTTTGAAGACATCTAAAAGACACATCTGAAGATATCTAAAGGACGTCTTTTTAACTGCTAAATTGTCAATTTTAATGCATCTTTTTGCAGTATCCATTAGATGTTTCATTAATAAAGAAGTTTTGTGAATGATTTATTTTAGAAACTTCATAGGGCATCAAAAATAGGTTAATGCCATCTTAAACATGTAAATATGTCTTATAATAACTTTGTTTTATAGACATCTACAGTGCGTTGTCGCGCACCTAGTTAGAAACGTTTAAGACGGCTTATTCTTGTCCCTTCACCACCAAAATTTTTTTTAGGAGGTTACAGATTTGTTAGAATGTTTGTTTGGTTCCGTATGTGATATTTTTATTTTTGGTCTTCCTTATAACATTAGGTCTTGCTTATACCATATAAAACTAAAAATCGTTGGAATAAGCTTTCCCACCGCTGATGCAAAATCTTAGATGGCCTAATCATTAACATAAATCGTCCATAATTTCTGGTTTTGTTGTTTACAAAAAAACTCCTGTGCACGACAGATTTTTTAGCAGTGCAATTAACGCGCACAAATTATTTCGTAGAACGTAATAATTATAAATTATAAGTAGTCATTTGACCAACGTGTGCCAAGACCTTTTCGCCGCAATTAATTCATCGTAAAAGCAAAATGCTCTGGGAACAAGGTTTGTTTTTTAAGTTGGAGCACTAAAGTTCAATTGAACTGCTTACAGGTATAAAATTTTAACAAGTGAATAGTTACGTGCTTTCTATTCCTATTAACATTAAAGTTTAATCAATCAGGTGAATGGACTGACGTGAAAAATTTCTCGTAATTGTTTATACAGAATTGCCCTTCTTACTTAGTTATGGTATCACACCTTTTTCCATCTTGTTAAAAGGGAGGGTTTTGCTATTATGCAGAATCTTCGGAGGGTTACGACCTCTATAATAATTAACCAGCCGTCATTAGACAAGTTATATCACAACAGCCAGCTCTTTTGTCACTTCATCGTCATCATTGGTCAATAAACATATTGAATATATATATCTGTTTAAATGAATGAAAATATTCACTCATTTATGTTTCTATGGAATTTTACACGTCGCTTGATGACCATCATGGCGCATGCTAGTTGTTTCTTTAAAAAACGTTATAAGCGCAATGAGGCTTAGAATTGCTAAATCTTAAGAAAAAAAGTCTAGTTTAAAGTTTTAATGATTTTCCGAAAACACAACAAAGATGAACTTTGTTAAACGTGTATAAACCTAGATTCCAGATCGCAAAAATTTATAATGCACTGTAAACTAAATGTTAAAGATATAAGAACAAACCTATAAACAGTTGCAGCCTGAGCAATTTGTGGCTCATGCAAACAATCTAATATCTTCAAAATCGATGACAAAAAGAATCTCTTAATAGGAAGAAACGAATTAAAAAGTGAGAAAAGCGGAAAACATATAATTTTCGTTTATTATAGATTTATTATATTCATTTGGTACGTGAGATTACACCCAGTTGGGTTAAGGTTAGGGGATGTGAGTGATAATCGACAAAGTTGGAAGTTTTATAAACCATTTTCGCTCTGAAAGGAACAATTAAATATCCGAAAATCTTCACCTCTTACACACTGATTAATATAGATTGTTGCCAACCTCATTCACAGCGCCTGTGTCGCTTTTTTATGTCTGGTCGGCGAGACGAAAATGTCCGTCTTGTCATTCAGATATAAATAAAAAACAACAGGCCCTGGAAACGAAATTGTATTGTTGCAACATGTTTTTTTTAATAAGTTACAAATATGGATATTGAAATTTTGTGAACCAGTTTGTCTATCAGGTATATATAAAATTAAAACAATTTTTTACAGAACTCTATGGTGCCCATTAAATATATTATTATCAAACACATTTTTCCGTTCATATGAACGAATGAGACCTTGAAAACCAGTCTAAACTACTCACGCTTATTGCATGCTCATTGGTTTCATAGTGTGTCCATCCATTTTCCTTTTGTAACTTACTTCCAGGGTCAGTTCTAGTGGATTGGTGTATTCTGCATTGTGAGTGATGAAACATGTAGCTGAATGATTTGCACTGTGGAAATTGCATGCATATAATCAAGCATTTCTTCAGTGCGATGTTTCTTACAAAAGAATATGTCGAATTTATTAGAAGAAAATTGTTGAATACAACATCAAAGACAGCATCAAACTTGTTGCATTCAGGCAGTCGTAGTATATCTCCTTTACTAATACATACGATACATATCAACAGTGTTAAAAATAACAGCGCCATTTTCGATGTCATTGCACTTCGTAGGTTCGTGCTCAACATGAAGAAGATCTTTTCACAATAAAGACTATTTTCAAAGCAGAGAATATTTTCAAAAAAGAGTAATCGAAATTTAAAAGTTTTGGCTGACTGCAATTAACTATTCATGTTTCTTATTGCTTGATGCGTCAGGAATTTCATTGATTCGTGTTTGTTTTTTTGCATAAATTAGCACGATAATAGTAAGCAGTTTCGTTACAAGAATTTATTCTATAAATATTTAATATTAGCAACACCAACGACAAGATAACAAGGCTATGTTACAAATGTATGCAACCAAACTGAATGTATTTTTTTGCATGTAAACAACATAGCTATGCTATTTTTTCTTTTAATGTTTGTGTACTGCTTAATATTTTTCGAAACATGCTTGTATTTTTACCACAACAAGACAAAGACTTATTCCTTCCCCATGTTTGATAGCGGTATTGTCGTCACGTTCAGAATACTGGCGTAGGAGCAAAAAACATTTGAAAGTAAGCTTTTCGACAGCATGTCGGGTATATATTGTAAGAAAATATTAAAAACTATTATTTTGGGTTAACATTCTCTCGAAAAATCATTTTATGAATTATTTACGGTCGAAAATATTGATTTCTTAAAAAGTCACGAAACTTAAACGAAAAAGTAGTATTCGAGACAGAATGATTGCTTCCCCGTAATATATTTTTGCTGACGTCGCCAGCAATGGTGAAGCGGGTAGAAACCATTACCCAACTTGATGGTTTTTCAGAACGTTGTATGTGTTTTCTTTTCGGTTCGTTTCTATGTTCTGCTACTTCTACAGGCGTTAACACAAAATTATTCTGAAGATTAGCGATAGGTAGAAGTTTTGTAAGTATTCTACGGAAATTATCCTCCTCCAAGGTTCCAGTGAACCCTTCTTCATTTCTAAATGCATTAAAAGGCCATGTTTCTAATGCAAGGGGCGCTGCTTTTAATCCATTCTCTCAGCAAGATGCCCTAGAGATTCTTGAGTATCTCATACCAGAGTTGTCTTTAGCCTTTCCTTTCTTTGGTAGCTTATTCAACACTCGTGTGAAAATCTGTACTACTTGCAACACTTGAAATAATATTAGCACCTCTGAGCCAGTAAGTCCATTTCTTCAACTGCCCTTGACATCGACTTTACAATCGTCAGTAGATAACTTTTTGGAGAGCAAAAAATTGTCAGGAGTTAACTCGTACTTCTGTCACTACTGCAATAGTTACCAACCTGCAACAGTTGAAAAAGAAGTCGCAGAGTGCAGTTCACTTTTGATTCTGCAATTAAAGCGCTTTGCCTATAACAAAGGTCTTGTGTCTCAGGTTTGTTCTCCTGTCACATCTTACCCGGACACCCTTTATATACCTATCACTGTAGAAAGTGAAGCCTCTTGTCGCAAGCACTACAACTTAAGGGCTGTAATCAAATTTGGACAATGCCCATTACGCTACTGTTGCTTATAACCAAGTGCATGGTAAGTGGTTTCATTGCAACGACAGAGCAGTGGTCCCTTGCAAAAAAAGCTTGCTAAATGGTGTACAACCGTACATCCTTTTCCTTGAAGAACTTAGGTAAATTGCAGTCAACACCACAACTTCCGGTTTATGTTTGACTATTTTTATTTTTTGTAGTCTTGTCTTTGGAGAGTGACGACTCCACTTATTACCCCAGTCAAAATAAAAGCAAAAAACAAAATAAAAATCACGCCAGCAAGGGGGTTTGACTGCACTGGTCTTATCTTTGGAGAGTGACGACTCCACTTCTTACCCCAGTCACACAAGACTGTACAGAGTAGGACAGATGAAAAATTATGGATGAAAGAAATGTCTAGTTCCTGCTGAAGACTGTTCGCAGACCTATTTTGAGGTGACTCAGCTAGACATTTCGGGTACCTTTGTTCAGGAATATGATTCGAAACCCTTGTACCCTTTACAGAAGTCCTGTCCTACTCTCTCTGTTTGTTTGTTCAATTTTTGTGCCAATCATCTCCTTGAAAAAAGGAAGAATTGTGTTCTTTTATATGAGCAAATTCTTTAGAGGAGCAAAACCTCTAGACTTTAAATTTTAAGACTTAACTGGTCGAGTATATCATTGTGCGTGCACTTTGTAACTTTCATTCTTCTTCTTTTTTGTTGTGTCTTGAGCCGGAAAATATTTTCTTTAAGCACTTATTTTGTAAGAATATACTCTGAAAAATGGATCAGAATTTTTGAACATCCTGAGAATATGTCTAAGCTTGATAGTTTGTTTTAAATATGAACATTTGCATGACGCACAAAATTGGTTAGAAGTTTACTTTTTTTATTGTATTTTAAACGAACTGAACTCCTTTCCTGTCCAAGCAATGGGCCGTTAAATGTAGTAAAAATTTCCATTAGCTCTAGCTTTAGAAACTTATAGCAGGCTTTATTTTATAAGGCATTGCATATTTTCAGGCAATAGTCATGCTAAGAACATATTGAGAATAATGAGAATAGCATTTGTCAAGGAAGTTAAAAACATCGAGGCTGAAACGAAAACCCACTATTCTTATAAAAACAGCGTGTATATCCTAGAGAAGAATTTATATAAACTGTAAAAAGTAATTTCTTCCGTTGTTTCTTGTTTTTAACACTAGAGACAATGTGATTCGGTGTTGATGTCGATAATAAACATAAACCTAAAACCTAAACTTAAATCAATGTTTACATCTGTTATTCTTCAATTCAAAAACGTGTTGGGAATAGCCCACACAATAAAATATAGCTCAGGTACACAATATCTGTTCGTTCAAATAAAATTACAACTGTCTCACAATTCAACAAAGTCATCTACTGGAAGAGGAGCCATTCTCCGAGAATCAATTATTATAGCAAGTACAACAGTAGTTGTTTGCTTTCTTTTTATAGTTTTTATTTATTTGTTTATATATACGTTTTATGTCAATATATGTTTCTTTGTTGCGATGTCATTCGTTTTACAGTGTTTTTTTTTAATATTGTTGTGTGCACATTATTTGTATTGTCCAGAGGGTTGCTTTTTCAATTAACTTGGTTGTACAGACCATCTTTGTAAAAGGGAGATCTTGCTTTGCATAGAGATCTTTAGAGGGTTTAACCTAACCACTTAAAATAAGAGTCATTAGACTAGACAAATCACTACAGCTTGCTGTTTTGTTATCTCATAATCATATATATTTCAGACGGTATATTTGGCAAAACATTTGCTACAATCTGGACATTATGGGGCAATGTTACACAATGCCCTTTGTAGCTAACTAGTCGTTAGCCCGTGGAAAAATCCACGGGTTCGCCCGTCCTTTTTATACCGCATTGCGTGCGTCTCACTACTTGCGCAGCTGAGCTACCATTTTGCGTGACGGACAGACGTATACGGGTATTTTAATATAGATACTTACATATCTATGTTTTACGTACACTTGCATTACTGGAAAGGCTCTTGCCTCTCTTCACACTGCGACAGGCCTTGTAGATCACTGGGAACAACACTAGGAATAGTGTTATTTTCAACACTAAACTTTTTGGGAAAACCCTTGTCTTTAGTACACCTCGTGCATACATAATTGTTCTTATCTCTTTTGTAATTAACAATAAGAGGAAAATGAAAGAGCAGTTGCATTCAATAATTTAGGAGTAAAAAAATAAAACTTTAGCTAAATATATATATACCTTGATTTTGTTTTGTGACACAATCAATATCCTTCAGCAATGTTCAACACGAGAGTTAATATGCTGGCGAAACGCTGCACGACACGTTAGTAAAATAAAATACCCGTATGTAAGCATAGAATTTGAAAAAACGGAACCGGATAAAAAACTATATTTTGTTGTTGTTTTTTAACGTCTGGCGGACTTTGAACCGCCCCTTATAGGGCGGAAATAATAAGGGAGAATGTTAGAGGTCTGTTCCTTTACAACTTTCGCTGCTACATCTTTCGTAGGCTGATTGTCACGTGACATTCTGGTATAAATCTGAAACTCGCTGATGTAACCAGTGTCTGATTCAGCAAGGACCCAAACTTTGATTCCAAACCTTGTTCTCTTAGAGGGAATGTATTATCTGAAATATATTCTTCCATGCTCGCCTTTATCCGGTTTAAGCAAGACAATTTTCTCACGGAGTTTTCTAACAGTTTTGAGTTTAACCTTGTCTTTGAAAATACGTTTGTCATCTAGTTCCAATAGCTACATTGAAAGTAAAAGGACGTAGCAAGTTTTAACACGAAAGCACTGTATATCAATCAGTTGAAACCTGCATTGAACTATGGTTTAATGGCCTCTAAAGAACTATCACTATTTTAATGTTACATATAACGGCCACTTGTTGTAAAATATTTTATTATCTGATGATGACTTGAACTATAGTCGAAATATTAGAAATTACAAAATTTTGTTTTATTTATGATCTGGCTAACGTGATTTAAATAAAATGAACTTATTCGGACTTTATTTTTACTTTTTCTGTTTAAATTGTCATATGGCTCAAAATTTTGTAATTTAACTTTAGTTTAGAGAAAATTTTTGCGCATTTTAAAAATTTGGAAAATTTTCAGAATGAAGAAAAAAATCGCGTTGGATGATGTTGGATCGCTTTCAAACATTTCATCCAACAATTTCGGCAAGATCAAAGCAAGTCTCTGATTGAAATGCGTCATCTTTCATGTTGGATTGGTTTGGTAGTATGTTATGTCCAACATCTACAAACTCTGTGAATTTCGAATCCTTATCCACTCCCTTGTTTTACCACGTGTTGGCTTTTTGTCATCTGAATCAAGAAGCTCATTCAGTAACACAACAAGCACGACCTCTTGTCATCCGCCATTTTGTTTTTAAAGAATGAATGAACAATCAAACTTTCAAACGTTCAAATATTGGAAGAAGTGCCCACAAACCTAAAATCTTACATCAAGTTTTTCGTCCAACATTTCATCCAACATGGGAGAAGCGTGTTTTTTATGATCTAAAGTGACTTTTATAATTATTAAAGCGTTGTCTAAAGGCTGTCTTCGTGCTACCAATATAAAATTTATTACAAGTCTTACAGGTCAATTTATAAATTACACCATTCGAATTACAATTTAAGTCGCTTTTCTGCAAATAGAAAATGAGATCATTAACCATAAAATTATCAGATACTTCTAAAAAATTACAAACTTGGCAATTACGGCGACCACAGCCGCTGGTAGAACCTGCCTTATCTTTTTCATTAAAAAGCTTAGCACGAACAAGAATATTATGAAGAGTGGGAGGCCGACAAAAAGGTACCATAGGAACAAAATGAAAAACTGTCTTGTTCTCTTCGTCACACTGAAGCACAACCTGCGATGAATGAAGAATGTTGTAAATATGCTTGCTAAGAGCAGGATGATATGTAAGAACTAAAAAATCCTGTTCGTTTGCAGTAACAGCCACTCCTTCAACTCAGAAATCCGCTCTGCAAAAAAAAACATTATCCGAACAAATACGACGAATTCTAAGAGCTTGGTCAAAATGAATACCCCTTTTAGTATGAAAATGGTGACAAGAAGTAAAATGTAGAAACTGATGAGTGTCTGTCTCCTTAACATCTAACAATTCGATGCTATCAAAAGAATATTTATAAGTGAATTTAATACTCAGATGAATACTATTAAGGTACGTAATAAACTCTAATAGTGCTTCTTCCCATACTAAAAGAATATCGTTGATGTATCTCCACCAAACCCAGGGCTTAAGATGGTAATTTTCCAAGGCTGTATCTTCAAAGTCTCTCATAAAAAAAACCGCACAGGGGAGAGCAAACTTAGTACTTACCGCAGTACCTTGAATCTGCCTATAAAACTCTTTTTTATGTTCAAAAAACATAATGATGAGTTTTATAGGCACTTTTTGATGCGTATATCATCTAGTTAGTGTTTGTACTTTAGCATTATGCACTGTGTCAAAGAGTCGATTTCCTCCATTAAGAAAGTTGTAAGTTTTTATATTCTCACGAGTTTTGTCGTATTATTTGTTTCTTTGATAAACACGTTCGTTTATAATTCTTTTGAGTATTATTAGTAGTATTATTAGTTTTTTTCTATAGTCCTTTATTAACGTTCTTGTTTAATCTTAACAACTTTATCGTTTATGTTATGCACGGTGCACCGATTATGCATTAAATCTAATCCCGTTACGACTTTTGCTAATGTTTATGTGAAGTAATGTTTTATAAAGTGTTACAAGTGTAAAAAATAGTCACCACTGCAAAGCATGAGACTTTGTAGTTTTTAAAAATAGTATCAGCCGCCGAGTGAAAGCAGTTTAAGGATACGGTAGACCCTTGTTAAAATTTTTCAATTTTTTTTTTTTTCACGTATGTAACTTCTATGCTAAGTTTCCAGTAAGTTTTAGAAAAAATATATTATAAAAGTGTTATTTTGGTGGAATAGAACAAGGAAAATGTATTTCTTATAACATTATCTTTGATCTTGCCCCGAATATGAGTCACGAATTTAATTTTCTTTTAAACACTCACACTCTGTATTAAAATTAAAGACTTTAAAGTATTAGAAATATAATTCACCATGCACACTATTATTAGCAAGCTATAAATTATTCTGCATTTTTTTAAATACTGTGAAGTTATACTGTTATACTTTTTCTTTTACATACTGCTTTTTTAATATTTATTTTTCTATTATCATCGTTTTTATTTGTACGTTTAGAAGCCATGTTTCACATTTATCAATACAAATTTTTAACTTACTTTAATTTTATACCGAAAATGTTTTCATTAATTATTAACAAGGCTAAAATTCCATTGCTACACTTTTGCACAGGTACCAAAAGAAATGTTTAAGCCTTTTTTTCTCGAAACAAGAAATTCGGTCGATATATTGCCTGTTTGCGTTGGTAACTCCCCTCCATTTCGTTGAAAACTAGCGAAACAATTTTTTTTGAAACAGTTACACGTCTAGCCAGGAGACCCAGCGTAATTTTTCTTACCACCGGGAAATCGGAGTAGTTAAGGTGGGAAAAATTACGCTGGGTCTCAAACGATTTTTCTTCGGCCAAAATCTGGCCGCGTTTTTTGATTGGCTAATTCTATTGTTCTTTGCTCACGAGGTCCATGTCGGGGAAAGCCCTTTTCATCCGAATATTCCAGCGAGCGGCTTCACTCACCCTAACAAACATTAGTAAACTATAAAGTTTTTACCAGAGTAAGATGTGGCCAAGCTTGGTAAACAACTCACAGATAAATTAAAATGGCCTCCGAAGCGATTAGTCACATTGTCCAATTTAAACTCGGGGTTTCCGCTGAGTCATTCGTTTGCGTCTAAGCTTTAGTTTGAGAGAAACTCATTTTATCAACTCGAAGAAGAAAGCTTAGTTAACTAGGCTATTACACGTCTGGCTGCAAATTCTTGTTTTTTTTTATTTCGAAATTTGAATAATTATCGAGTTATCGCCGAATGATTCATCAAACGATGTAAATTTGTGGAGATATGTAGTGTTTTAGACAAAATGCATTATAACTTGAGAATGAATAATTTTTTTGAAAAAATGTAGAGCTGAATAAGAGCAATACAACGATGTATTTTTAAACGAAAAAGGGAGTAGGGAATTTATCAATATGTTTTATAATATATAAAAATGTTTTTAAAAAAGGTACATGTTAAGGAGATATTTTGGTTATACTGAACATGTGTCAAAAGGGGCTACCGTATCCTTAATCGCCGGAAACGGGAAATGCGCTGTCTTATTCATTGCTACAGGACGGCCCTTGGTGGGATCATAGTCATTCTATTATTAGCCTACGGCGAAGTCGTTTATGATAACACCAGAGTTTTAGAGCTAGATAACATAAATATTCCAATACAATAAACTCGTTTTAAGTGAGACCACGGATAAGTGTGAGTTTCACTAACTGGGACCAAATTTTTCCGGCTCTTGAATTAATTTACTAAATCTAAGCAAAAATAATTCGCTTAAGTGAGAATCGGGATAAGTGAGTCTTTAGTTAAGTGGTACCCTTCATACGGTCCCTTGAGCCAAAAAAACTTTGAAATATGAAAATAAAATAAATAAAAAAACACTTCTGACCGAGTTGAAATTAAGCTTTGCTGAAAAGACATTTGGTCAGTAAAAAGCATTTCTGTACTTTTGTTAATTATATATCCTTCTTTACATTCTCTAAAGGAAGGTTAATATAACTAAGAAATCCATTTACAAAAACGTCGATGATTGGGACATTTTAAACTTTTTTGAAGAACGTCCCAATTAGAGGAGGATTCGAAAGTAAAAATGTATATATATATAAAAAAACTGAATAAATTAAAAACCTAAAAAATTAAGTATAGATAGTTGCGGTGTGACGTATTTTTGCCCTTTTATATTTAGAACAATGGACATGAGCACGCATGTAACCATCACACCACAACGATCGAAATAATCAACCGAAAAAAACAACTTATGCTGAAATAAATAAAATATGCTTAAATAAAAGATTCTAGTAACGAAAAAACAATTCTATTTCTTTTTTGATATTTTATTCCTTAAAATTAAGTTAATAGCCAATCTACCTTATGTAGTCCTTCTTTATTTGTCTGTCCGGATGTGTGCAAATATGGACTTTTGTAAGCGTTTGCAACTCATCTATAATTATAAAACTTGCGTAATCTCATTTGAAATAAAAATCAACAGCTCTTTGTGGAAAAAAGCGTTTTACTTTACGAATTTTAAAATACAGAACATTTATTAACAATGTTTATTTACATATCATTGCATATACAGCCGAAATTTATCTGTTCGCACATCAAAACGAAGTGGTTATGGCACGCATAAAATATACTAAAAATACACGAAATATCAACGTGGCCGTACGGCGGGGAATACACGACGACCTTTTCACGTTATAATCCAGTTTGAGAATATCACAAAATTATGCGGAAAGACTGAATCAGAATCATTAGATCAGTTTCGTCAGTTGTAAAGTAAGGTAAGTCCAAAAAATGCAATTGACTTTATACCTCATATTATATATTATTCCTTATCATCTTATCAGGCCTTTAATTCAGAGGCAAATCGTAATTTCGCTAAGGTTACTGTCATTCCTCTATTTTTCTTACAATATCTTTATGTTAACAAAATTGTTACTTGAGAGAAAGCGGAAATGTCGCGTTACTAATCTCTTTTACTGTACCCTCTTTGAGCAGCGATTTTGCTTTAACAGGCTGAAACAGCAATCAGCACCCATGGTTTAATAACGAATCATTAGCTTTTCCATTATTATAAAGAGTAGAGCTCGTGGAAAATCCCTGACGCAGAAAGTCGATAAAAATACATCTCATTTGTCTTTCGCAGCTTGAAGATCTCGTGCGTGGTTAGTACAACCCGCTTTTACCGACAGACAAAATACGGCTATTATTGTAGAGCAGAAAAATCGACATTGTTCCATTTTTCTGTTAGTGCACGTCACAGCTACTTAAACTCTTGTTTAAACGTAAACATGTCCTTTATACTTGTAATTCTTCAAATACTTGTTTGGTAACGTAAGTTCAATGATCCAGTCATCTTACAAAAAACTGCCACACCCCAGTTGTGGAAAATCCTGAATCACCTTTAAAATCGTCACATTCCAGCCGTCTATTACCTATTAAATTGATATGACCACCAAAGTAAATATACAAAAAGTGATTATACAATCGATCAACTTGATCTGCATTCAAAGTACCCCAAACACCTGTTTTTCCCCACATTTGACAGTTAGATGCAATCGAAGACGTGTCGTCGTTAACTCGCAAGTAAGAATTACATGAAGCCGGTTGATTATCGGTTAATCCACTAAGGTAATCCAGGACGTCGTATCCGCTGGAATTGTTTACTGTTACAATGTGGATGGTTCTTCCGTGACTAGGTTTGTGACAGTACACGCGGAGTTGGGTGAAGTTAATAATGTCCCTGAGTTCTTTAAAACCGGAAGGAGTTAAGAGAAACTGATTTGTTTTGCTAAGAAATGCGATACCGCCAGATATTTCACTTCCGATGAGAGAATTGTCAGATAATGAACCGTCTTGTACTGCTTCACCAATTCTTGTCCAACCTCCTAATAAACAATGCGTGAAAACATTGGTATGGTGTACTTTTGTAAAAATTGGAAACGTCTAAAGTGCAAATGTAATTATAGTTTATAGTTAATAATGTTGACGCGTGCGCACTTAGAAACGGGAACACGCTTTTATTTGTAGATTTCCAAATGAAGGTTGAAAGCAGATAAGCTGCCTATAAGTTGTTTTCTGCGAAAAAATACCTCGCCTGCTTGTTTTGGGCCATTGAAAATCTAAATTTATTAAACCGTGTTTTTTGGTAAAAAATTTTGTTTTTGATTCGTTCAAGCCTAATAATAGCAGTAGTTCTTCTTCGCCTTACTGGCATATAAATTTTAATGGCCCATCGTGTGATAAGGTAGGTTTTATATGATCGTAGGCAACTGATGGTCTGTGTATCATCTGTTTAACGAACATATGAGACATAGACTCTTATGGCTACTTCTGCCATGACCCTAATTCTTAGTAAACTTGTGTCACAAATTACTAAAAAATGGTTACCTATGAGAAAAAAGTAATTTTAATGAAATATTGCGATAGACGAAAAGAAGATCCTTATTTTCAGAATAAAATCACATTATAATTTTTCTCTCGAAATATTTAGGCGCCATTTTTGTAAGCTTGTTACACTTACAGTGAAAAAGATTTAATACATCATTGGAATCATAAATGACGTCATTTCCGTTAACCAGTTTCCCTTTAAAAGCTGCTACATTTTTTGTTCCTATTATCCATATATTCTCTTAGCAGCACTTAATAACAAATAAATATAACAATGCACAAGAGAACAATTAATACAAAGCCATCCAACAACATGTTAGACGTTTTCGAACTTCGATATTTAAAAAAGAAGATATCATAAGCTCCAATAAAAGTTAAGAAAATCCACAAAATTTAACGCACGCAAAAGTTATGTGATGTAAAAGATTACGTAGCTAACTTACCTCCGTACGTTTCCATATCACAAAATACTGAAATAGTTCCATAGTCGCTCTGTAAGGGGTAAAAGCCACTCTTCGCATTCGAATATTTTTCTTTCAGCCATTTACACGATTTCACAGGATCAGATTGACCTTAAAGGACATTTCAAAGCAGATGTTGTTAAACGTAGTAAAAATTCTCGTATTCGGATAATTGTTGAGTTAACAAACGTCTGTCGTAAAGAGAAAATTCACAATTTACAATCAGCAACTTAAACTGTGGACGTAACAAACCATACAAGCAGTTTAAATGTTATTTCATTGTACGTTAAATCACCCGGCATACGATACTTTGAATCACCAGGCATGCGAGTAGCTTCGAAAAAAAATTAAGAAAGGTTTTAATTACAGTTTTTAGTGGAAATAAGACTTAGTGTCGCATGTCTGATAAGTGCAGCAAACCTTACCAAGCTGGAATGAAACGTCATCGTTTTCTTAAATCATGAATGGGTGTTTGCATAGTAGCATTAGGTTAAAATTTGCAACCGTTTTTTGTTACTTTCATTTATGCTATTACTTTATTTATTTTTTATTATTTATTTTTATTTTAAGTATACAATGTAAAACGATCCTTTTTAGAAAAATAAAGAATACTATAATATCACATCAGCCATTTATCAGGTATATTACAGCTAAAAAAAGGCATATTCACATTAAAATGTCATTAATTACACGAGTATCAAGCATGTTTGAAAAATCTAGTTTGTTTACAAACAATCAATTGATTGAACATGACTACACCTGGAACGATTGATTGCGTTTTCGAAAAGTCATTAATATTTATTTTAATAATGAATAATAAAAACAAGATTAAGATAGGATAAAACTTTTACGCAACTTAAAGAGATGAATTACTATTAATATACTGACAAGCGTATTTGAAAAGTGTATATATCACCTCTTTCACATTTCTCTCCGTAGTATCCATCAAGACATGTACAGTTAAATCCTGGAGACTCACAAATATCCTCGCAATAGTGACCCTTACAAGGTGATAGGCTGGAACAAACATTACCAACCTAAAGGAACGACAATATGACTTCATGCAATGCTAGCACTGAACTGGACACTAAATTCTGCATGGTACAATCGTTGTTTACCTCTTTATTATCAGGATCAGTTTCATAGTGTGTCCAATCAACTTCGTTAGTTGCATTGTTGCCACCATCAACAATTGTACTTTCCAACAAGTCGCATTCTTTTGTTACGTCGTTGTAATTTATGGATTGACAGGAATCATGCAAAATACATTTTTCCACACATTCAAGGTCATCTTTTACAATTTTAGTATCCAGTTTTTCAACCAATAGTCGGGAATTTTTATACACCAATGAAAGATCGGAATAGAATGAACAGGGAAGTCGCAAGATTTTTCCAGTGGCCCACAAGCAATTGAATGCTAGTAGAATTGAAATGCAAAACGATCTATAACACCAAATTAATAAAATGTTATAAGCCTTAAATTCGCTGGGAAAATTTGACATCTTTTGTGTTGGCTTCGATTGTAGATTTTGAAAGAGAATCATAAAGCCAGCCGGCTATCTAGCCTCATCTACTGCTCCTCTTTTAATATTTTTATTCATTTTTGTATAAGAGCTTTTTCTCCTAGCCCACATTATTTATTTTGTCTCATTTTCGACAATGTGATTTTTACTCAACTGCGTCTGGACTTTATGGCAATCCAGTCGTTAGCTACCTCTTCCGAGGAAGTGAAAGTAGCCAAATACAATCTTTTAAAAAGATCTACGTCATGCTTTTACTTTCGTATAAATCTTGACAAAAGGCTAAAGTCAATTTAATAAAAGGCATATTCAGTCTGTATGTTTTTAAGTTGCACCACAGCTTTAGTTCCGACCCGCGTCGCATGTTTCCCCTGAATCGCTTTCAATCCGCACCGGATAAATAGTTACGGAAACAATTTGGTTTATTCCCGGACTTTTGCCGGCTAGTCTCATTTTAATAATTTGGTTTTTATTTTGACCTAGAATTAATTTTGTAACGTCAGATGTATTTTTATTCAAAACTCACTCCCTGTGAATAAACTAGTTTGTTTCATACGAATGCATTTTATATGCATTATTATTTAAATAAAAAACGACGAACTTTTTTTTAAATAATGCTTTTTGCAAGTCATATTCGTACTGTAAAGTAAATTGACCAACACAAATTTCACTCTTTGATATTTTGATTGCAGAATTCTGAAATTTTAAACCTGCATGGTTACACACATTCACAATATTTAGAAATAATTGGTTTGAGAGAGGAAAATCGGGTACGCCGCTCGTGTTATACACAGAATGATGAACATGAACATAATGAAAAATTAACCCAGGATATGCTAATGTGACACAAAGTTTTTTTCGCCTATTGAAATATGTGACGAAAAGCTGAGAAGTTTTTAAGAACGTTTTTAGTGTGAATTTCTTCGTACATTTTAAGAACAAAGTAATACGAGTCTAGAATTACTAAAATATAATTATTTTTTAAAAAGTTTTTCGTTATTTTTGTTTTTTTTAGGTTTAAAGAAAAAAGATAACTTATAGCTCTATGTTTTCCTGTCCTAAAAATAAATGTTTAGGAAGAACACAAATTTTAAGCTTTAAAAGTGTAAAAAAATGAAGCTTATTCGGCATCAGCTGAAACTTGACGTTGAGAATAAAAAACATGTTGGCCAGTAACAAAAATAGCTACTTACCTGCCTTTCATTTTTCTTGTGCTTTTCTTGCCTATTTTTCTGTTTGCTGTTTCACGAAGAATAAAACTAAAATTAAATAAATATTTGGCAGTATTCAGTATAAGAAACATTTCAATCAACCATTCTACAATTGTTACATTCAGATCAGCTTCATGTAGTGGTTGTGAATAGCCACAAAATTTGTTGCTAAGCATTTTTATTGATTTTATTTAGCTACCATATAAGTCGGAGGTTTGGAACGCAAACGAAGATAATTTTTTCTCAAAATTGTTCTGCATTTTTTTAATTTTGAAAAGTGAACATTTTGTTAACTTTAGCTCCTGTTGTGCTGCCTTTTGTAATAAAGCGCCTCATTTCGTAACACCTGCTGCGTTTTGTAATAAATTATTGGCTCGCTTTGTAACAAAGAAGCTGACTTGTTTTATAATAAAATGTCTCATTTTATAACAAACCTATTTTATCTGTTGTTGAAATTGATAAATTTGGTGAATGACATCAATTGTTCTGGTGCTGAACTTTATGTGAACGTCATGGTGATATCGAATTTTTTTAAGGATTCGGGTGCTGAAATAGTATTCTAGTGATTCTTCAGAAACTCTGGTGATTCTGACAATGAGTTTTAATATCCTGGTAAAAGCATACGCTATTGTAATTCTGTCGTTTGAATTGTTATAATGCATATCGTTGTGATAGCAATACAATATTATAACTGTTTTGTCGGTCCATACCCTC
This sequence comes from Hydractinia echinata, assembly GCA_030067915.1. NCBI lineage: Eukaryota > Metazoa > Cnidaria > Hydrozoa > Anthoathecata > Hydractiniidae > Hydractinia > Hydractinia echinata. The sequence goes on along the minus strand of JASGCC010000013.1, from coordinate 2,479,507 downwards.
GCAAGGCCGCTATGTACTTTTAACTCGGACAATGCTACGTAATGTTAACCACCAAAGCAGAATAATGTACTATTGTAATATTGTAGTAAATTCGGCCTAATTCTTTTCTAGTTGTGAATACTTTACAAAATATGATAAAATTCTTTTTTCGCCTATTTTTCCATTAGTAACATTTTGCTCTATTATTTAATACTAGTCGATAAGGCCCGTGGAAAAATCCACTTAGGCAAAAGGCCATTGAAAAAATAGGGTGCTTTAGATGTTTTGCTGACGTCAGCAGTGCATATACAAAAAAAAATGTTCTTAAAATCTTACACAAAATGTCAAATGTCAAATCTTACACAAAATAAAAAAAGAACAGCTTGCAAGGTGCAAAATCTACTTTATAAAAAGTTACAACAACGACACTCACAACATCGACACTCACAACACCAATACTCACAAAACTGACAGTAAGAACACCGACAGTTACAATACCGACCGTCACAACACGGATAATAACAATGTCAGAAATAACGCATCTGAAATATGTACATCTTATAAGTGATTATGTTGAAAACCCTCAGTATTTTATTCTGAAATGTCAAAAAGTTGGCCTGCAAGAGCACAAATCAACAAAAATAAGTTATTTACACATTTTAAATATTGTCTTTCCCTTAAAAGCTTATACAAAAATATTAAAAAGCCATAGTTTGGAAAACATCAAATTTAAATCTACAAAAATCAGTCATTTCAGTTGCATACCATCCTCTCCCACAAAAATTTACACAAAATGTAAAAATCAACCAGTTAAGAACACAAAAAATTTTCTTTTTTAGTTTGATGATCTGTACTGCCCTTTACCAACAATTTTGAACCGAAATGTCAAAAAATCAATAAGCAAAAAATAAACTTGAATAAAAAAATCATTATTTTGGAAACATTGTATACGGTTCGTAAACAAAAGTTTACACAAAATGTAAAACAGATTGGTTTTTGAGAATCACATCTAAATCAACAAACATAATTTCATTCAGCATGTCGTATATTGCCGTTACCCATTAATCTTCCACAAAAAGGGTATATATATAAAACACATCAAAATTTAGAAAAATTAGTCATTTCAGTGTATATATACAGTCCTCGCCCATTAGATTACAAAATATAAAAAACAAAAACAGTTTCAGTCAGAACATTAAGTATTTTTTTATCATCAGCAAACATTTATCCCTACAAAATTTTGTAAAATTCTCAAGAAAAACAAATCCGTGAAACCATGGAATTCTCTTCCAGCAAAAATGACATCACATACAGTTAGTTCTCCCCAACAATAGTTTATATTACGAAATTTTAAAGACATCAGCTTATAGTGAAGTCCGATTCTACAAAAATTTGTTCTTTCAGTATATATTGCATGTGGTCTATTTCCACAAAATTTCAAAAAACAGCATTTTGCAACACAAACAATATAAACTGACTTAACCATATTACCATCCTCTCATAATTTTTTTTAACCCAAAGTGATAAACCCACGTAAATTTCCAATCAAATGTAAAAAAACCCTGTAAAAAAACCTGGCATTTTACATGTAGGCTGACAAAAGTCTAACGGGATGTCAGAAACAAAATAATAAAAATAACTTAACACACACACTTTAAATTCTACAAAATTTGTTCCACTTGTCAAAAGTTTATAATGCGAAATACAAAAAGACATCAGCTTACACAACAATGAAGTGTAATTCTACAAAAATTTGTTCTTTTAGTATATTGCATGTGGTCTATTTCCACAAAAGTTTACACAAAATTTCAAAAAACAGTATTTTGCAACACAAACAATATAAACTGACTTAACCATACCATCCTCTCATAATTTTTTTTAACCCAAAGTGATAAACCCACGTAAATTTCCAATCAAATGTAAAAAAACCCTGTAAAAAAACCTGGCAATTTACATGTAGGCTGACAAAAGTTTAACGGGATGTCAGAAACAAAATAATAAAAAATAACTTAACACACACACTTTAAATTCTACAAAATTTGTTCCACTTGTCAAAAGTTTATAATGCGAAATACAAAAAGACATCAGCTTACACAACAATGAAGTGTCATTCTACAAAAATTTGTTCTTTTAGTATATTGCATGTGGTCTATTTCCACAAAAGTTTACCCAAAATTTCAAATAACAGCACTTTGCAACACAAACAATATAAACGGACAACCATACCATCCTCTCATAAATATTTTTAACTCAAAGTCATAAACCCATGTAAATTTCTAATGTAATTTCAATAACCCCTGTAAAAATAACTTGGCATTTTACACCACGTAGCCTGACAAAAGTTTAACAGGATGTCAGAAACAAAACAATAAAAAATAACTTAACACACGCACTTTAAATTCTACAAAATTTGTTCCACTTGTGATTTTGCAGGTAATGTGAAAAAAACTATACTCTATGGGCATTAACATGAGTCACACTATCCTAAAGGTTCAAGAAAGATTTTGTAGCTAGCTTGCTACATCATAATTCGTGTTCAAAAAAGAAGAAAAGTTTGACTAAAGGTAGCTATAAATACCTAAAAAAAAGAGGAATAACAACATAACTTATAGGTTAGAGCTAACTATGGGATGGAGCCTTCTTGAAGCTAACATTAGCTAGCTAACAGTAGCTAGGACACCCAGTTAAATATACTTAACCTGGGGAGACTTAGCTACGTCTATAGCTAGCCATTTGTGCTTAGTAAAACACATAATAAAGGAAAACAATAGCTATGTAAAAATTATGACATTTGCAGTTAGTTCAACAAACCAGAATTTTCTATTTCGCCAGCACATTGTAGCCAGCTAACAGCTTTATGTAGCATTTTGAATTTTAGGACAAATACATTAGTTACGCACCAGGAGACACATTAATTATGCATAAAAAACAAAACAAAAAACGCGGTAAACTTTAAGATTTTTTTTGAGAATACGATTCTCCTTGACAATTTTAAGTGTCCTACATATAAAAACGGAACGTCTAAAAATATCAAACTTCTTACTTTTTTCTGAATTCCAAGTCACTTGAACTTGAAACGCTAGCATTCATTTTCTACTTCTAACTTTATTTTACTACTTCTAGCTCCACTCTTCACTTCCGAAGTAACTTATTGTGGCTTCCAACTTCACTTTTCTGCTTTTACTTCTACTTCTTCACTTGGACTTTTCTTTCTTTCTCATATATTCTTTTTTGAAACACTTTACCATTTCACTTTTTGCACTTTTTTGAAGACGAAGGGTCTGTTCCTTTGTTGTTGTTTTGTGTGTCGATGTTAACCCTGTTCCAAATTATATGCTTTTTTAATCCACTCCACTTCTTCACTTTGACTTTCCTTGCTCTTAAAATCTGCACTTTTTTATGACTCGTAGGGATCGTCGAAAATAAGACATTTTTTATCCGCTTCTTTAGTTCGCCTTTTGTCGAGAACTTTGTCGAGAGATTTATATGTTTGTTTGTTTTTACGCCAAGGAAACTTTCTATTCGAATACCGTCCCGTTCGAAAGTACGTATTTGAGCGAATCATACTGCTTATTTTCTATCACGTGGTTTCTAACGGTTGCGAGACAAATGTAAACAAAACAAAAAAACTCGACAAACTCGCGCATTCAGGTGATAAAAAATATTGCGTTTGCAAAAGTGACAGACAGACACACGGAACTGGCTTATTATTATAAGAGACTAGTCGATAAAAAAATAGGTTGCTTTAGATGTTTTGCTGACGTCAGCAGTGCATATACAAAAAAAAAATGTTCTTAAAATCTTACATCAAATGTCAAATCGCATTAAATCCTCCACACAAATCTTACATAAAATAAAAAAGAACAGCTTGCAAGGTGTAAAATATAGTTGATAAAAAGTTACAACAACGACACTCACAACATCGACACTCACAACACCAATACTCACAAAACCGACAGTAAGAACACCGACAGTTACAACACCGACAGTCACAAAACGGATAATAACAATCTCAGAAATAACGCATCTCAAATATGTACATCTTATAAGTGATTATGTTGAAAACCCTCAGTATTTTATTCTGAAATGTCAAAAAGGAGGCCTGCAAGAGTTAGCACAAATCAACCAATATAAGTTATTTTACACATTTTAAATATTGTCTTTCCCTTAAAAGCTTATACAAAAATATGAAAACATCAAATCGAAAACATCAAATTTAAATCTAGAAAAATCAGTCATTTCGGTTGGATACCATCCTCTCCCACAAAAATTTACACAAAATGTAAAAATCAACCAGTTAAGAACACAAAAATTTTCCTTTTTAGTTCCGTACTGCCCTTTACCAATAATTTTAAACCTAAATGTCAAAAAATCAATGAGCAAAGAATAAACTTGAATCAACAAAGATCATTATTTTGGAAACATTGTATACGGTTCGTAAACAAAAGTTTACACAAAATGTAAAACAGATCGGTTTTTGAGAAACACATCTAAATCAACAAAAATAAGTTCATTCAGCATGTTGTATATTGCCATTACCCATTAATCTTCTACAAAAAGGTTATGAAACACATCAAAATTTAAAAAAATCAGTGATTTCAGTGCATACAGTCCTCGCGTTTAGATTACAAAATATAAAAAACAAAAAAGTTTCAGTTTCAGTCAGAACATTAAGTATATAATTTTTTTATCATCAGCAAACATTTATCCCTACAAAATTTTGTAAGATTCTCAAGAAAAACAAAAACGTGAAACCATGGAATTTTCTTCCAGCAAAAATTACATCACATACAGTTAGTTCTCCCAAACAATAGTTTATAATATGAAATATAAAGACAAAGTTGTTTATATAGTCTGAAGATGTACTTAGTGTACGAAAAGCTTAACAAATAAATACTTTTTAACTTTCAAACTCGTTTTATTTTTTCTTAATTAGTAAAATATGGCTGTTTATTTTTACCGATAAAGACATCAGCTTTACAACAGCTTACAGTGAAGTCTGATTCTACAAAGATTTGTTCTTTCAGTATATTGCATGTGGTCTATTTCCACAAAAGTTTACACAAAATTTCAAAAAACAGCATTTTGCAACACGAACAATATGAACTGACAACCATACCATCCTCTCATAAATTTTTTAACCCAAAGTCATAAACCCACGTATATATATAAATTTCCAATCAAATGTCAAAAACCCCTGACAAAAGTTTAACAGGATAAGGAAACAAAACAATAAAAAATAACTTAACACACACACTTTAAATTCTATAAAATTCGTTCCACTTGTCATATTGTGGTCCCCTTGTAAAGTTTACAGGAAATGTGAAAAAATTATTCTCTATGGGCATAAAAATGTGTCACAGTATCCTAAAAGTTCAAGAAAGATTTTGTAGCTAGCTTGTTACATGATAATTCGTGTTCAAAAAAGAAGAGAAGTTTGACTACTAAGGTAGCTATAAATACCTAAAAAAAGAGGAATAACAACAAAACTCATAGATTAGAGCTAGCTATGGGATGGAGCCTTGAAGCTAACATTAGCTAGCTAGCTAACAAAACAGTACCTAAGACACCCAGTTAAATATACTTAAGCTGGGGAGACTTAGCTAAGTCTATAGCTAGCTATTTATGCTTAGTAAAACATATATAAAGAAAAACAATAGCAATGTAAAAATTATGACATTTGCAGTTAGTTCAACAAACCAAAACTTTCTATTTCGCTGGCACATTTGTTTGGTAGCCAGCTAACAGCTTTATGCAGCATTTTGAATTTTAGGAGAAATACATTAGTTACGCACCAGGGGATACATTAATTATGCAAAAAAAGCAAACGAATGCTAGCTTTTTTATAAAAAACGCGGTAAAACATAAAACTTAAAGAATTTGAAGCTTTTAAGTGACTTTTTCCTGGCAAATGCGAGTCTGCCTGACACGTAACTCTAGCGACATAAAAACATAACGTCTAAAAATATCAAAGTTCTTACTATATGTGAATCCAAATCGACTTTAAACCCAAGCTTTTATTTTCTACTTCTAACTTTTCTTTACTACTTCTAGCTGCACTCTTCACTTTCGAAGCAACTTCTCGTGGCTTCTAACTTTACTTTTGTACTTCTACTTGTCCACTTTGACTTTTCTTGCTTTTAATATCTGCACTTTTTTGTGACTAAGGGATCGTCGAAAATAAGACATTTTTTAACCGCTTCTTCAGTTCGCCTTTTGTGTCGAGAACTTTGTCGAGAAATTTTTATGTTTGTTTGTTTTTACGCTAACGGAACTTTTTATTCGATTGCCGTCCCGTTCGAAAGTATGTATTTCAGCGAATCATACTGCTTATTTTTTATCACGTGGTTTCTAACGGTTGCGAGACAAATGTAAACAAAACAAAAAAACTCGAAAAACTCGCGCATTCGGGTGGTAAAAAATATCGTGTTTGCAAAAGTGACAGACAGACACACGGAACTGGCTTATTATTATAAGAGATATTTTCTATCACGTGGTTTCTAACGGTTGCGAGACAAATGTAAACAAAACAAAAAAACTCGACAAACTCGCGCATTCGGGTGATAAAAAATATTGCGTTTGCAAAAGTGACAGACAGACACACGGAACTGGCTTATTATTATAAGAGATAAAAAAGTAATGGTACATGTTGGCTAATTAGGTAAACAAACAGTTTTGACTACTCATTGTTTAATGTATTTAGGTCTTCACTTAGTGGCTTTAATACCTCTTTATTATCTCATGAGGTTGGAACTTAACAATATCAAAAATGTAAATCATACACTCTAATGCGCTTCAACTGAAAGAGCAACGTTTTATTTTCATTTAAAATGACAACTAATTTCATTAGATAAAAAAATAACACGTTATTTTTAAAGTAAAATACCAACCATAGACGGTAAAAAATCAAAAGATTAAAATATGAGAGAAGCTTTTCGTAAAAACTATTTACATCATCAGTCTCTATGTACAACTACATTCTTACAATAAAATCAACCTACTTTTAAACTTTTAACCATCCATAATTATTCGACTTGGGAGTACTTAAAAGCACGATTAATTACGTAAATTTAAGTAATCCCATTGCGAGAAAGTGACAATGATTGGTGATCTACCTGATCATTTAATTCCGGTTTGCGTAGAGTAATAAAGAAAGCCTAGAAAATTTTTCTTTTACGGAAGTGGGAGGGCGCAGAAGACAAAAGGTTCGGATTTTCCCTTCTTATCCTCGTGTTCCAACCATCGAGTAGTACAGTTTCTTTCAATTTCACCAATGTAGGTTTTACCGCAGGAACACGCTCCTTCATAAATGACACATGATTTGTGAGCAATTTTGTCCTTGAGTGAAAATAAAGATCTAATATTGCGTGTTGACGAAATTGCAACCAAACGACATTTCCCTTTCGTAAAATTTCAATTCTTTCAATGAACTTTTTTACATCGGATTCGTTACTAGGACAGTAAGGTAGTTTGAAAACAATTTTGAAACGATTATCGAACAACCAACCAGGAATCAAAGGCTCATTGTCCGATTTATCTTGGTAATCTCGAATAACAGAATTTATGAATCCTAACGGAAAAGCAACTTCTTGAAAACCTTGTTTGATTGCATGAATTTCGGTATCAAGGTCTGATAAAATCTTCTCAGCATGGTGTAGTTCGCCATTAATTGCATTCCGCTTGTAGCGTTTAGGTACTTGGGAACACCAGAATGTAGGTAACTTACCAGGTTTTCGATACACTTTCGTACTAACTGATCCGTCATGGTTTACTTGCAATGCAGTATCTAAAAATTTTGGTGGATTTACTTCGGTAGTCAAATTAATGTTAGGGTGGTGAGAGTTCATTTTCTCAAATAACGTATCAACTGCTTCACCCTTCTTGCGCTTAGCCATGATGTCATCGACATAACGTTTGTAGAGTTGAGGATTTGTTGGCATAACTACTTCTATCTCCATCCTAGCCATATGGATTCCAGACATAATCACAGAGATTACACCGGCCATTGGACAACCATCAATTTGTCTTACCAGTGCTCCATTAACACTAAATACACACCCTTTGGTAACCTTTCCAATAAACGCTTAAAAGTCAACTTTTTACACATAGGTTAGAAACTGGTATACTGGTGAACAAACTGTCAACGTCGTATGATACATACTCTTCGTCAGGCTGTAATATGTCGTTCTTAATTATATCTGGAAACTTTAACGTGTCTTTGATGATGTAATCATTATATGCTAATGGCTGGAGGAATTCTGAAATAACCTTGAAAGCTTTGTATGTGTAGGTGTTCGTCTGGTCGATTATTGGTTGTAGTTTTAAATCATTCAAATTAATTTTTGAGTGGTTTTCAAACTTTTCGTCTTAGCAGTCGCGAAAAATCTAGCTGGCTGGTTAGCTGTTGGTCTCATGTCTTTATATTGAGGGTGATCTTTAAAATTACGATAAAGAAAACTTTGAAATTTGGCAATGTCGTCATGCGTGGTGTCGGTGATTTTTTCATACTTTCCTGTTTGAATTCCATCTGTAATCATATCATTTACTTTCTGAATATAATCTTTCGGGTAAATTTCGATTTCTTCTTTAGTGCGTTTATTTTCTTGTTCTTGGTAAATAGTTGGTCAGTATTAGATTTACGTAAAACATTATTCAATTAGCGCAAAATAATCTTGACAAAGACTTTACCAATGCTGTTGTTCAAATTATTGGTTAACTTTGAGTACTTATCACACAAAATACGGATTGTATTTTATGATCTCTGAAATGGTCAATTAACAGCGATCTTTCTGCTGCGAACTTATGTTCAGGTTTTCTAATTTCATTAGAAAGTTTAATTTCACAAAGACATGTATCAGAACCATCCAATTTCCCAGTCAGAATCACCATAACACTTAACTTCACCTGGGAATTGAGCAAAACCATTTGTTCCAACACCAGAAGCACCAGATCATTTGATGTCATCAGGAAAATCACCAAGAAATTTTTCACAACGTTACAAACGTGTCCAGTTTCTTTATTACAAAAAGAGGCGATAATTTATTACAAAATGCGTCAGCTTTTATTACAAAACTTTTAATTAAAAAACGCGGTAGGTATTAAAAAATGAGCCGTTTATTACAAAACGCAGCGCAGCACCTTGTGCGTTTGACTAATGACGTTCCATACATTAGCCATTCCACAATTTTACCGTTCTGTAAATTAAAGGCTTTTCTCACGACTCACGAATTCGATGCAAAGTCCCATAGGCCGAAGTTACCTGGTCAAAAAAGTTACTGTTCCTCCAGATGGTTGGAATATCTTTATGCGAATGTTTGTTTTGGTTGTCTAGAATTCTTACGTGGTCAATGCTGTGTACATCTTTTAAGTTAACTAGGTAGTTTAATTGTTTGTTTACTAGGTAAAAGCGACAGCTATAGATCAAGTGATTTATATTTTATGGGGTTAGCTAGCATCACCTATTTGTGCGAGTTGGTTAGCTAAATTTTGAAAAAAAGGTAGTCTTAATATTTTTGCCACACAACAGATAACTTTTCTTCCGCTGTTAATTTAGCCGAAATAAAAACACAGTTTACAACCTGTTATTACCCAATCATAGTAAAATTTGCCGATATTTTTATTTTGCGAAATAGGTTTTAGTAAACGTTAACAAATTAACCGTGACACTGTACTGCGTTTAGGCTTAATACGCTCTTCAAAAAACTGTATTGCAGCTTTGGTTTACAAAACACTGAATACACTCTGTTAAAACGGCCCGGTTAAGCCACAAGTAACTGTGTTACCCGGCGTTGAACGCCCGGATGAGTGATTAATAAGACCCGTCAACTGTGCCACACATTCAAGTAAAGCGCTTTAGTACAGATGTATATTATGTAGTAAATCAAGTGAAGTGCACACAACTTTAAAAATAACTTTCTACAATTTAAGCTGAGATGAAAACAGTTTACAATTCGTTGCTACGCCGTCAAAGCAAAACGTTTTTTATTTTTTAGGGAATGTTCCCGGTGAAAGTTAAAAAAAAATGTAACTCCAAGCTAAGCGCTTAGTACAGGTGAACAATGTCACACATCAATATAGCTAAGTGTAATACCCTTTTCCGAAAAAAACATTATATATCGCAACTTCGGTTAAGTAAAAACACAGGAAATAGCCCGTTGTTAACGCTGGACTGAGCGCTAAGTACAGGTAAACCGGATGCACATGAGTATAGGCGTTATTTCTTTTTCCAAAAATTTTTATCCTAACTTCGGTTAAAAAAAAGTCAGGAAACCGCCTGTCGTTATCCTGTTCAGTTAAAAAAAATACTCAGCAACTATATTTTGCAGCATAAGTTTTCATACAGTAATAAAAGTGGTGGCTATCTAGCTAACTGGCACAAGGATTGTTAAAAATTGTGTTGCAACTAAACTGCATTTTGGCTACTTTCACGTTTTAGCCAGAGGTAGCTAAGGAGCTAAATAGATAGACACAACTTAAACATAAATAATATTGGCTGGGATAAAAAGCGGTTATACCAAACTGAATAGTAATAACCAAGGCTAGCTAGCTAATTGGCTGTAGAATGCTCCTTAAAAATCTTCGTTCCTATCTAAAAATCCTAAAATTGGTGGGTTTGAGATTTGAACATGGCTAAAAAACGTGACAATATATTTATCTTAACATGTAAAAAGATACATAAAACAAATATTACAAAAATAAAAAGCTTTTAGAACACAAAAAGAACGGAGACGTACACACGTAGCACTGACCACGAACACTTTCAAAACCGAAATGGCCTTTGTCTTCATGTTCCCTTGTTTGCATGTCCAGGCCCCGAAAATATAAGATTGGTTTTTTAAAGAATCAGGCGTTTTGATTGGTATACTACGTGCGAACGGTCAAAACAAAGGCAACAAAACTGTCAGTGAATCTTATTTGTTTTCTGTGGCTCCTGAGCGGAATCGGCAATTTAGATGACGGAGGTAATTATTATCAAAAATGGCGTATTAAAATAATTGCATTCATTTTACTCACTTAATTTATATTTTTTAGTTAGGTTAATAAATTAAAGTAATCGACTTAATTAAAGAAATATATTAATTTTTTGAATTTATTTTAATCAATCTATATAATAATACGGAGACTGTGTGTGTCTGTCCGTAACAGGCAAAGTTGATATCGTCATTTTCCTTTGATGTCGCCGAAATTATCTTTGAAGTCGCCGAAAAAATTATGTCCATTTTGCTAGCGGGTTTTCTTTGTTTACATCACGTGATGAAAACGACTCAATTTGATTTGCTGAAATAAATTTAACGGCTAACTTTCGAAAAATGGTGTCCTCTCGCCACCAAAAAAACAAAACAAAAGAATGATCTCTTTATCTTGAAAAAAGTGAAAAGAGGAAAAGAGTGTTCTAAAAAGCATATTTATAAAGAAAAAAGTTCAAGTGAAGAAGTAGAAATGTTAAGTTGGAAGTGAGAAGTGCAGCTAGAAGTAAAGAAAGTTAGAAGTAGAAAATAAAGGCTAGAGTTTGAAGTCCATTTGAAATCACAAATAGTAAGAACTTTGATATTTTTTTATGTTTGGTTTTTATGTCGCTGGAGCAAGCAGGCTCCCTTTTTTCAGCAAAAGCCACCTAAAAGCCTCAAATTCTTAAAGTAGCCATATTTGTTGACATTTTGTTGCATAATTAATGTGTGCCCTGGCGCGTAACTAATGTATTTGTCTTAAAATTCAAAATGCTACATAAAGCTGTTAGTTGACTAACAAACGGAAAACTTTGGTTTGTTGCACTCACTGTAATGTTATTGTTTTTACTTTATTGTTTCTCTTTATATGTGTTTTACTAAGCATAAATAGCTAGCTTTAGTTTTAGCTAAATGTTCCCAGTTTAAGTATATTTAACTGGGGGTGTCTTAGCTACTGTTAGCTAGCTAATGTTAGCCTCCAGATCTTACTCTTCCCATCCCCCATGGCTAGCTCTAACCTATGACTTATGTTGTTATTCCTCTTTTTTAATTATCTATAGCTAGCTACCTTAGTTTCCAAACTTTTCTTCTTTTATGAGCACGAATTATGATGTAACAAGCTAGCTAGCTACCTACAAAATCTTTCAAAGACTTGAACTTTTGCAGGATAGTAGGATGTATTTTTTAAGAGTATAATTATTTTCACATTTTCTGTAAACTTAACAAGGGGACCCAAGCAATATGACAAGTGGAATAATTTTTTTCACAATTTAAAGCGTGTGTGTTAAGTTATATATTTTTTATTGTTTTGTTTCTGACATCCTGTTAAACTTTTGTCAGCCTACATGTAAAATGTCAGGTTATTTTTACAGGGGGTTGTAGACATTATTGGCAATTTACGTGGGTTTATGACTTTATTTTAATTTATGAGAGGATGGTATGGTTGTTCGTGTTTTTGTTTATGTTATAAACTGCTGTTTTTTAAAATTTTGTGTAAACTTTTGTGGGAAAAAGACCACATGCAATATATATACTGAAAGAACAAATTCACGTTTTTGTTAAGAATTATAAAATTGTAGTAATAACTGTGTTTGGTGATACTGAAAAAAATACTTATTGTTCTGACTAAAACTTTTTTGTTTTTTTATATATATTGTATATGATGAAATGCCTGATTTTTCTATAATTTGATGTGCTTCATATATAACCTTTATGTGGAAGATTTATGGGCAATGGCAATATAGGACATGCTAAATGAACTGATTTTCGTTGATTTGGATATGCTCCTCAAAAACCAATCTGTTTTACATTTTGTGTAAACTTTTGTGAGGACGGACCGTATATATTCCAAAAATAATATCTTTGTTCATTCAAAATTTACTCCTTATTCTTTTTTGACATTTACGTTTAAAATGGTTGGTAAAGGTCACTACAGATCATCATACTAAGAAAAAATTTTGTGTTCTTAACCGGTTATATAATTTTTACATTTTGTGTATATTTTTGGGGAACAGGATAGTATGTAACCGAATAAATGATTTTCCAGATATAAATTTGATGTTTTTGACACTTTTGATTAAAATATTAAAGGTTTTCAACGTAATCAAACGTAATCACTTTATAAGGTGTTAAATATTTGAGATGTGTCATTTCTGACTTTATTATTATTGTTGGTGTTGTACGTGATTCTATACATTATTTTGATCAGCGTTTCAAGCTCTACACATTATAAGCAACGTGTAAACAAATTTCAGGAAAAAAATATTGTGTATTGACGGGTCCTGGCAGACGTCATCAAAATACAAGTTACGATTGTCTTTTCGAAAGTACTCCTGCTTAACTGGATTTTACAGTGCAAATTTCTAAAGAAATTTTTTACTTGTACTTTAGAGGACTTTACTGACGTCAGCAAAATTTTAAAATTTTAAAACACTTATATATATCTCCTTATGCGTTTGCGAACACTTATTTTTATCAGCGTTTCAATCTGCACGCATTACAGGCAACAGATAAACTACATTTCGCCAATTTTTTTGTATGCACTACTGACGTTAGCAAAATCTGCAAAACAACCTAATCTTCTGCCTGAGTGGATTCTTTCACGGGCCTTATCGACTATCTTTGTTGATTCAAATTTACTCCTTATTCATTTTTGACATTCACGTTTAAAATGGTTGGTAAAGGTAACTACAGATCATCATACTAAGGATAATTTTTTTGTGTTCTTAACCTGTTAATTTTTACAATTTGTGTATATTTTTGGGAAACAGGATAGTATGTAATCGAATAAATGATTTTCCAGATATAAATTTGATGTTTTTTTGACACTTCTGATTGAAATATTAAAGGTTTTCAACGAAGTAAATATTTGAGATGTGCTATTTCTGACTTTATTATTATTGTTGGTGTTGTAAATGATTTTATACATTATTTTGATTAGTGTTTCAAGCTCTACACATAATCTTTGTTGATTCAAGTTTATTCTTTGCTCATTGATTTTTTGACATTTATGTTTAAAATTGTTGGTAAAGGGCAGTACGGAACTAAAAGAGAAAATTTTTGTGTTCTTAGCTGGTTGATTTTTACATTTTGTGTAAATTTTGGTATGGTATGCAACCGAAATGACAGATTTTTCTAGATTTAAATTTGATGTTTTCCAAACTATGGCTTTTTCATATTTTTGTATAAGCGTAAGGGAAAAACAATAATATTTAAAATGTGTAAAAAACTTATTTTTGTTGATTTGTGCTAACTCTTGGAGGCCTCCTTTTTGACACTTCAGAATAAAATACTGAGGGTTTTCAACATAATCACTTATAAGATGTAACATATTTGAGATGCGTTATTTCTGACATTGTTATTATCCGTGTTGTGACTGTTGGTGTTGTAACTGTCGGTCTTCTTACTGTCGGTTTTGTGAGTTTAGTGTTGTGAGTGTCGATGTTGTGAGTGTCGTTGTTGTAACCTTTTATCAACTAGATTTTACACCTCGCAAGCTGTTCTTTTTTATTTTGTGTAAGATTTGTGTGGAGGAATTAATGCGATTTGATATTTGACATTTTGTGTAAGATTTTAAGAACATTTTTTTGTATATGCACTGCTGACGTCCGAAAAACATCTAAAAGAACCTATTTTCCCATTGTCCTTCTGCCTAAGTGGATTTCTCCACGGGCCTTATCGACTAGTCTATATAATAATACGCCAGTTCTGTGTCTCTGTAACAGGCAAAGTGGATATCGTTATTTTCCTTTGATGTTGCCTAAAAATGCATGTCTAATATGTTAAATTTTCTGACGTTACGGCGCGACGTCAATAACACTACTTTAATGACAATATCCTATATTAAATTGATGAAGCCATTACAGTGCACTTAAAACTTCGAGGTCAAATAACTTGGAAACGAGGTGGTGACGTCAATGTTTTTTCACCGCTTGGGTAACTAGGGACCACCTGGGACCAATTTGGGTAATTTTTCCAAACCTGGGTCCCCAAATCCGTTTCGGAATGAACGGGTTTATGACGTCATCAAAAAACCTTTAAACCACAATATTTCCGTAACCGTTTGTCAAAAATACATGATCCTATACATTTTCTTTATCAGCGTTTCAAGATCTATAGCATGAAGGCAACGGGTATACAAATTTCGAAAGAATAATTTTTTGTACTTTTATTAGGAACTTTGCTGACGTCAGCAAAATTTTTAAACCCTTATATCTCATTAACCATTCATCAAAAGCACGTGATTACATACATTTTCTTGATCAGCGCCTAAAGGTCTACACAATAGAGGCAACGTAAAAACAAGGTTCTAATTTTTTTTGCAGATGGGTTGCTGACGTCATCAAAATTCATATGACGCTTATTTTTCAATTTTATCCTGCCTCAGTGGATTTTTCCACGGGCTTTATCGACTAGTTATAAATATTTTGATTAAACAACCCCCTGGTTCCTTAAACCTCGCGAAAAGATCAAGGAAATATCGGTAACCCTTTTAAACACACAGACAAAATACGGCTATTATTAAAGAGGCTAGCCGGAAAACCCGGCGTCGAAACACCGGGGTAAGCCACAAGTCAAGGTGTGACCTGGCGTTGAACACTCTGTGGAGCGCTTAATAAGAGCCGTAAACTGCGCCACACGATCAGGTGGAGCGCTTTAGTACAGGTATACAGTATGTTGTAAATCAAGTAAAGCGCATACACCATTATAGTGTTGCGACTGTAACATATTTTCAAAAAATAACTTTCTCGCAACGATAGCTGAAATAAAAACAGAGTTTACAAACCATTGTTACTCCGTCATGGCAAAAAGAATCGGTCAATATTATTTTATTTAGCGGAATAAGTTTTTGTGAAAGTTAAACAATTATTCGTGACACTGGGCTGAATGATTAGTACAGGTAAACCGTGTTGCACAAGCGTATAGGGATAATACCCTTTTGAAAAATACTTTCTTGCAGACTCTGTTTAAATAAAAACACAAGAAACAGTCTATTGCTAGAACAGGGTTGAGCGTTTACAGTAGTCCAGGTAAACCGCGTTCCACATACGCATGAGCATAACAACCTTTTTCCAAAAAACAGTCTGCTGTTAACACTGGGCTAACCGCTTAGTACAATTAAACAGAGTTGAACAGGAGTAACATCCTTTTTCACAAAAACTTCATCGCAACTTCGGTTTAAATGAAAACACAGGGAATAGCCTGTCGTTATCCCTCCAGCTAAAGCAATTGCTCAGCCATTTTATTTGCAGAAAACGTTTTCAGGAAAATAATCAAATATGTAGCTACCTAGCTAACTGGATTTAGCATAAGAATCATTGCTTAAGAATATTGTTGTAGCCAAAATGCGTTTTTATACTCTCACTTTTTAGCCAAATATAGGAGCTAGCTAAATGGCTACATCCTCAACATAAAAATAAATGTTGGGTAGGATAAAGAGCTCTTATACCAAACAGAATATTAAAGAGTAAGGCTCTAGTTAGCTAACTAGCCTTTAAAATCTTCGTTCCTAGCCAAAGATCCTAAAACTGGTGCGTTTAAGATCTGTATGTAGCTAAAAAACGGGACAATATATTTATGTTAACATTGAAAACCAACAGAAAACAAATATTAAAAAAATATAAAGCTTTTAGAAGATAAGAAAGTCAAACAGGCCTACAAACCTCCCACACACTGACCTGACCACACATAGCACATGACCATTTTTAAAATCAAAATGGCCTTCGTTCATTCAGCCGCAAAAATCTTGGACTGTTTTTTCAAGAATCGAAATGGCCTTCGTTCATTCAGTTGCGAAAATATATTGGATTGTTTTTTAAGCGAAAATATTGGATTGATTTTTAAAGAATCAGGCGTCGTGATTGGTATACTACGCGCAAGCGCTCAAAACAAAGTCGGTAAAAATATATCGCATTTGGTATTGGTGCGCATTTTTAAAATTTTGTGTTTCCGCAACGGTACACGACTTTCGTGGACACACAGACAGACGACGGCTATTATTAAAGAGATAGCCAGCAGATCCGGTATCAAAACGCCGGTTTAAGCCACAAGTAACTGTGTAACCTGGCGTTGAACGCTCAGTTGAGCGCTTAATAAGAGCCGCAAACTGTGCCACATATCCAGGTAAAACGTTTTAGTACAGGTATGCAGTATGTTGTAATTCGAGTAAAGCGCACACAACATTATAGTGTTTCTGGCAACTTCACCCGAAATAGGACGCTTAGTACAGGTAAACCATGCCCCACATGCGTATAGGCGTAATATCCTTTTTAAAAAACTATTGCAGCTTCGGTTTAAATAAAAGCACAAGAAAAAGCTTGTCGTTAACACTGAACTTAGCGCTCAGTATAGTTAAACGTGTAAATATTAATTTAGTACATTATAGGTAAACAGGTAAATGCTAATTTCGCCAATTAACATTGATAATGAATTAATAATGTTGCCAAATTTTACATATAATCACACTATTGAGGAAGTTATGCACAAAATCGGCTAGAGTTATAGAGGAACGACAGCAATAATTATAAAGACTAGTCGTTAACCCATGGAAAATCCTTGAAGCAGCAAATTCGATAAAAATGTATCTCATTTGTCTTTCGCAGCTTAAAGATTCCGTGCGCGGTTAGCACGACCTGCTTTTACTGACAGACAAAATACGGCTATTATTGTAGGGCAGAAAATTCGACATTGTTCCGTTTTTCTGTTAGTGCACATCACAGCTATTTAAACTCGTGTTTAAACGTAAACATGTACTTTAATAATTTGTAATTCTTCAAATACTTGTTTGGTAACGAAAACTCCATGATCCAGTCATCTTACAAAAAACTGCCACACCCCAGTTGTGGAAAATCCTGGATAACCATAAAAATCGTCGCATTCAAGCCGTCCACCACCTATTAAATTTATGTGACCAATATATGAAATATAGAAAAGATGATCATACAATCGAATAAGTTGACCTGAATCCAAACTACCCCAAAGACCTGTTTCTCCCCACATTCGACACGTAGATGCAAGAATAGACTTGTCGTTATTAACACGCACGTAAGAGCCACATGAAGCCGGTTGAGTATCGGTTAATCCACTTAGGTAGTCCAACACTTCGTATCCCCTGGAATTGTTTACTGTTACAATGTGGATGGTTCTTCCGTGACTAGGTTTGTGACAGTACACGCGGAGTTGGGTGAAATTAATGATGTCCCTGAGTTCTTTAAAACCAGAAGGAGTTAAGAGAAACTGATTTGTTTTGCTAAGAGATGCGATACCGCCAGATATTTCACTTCCGATGAAAGATCCGTCAGGTAATGAACCGTCTTGTACTGCTTCACCAATTCTTGTCCAACCCCCTAATAAACAATACGTGAAAACCTTCGTATGGTGTTTTTTCATAATACAAGCGAGAAAAAAGTAATTTTAGTGAAATATTGCGATAGATGAAAGGAAGATCCTTATATTCAGAATAAAATCACATTATAATGTTGTTTCCGAAATAATTAGGCGCATTTCTGTAAGCTTGTTACATTCACAGGGGAAAAAAATTATTACATTATTGGAATTATAAGTGACGTCATTTCCGTTAATTGGTTTCCTTTAAATAGCTGCTACATTTTTTGTTGCTTATATCCATATATTCTCTTAAGGCTATTTTCCACATCAAGAAAATTTTCAGCCTTTAGCAGCATTAATAACAAATAAATACAACAATGCACAAAAAAACAAATTACACAAAGCCATCCAACAACATGTTAAACGTTTGCGAACTTCGATATTTAAAAAAGAAGATATCATAAGCTCCAATAAAAGTTAAGAAAATCCACAAAATTTAACGCACGCAAAATTTATGTGATGTAAAGGATTACGTAGCTTACTCACCTCCGTATGTTTCCATATCACAGTATACAGAAATAGTTCCATAGTCGTATTGTAAGGGGTAAAACCCACTCTTCGCATTTGGAAACTTTTCCTTCAGCCATTTACACGATTTCACAGGATCAGATTGACCTTAAAAGACATTTCAAAGCAGATGGTCATTAAATGTATTAAAAATTACTGTATTCGCATAATTGTTAAGTTAGCAAATGTCTGTCGTCACGAGAAAATTCACAATTTACAATCAGCCAAATAAACTGTAGACGTAACAATCTTTAGAAGCAGTTTAAATGTTAAATTATTGTACTTTAAATCACAAGGCATGCACTTGCAAAACACAAATGTTTTTTAAGGGGAGGTTTTAATTACAGTTTTTAGTGCAAATAAAGCCTAGTGTCGCATGTCTGATATGTGATCCAAACCTTACTAACCTATAATCACACGTCATCGTTTCCTTAAATCATAGATATATCCATTAAAGATTTCACTTGAAACGCTTGCATGGTAGCATTAACTTAAAAATCGCAACTGCCGTTTTCATCTTATTTATGCTTTTTTAATTTCTTTTTATATATTTACAAGGTTTGTTCATATTTTTATAAAGATTGTTGACATTTTGGAGGGAAAATTATGTGGATTTATGACATTTTTGGTTAAAATTTTTCAGGAGAGGATGGTATGGTTGTTCATTTATATTGTTCGTGTTACAATCTGCTGTTTTTTCGAAATTTTGTGGCAATACAGACCACATGCAATATACCGAAGGAACAAATTTGTAGAATTAGAATTTACTGTAGGCTGTTGTGTAAGCTGATGTCTTTTTATATTTTGCGTTATAAACGTTTGTTGGGAAGAACTAACTGTATGTGTGGTCAGTTTTGTTAATCAAAAGTACATGATCTTATATATACATATTTTTCATCAGTACTTTAAGCCGTACACATCACAGGAAACGGGTTAAAAAATTTCTTTGAAATATATTTTGTATATGCACTACGACGTCAGCAAAACAACTAAAACCTAAAGATCTATTTTCCAATATTCTTCTGCCTAGGTGAATTTTTCAACGGGTCCTATCGACTAGTTATTAATATATTGATAAGCGTATTTGAAAAGTGTATATATCACTTCTTTCACATTTCTCTCCGTAGTATCCATCAAGACATGTACAGTTAAATCCTGGAAACTCACAAATATCCTCGCAATAGTGACCTTTACAAGGTGATAAGCTGGAACAAACATTACCAACCTAAAGGAGCGACAATATTACTTCATGCAATGCTAGCACTGAACTAGACACTAAATTCTGCATGGTACAGTCGTTGTTTACCTCTTTATTATCAGGATCAGTTTCATAGTGTGTCCAATCAACTTCGTTAGTTGCATTGTTGCCACCATCAACAATTGTACTTTCCAACAAGTCGCATTCTTTTGTTACGTCGTTGTAATTTATTGATTGACACGAATCATGCAGAATACATTTTTCCACACATTCAAGGTCATCTTTTACATTTGTAGTATCTAGTTTTCCAACCAATAGCCGGGAATTTTTATACACCAATGAAAGATCGGAATAGAATGAACAGGGAAGTCGCAAGATTTTTCCACTCGCCGACAAGCAATTGAATGCTAGTAGAATTGAAATGCAATACGATCTATAAGATCAAATTAGTGAAATGTTATAAGCCATAAATTCGCTGGAAAAACTTCACATCTTTTGTTTTGGCTACGAACGTAGATTTTGAAAGAGAAGCATAAAGCCAGCTAGCCTTATCCCATTGCTTTTCTTTTAAGACTTTAATTCATTTTGGTTTAAGAGCTTTTTATGCTAGCCCACATTCTTTATTTTTGTATCATTTTCAACAATCTGATTTTTACTCAACTGCGTCTGGACTTTGTGGCAATCCAGTCGTTAGCTACCTCGGCCGAGAAAGTGAAAGTAGCCAAATACAATCTTTCAAAAAGATCTACGTCATGCTTTTACTTTCGTATAAATCTTGACAAAAGGCTAAAGTCAATTTAATAAAAGGCGTATTCTACCTGCATGTTGTTGGGTTGCACCGCATGTTTCTCCTGAATCGTTTTCAATCTGCACCGGATAAATATTTACGGAAACAATCCAGTTTTTTGCTGGACTTTTGCCGGCTAGTCTCAATTTAATTATTGAGTTTTAATTTCCACCTACAACTAATTTTATAACGTCAGATGTATTTTTATTCAAAGCTTACTTCCTGCGAATAAATAAGTTGGTTTCATACGAATGCATTTCATACGCATTATTATTTACTGACGATTGACAAGTGATTGTTCCAAAGTTTTTCTTTTTCGAAAAAAATCAAGAGGCGACTAATTTCTGTTGTTTTCTTCTTTAAATGTTGCTTTCCTCAAGTCACAAATTGACCAACACTAACTTGAATCATTGATATTTTGATTGCAGAATTCTGAAATTTTAAACCTCCATAGTTACACATATTCACAATATTTATAAATAATTGGTTTGAAAGAAAAAAATCTTGTACGCCTCTTGTGTTATATACAGAATGATGAACACGAACATAATGAATAATTAACCTAGGGTGTGCTACTGTGAAACAAATTTTTATTCCCTGTTTAAAAATGTGGTCAAAAACCTAAATTTGTAGTTAAAAGGTTTGAGATTATGAAAATATAATGTGATTGGTGTAGTTCGTCATTGTATAAAGATTTTATTAGCATTTTTTTTAAGAACTTATATGATATCAAAGAAACGATTTATTAAAAAAAAAGATTTTATCAACAACAAAACCTTACTAGTAACATTATGCAATCGAATGTCCAAAAATGTGTCCACAAAACGTTTTTTATGCACGAACTTACAAAAGCAAAGTCTGAGATTTCGCCAAAAATTAAGAAGATATTAGGAACGTTCCCAGTTTGAATTTCTTCATACATTATAAGAACAAAATAATGCTAAAATTACGTCTAACATTACTGAGAAACAATTATTTTTCAAAAAGTTTTTCGTTATTTTTGTTATTTTTAGGTTAAAGAAAAAAGATAACTTATAGATCTATGTTTTCCGGTCCTAAAAGTAAATGTTTCGTACGAACACAAATTTTCAGCACGAAAAGTGTAAAAATAGAAGCAAATTCGGCATCAGCTGAAATTTGGACGTTGAAAATTAAAAGAACACGTTGGCCAGTAACAAAATTAGGTACTTACCTGACTTCCATTTTTCTTGTGCTTTCCTTGCCTCGCCTTTTCTGTTTCACAAAGAATAAAAAATATAGAAATATTTCGCAGTATTCAGTAGAAGAAACATTTCAATCAACCATTCTACAATTATTGTAGTAATAAAGACAAAATTTGTTGCTAATAATTTTTATTTATTTATTTAACTACCGTATAAGTCGGAGGTTTGGAACGCAAACGAAGATAATTTTTCTCAAAATTGTTTCGCATGTTTTTATTTGGAAAATTGAACTCGTGTCGCCCCGCGTTTTGTAATGAAGCGGCGCGTTTTGTTATACCTAACGTATTTTGTGATGAATTATTGGCTCGTTTTGTAATAAAGAAGCTGACTCGTTTTATAACAAAACGTCTTATTTTATAATAAACCTATTTTACCAAAAAGAAGCTGTATTACAAAATAAGCTTAGTGTCCTGATGAAATTAAATGACTTTAAAAATATTACCACTTATCTGTTCAACCATTGTCATTAAATAATACAGATATTATCATGTCATGAACAAGCGTATTCTAGGCTACGTTTCGACAGCTACAGCTGTCATCGACGTAGCCTAGAATAACTCGCTTGTTTATATTTGTTCAACTTTGGTTTAAATAAAAACCAGACTGAGCGTTTATTACATGTAAAAGGTGTCACGTGCATATAGGCATAGTAATACCCTTTTTAAAAGAAACTTTATTGCAACTTTCTAAAACAATCACTCAGCAATTTATTTTGCAGAATAAGTTTGCAAAATTCATTGTCAGTTTAAATAAAAACACATCCGAAAGCCTGTGTTATATTACAGTAAAAGGTGTAGCTAGCTACTTAACACTGCATTTAGCATAAGAAAAGTTAGTCCAAAAATTTGTTGCAGCCACTGTATTTGGCTACTTTCACTTTTGGCCTGGAGCTAACAGCAGCCACAACCCCATGTGAGTAGAAATCAGATTGGCAAAGATGAGACAAAAATAAAAAATGTTGGCTAGGATAAAAAGCTCTTGTATAAAACTGAGAAAAAACCTTAAAGGAATAGCAATAAATAAGTCTAGCTAGCTATCTGATGCTACCTCAAAATCTTCGTTCGTAACCAAAATTTTAAAATTGGTTTGTTTAAGATTTATATATGGCTAGAAAACGTGACAATATATTTATCTTTACATGTGAAACCGTATACAAAAACCAATATTACAAAAGTAAAAAGCTTTTGAAAGAAAAAAAGGTGAAACAGAGACCCTCAAATCTAACACTGCACGCGACCACGACTTGGTTGCTTCCATTTTCTTAGACTGCTCTTTTCGTCATTTCCTGGAGCGTAAAAATTTTCACAATAGAAAAACGCAAACAACAAAATTTAAGACTTGCTGATTGGTTGATTTATTGATAAATTCGCAGCTGTAAGACTGTCCACTCTCTTTTCAAGTTACCAGTGCCTGTTTTAGACGGTTGTACATGTAAATCAAACCCAATAGTAATAGTAATGCAGTATTTCTAAGAAGGCAGGGCATGTTTATATTTGATGAAGCCAGCATGATACGTAAATATGCCTTGGAAGCAGTTGACAGAACGTTTAGGGATATATATATATATAATAGTGCCTTTGCAGATAAAGTTACTTTTTGTGGAGGAGATTTCCGTCAAGTACTCCCTGTTGTAAGAGCAACTGGATGTGCACAAATTGTAGAAGTTTTGAAACTCGGGACTTTGATTCGAACTTTCCACCTCCACACGAACATAAGAGCTGGAGAAGGAGAGCAAGTCTTTGCTGAATTTCTTTTAAACCTTGGTAGTGGTCATTTGCCACAAAAACCAGACGATCTAAATGAAGGTTGTATTGAAATTCCCCATGGATGCGTTCTGTGATAAAAATATTGTTATTTCTATCTTTAGTGACTTTAATGAGGCGCCAATTTTGCGTTGTGTCATATTAATCTCAACAAGATTCCTGGCGATACCCCCGCATATTACAATATCGACTCTGGAGTTTCAGATGACCAAAAAGAAATTGATTTCTATCCAATGGAATTTATTAATTCCTTAACTCCAAGTGATATGCTAGCACATCAATTAAATGTTGTTAAGAAATCTGTCCCTTAAAGAAGGTCTTTGTAATGGTACAAGGTTAATGGTTCGCAATCTGCGTGCAAATGTTATAGATTGTGAAATTCTCACTGGTATTCGTAGAGTTGATTGTGTTTTAATACCGAGTGTCTCTCTGTCCGAATGATACCAATCTACCCTAACGTTGATATATATTTACGTAGACCTTGCTTTAGTCATGGCCAACTTTGTCCCATTTTTACGTACTCGGTTATTTCAAGCAGTACAGAAACAAGTTGTTAATACTTTTAAACAAGGTTGTGTAGGGGATAGGTAAAAATTTTGTTTCTCCACAATTATTAAACCTTTCCATATTTTGCAACCCTGGGCCCAGGTCCAGGGCGTCATACCTAGCGTGGCGTCACCTCGGGGCAGGGACCGCGAGGGCTTACGCTGGCGGAAGCGGTCTTGGCAATCTGCACGTGAAGACGGGCAAGATCGATCCTGATACAACCGGGGATGTGTTCTATCAAGATGGAATGACCTTAATCGGTAACCACTTTGGTACTTTAAAACCTTTAATTGATTTTCAAATATTTCACTCCCCTGTTTGTCAGTGATCGATATCACTCACATTTCAATTTTATTTATCTTTTATTATTTTAATTATAGTTCCATAATTTTTCTAGTTTTAGCATATAGTATACATTGAAATTCAGCTCTTTGTCAGTCTTCTCTGAAAGTTTGCTTGCTTTTTCTTAGTTTGGCATTAAAGTCAATTTTCTCAGTATTCAGTTTTAGTCACTATTATGCGACTAATGTTTCAGTTTTTATTCATCTTTTATTATTTCATAATTCCTTAATTTTTTCAGTTTTAGTATATAGTATACATTAAAATTCAGTACAATACAGTTGACTGCAACAAAGTTTTCAAGTAATCTTTCTTATGTTAAATGTAGCTAGGTATCTAGCTAGCTGCACCTGTTACTGTAATACAAATCTTGAAGCTTATTAATGAGAAGCGATGTTTCCGATTTTAAAGATTTCAGGAAGCAAAGTTTCTTTTCGGATTCTGCACTGCAATTAATGCGTAAATTACGCGTATGCGCTGTTTAAGGCGTGTCTAATTTATATTCAACAGTGAAATACTGTTCTTTCTTTCTCACAACAAGCTGTTATCGTTAACTTTAGTACTTAACAAATGTTTTCTTTATTTTATATACTATGTCGACCTCGACGAAACAAGACACCACCTAATCAATTCAAAAGCAAGAGACATTTCCCAAAACAAATCTTGGAGATAAAGGATGACGCAACAAACAACGATAGTTCAATATTTATTATTCCGTCTAAACATTTTTAAATAGGAAATTATGTTAGTAATTGCTTACGTCGTCATTGAGTAGCAATCTCAAAGGTTTTTCCAACCGAAAAAAGCATAAGAACCTCTAGTTCGGCTATTACAATAAAAGTAATCGTCTTCGTGCAATGATCCCACGTCGACGTTCTCGTTGTAAACCTTACTTGTATTACTCGTACTTGTACATTATTCACGACGGATCTCAACGATTTCAGCCAGCGTGAAATACCAATGTTCACCAAAAAAGTAGTTTTTGTGTTTGTCAGGAAGATGTGAAAAGAAATGTCTCGATAAACGTTTGATACTTGTTATTTATTTTTTACTCGCAATTAATTTTATATTGGCAGGCTTTACGATGTGTTTTCATTTGAACTGAAAATAAATTCGTTGATTGATTGTTTCCTGTGTTTTTTATTTAAACCAAAGTTTCGATAAACTGTTTTTTTGAAAAATGTATTAAGCCTGTATGTTTTTGTGGCACAGTTTACCTGTTCTAACCACTCAGTCCGGTGTCACGCTTAATATTTGAACTTTCATGGAAACTTGTTCCGAAAAATAAAATATGTTGGCCAATTGTCTTTTCTATGACTGAGTTACAACTGATTGTAAACTTTGTTTTATTTCAGTTAAAGTTGCGGGAAAGTTATTTTTGTAAAATATATTACACTTAACACATTATAATGTTGTGTCTGCTTTATTCGATTTAAACAAACTTCCTGTACTAAAGCGTTTCACCTGTGCCACAATTGGAAGACTTTAGTGTTGGATGTGTGGCACAGTTTACGGCTCTTATTAGGCGCTTCACCAGGCTTTTAACGCCGGGTCACACAGTTACTTGTCCCCAGCCAGTCTATATTACAATACAGGTATACGTCTGTCTGTCACGCTAAATAGTAACAGCAATAGCGAGACACACGAATGCGATTAATAAAGGACCGGTAAACCGGTAGATTTATTACTTCATGACAGAAAGACTCTTTTGTTTCGCTGACATGCCATCTGTAGAAAAGGCGAGTCATCAGTCGGTGCCTTCCCACCTAAATCTTGAGAAACTTACGTGAATGACAATAACGATGATTCCTCTTATAAATGTGATTGAGGGGTCCACGTTTACGTAGATGAGGGAGTTAATGACTTCGACTATTTGATGCAATGTTTTAAACTTGCTGCGCGCTTTGTTTTATAAAAATAATTGTTTGGAACAAAAACAGAAATTAGAATAACCCACTGGATAGAGTTTAATATTATTTTAAAAAGAAATAGAATAAAGAAAATTATGTAATACAAATGGGCAATTCGCGAAAATATATTCTTGCGAAATTTATTGAAACTATTCAGTCGCGAAATCTAAAAAAATAATACAAAAACTCCGATTAGCGAAATAGCAAAATTAAAATCTCGCGAAAATATATCCCATCATTGTATAAGCGCGTGCATTGTTATCACTTCTGCATTTGGATTGCATTTTGTCCCAATGCATTTAGAGGCTGTTTGTATCCAAAATATTGTTATCAGCTAGCAACTTAATTTCTATCCATATGTTGTAAATGATGTCACGTTAAGAAATCTCTTGCTTGAAAATAAAAATTATGCTGAATCAGGATTTTCTTACTGTCCGCTGAGACTTCTGTGCTTAATAAGTTTTCGCCTTTGAAGGATCTGCAGAATATACATTTGAGATCTTGGTGAAAACTGTTTATTCTTATGAAATTTATTTTTTGAAGCATTAAATTTTTAGACTAACTGAAATATCATCATAAAAACAAGGAGCTAATAATTTTATTTTTTTGCATATCAATAGCCACTTAACCTAGATTTGATATTCAAGTTGCCGAGTAAATGTTTCTCTACACGGCTTATTACAAAAACTGATTGCATATGGTTCCCTTGAGGTTACTTACGCTGTTGAAGTCAGTGTACCAATATGAGATCTCGCAGACAGCGCCTTTAAACATTACACAAATTATTTTTATTCACCTATATATTTCACAAATTAAAAGAAGTTGTTACACGGAAAATTTTACACTTTAAATAACCTACCGAACATAACTTTATTTGCAGACTAAAGATTTAACAGGTTAGCACAACTTGGTTCATAGTACAGCGTATCTCATAAAAACAGCCCGACTTTCCAGATCCGATTCGCATTCGTAACGTGGTCTATACCCAGCGAAAATCTCGTAGGGAAGTGACTTCATCACACCCTTTTCCTCCAACTTTTTAATCCTGTCTATATAGGATTCAGTTAAATAACTGTATTTTGCTAAGGTAATTAATTGGCCACCACTCTTGATAATTCGAGAAATTTCTTCAAAACACTCAGTACCAGGATATAAAACAGCACCGAAGAATACGCCTGTGGCGCAAACAACGTCATAGGTATCTGATGGAATGTCAAGCAGCCCCTCCACACCTCTACCTACGAACAATTTCTTCATCACGTTTTTTTCACGGGCTACGTCCAACAAATCCTGATTGCAATCAGCACCGTCAATATCCGTGAAACCGAATGTTTTTAAATTATCTGCCACTGGACCTGTCCTACATCCAAAATCCAATATCTTTATGCCTTTATTATCTTTATACAAGTTTTTGATCTTCTCAGCAAGCCTGTATGGAGCATAAACTTCAGTAATGCGTAAAACGGTATCGTAAATTTTAGAATATTTCGTATACAACTGCTGCTGCTTTTCAAATCCCATCTCTATATCTTCTTCTCCATGCTGTCGACTTTTAATAACTATATCCTTATATTCTCTTGACTATACTTCTTTAAGCACCTCCTCGTTTTCATAACTTTCAACACGCTCCATTCTGAATTCGTTTCTTAACAAAGTGCAAACTTCCTCTTACTGAAATCCTCCCTTATAAAATTTTTGATTCATCAGCATTTGCATTGTCCAAATAATAATTAGTCTCCTACGCTGTGCCATTTTGACCATGACGGTGTTATACATAATTTAAGACCTACTGGAAAAATATTCAAAAGTTCCCTGCAAGTCCGCAATCAACTCGCTTGAAGCAACGCGAAGGAGTGTTGCACGCAATGCAAATTTTGTTGTTATAGGTTAGTATTGCGACCAAGTAAATCTCTATAATAATAGCCGTATTCCGTCTGTCTGTCTGTTCAAAAGGGTTACCGATATTCCTTTGATCTTTCCGCGACTTTTTAGAAAACATGAGGTGGTTTAATTGGAAATCGTATTATTGATTAAAATAAATTTCAGAAATTAATTTATTTCCTGAATTAATTTAATTACTATAATTTATTAACCTTAATTAAAACATAAATTAAGTCACTAAAATAAATGCATTATGTTAATACGCTAAATTTAATAATAATAATTAACCCCCGTGATCTCAATCGCAGGCGGACGGAAAATCCCCGCGGCCCTGCTGCTTTATTTTGGATCCCCGGCAGACCCCGTTTTTTGCGGCTTTGTTTTTACCGCTCACGCGTTATTAACCAATCACGAGGCTCGATTGGCACTAATAACCAATCCAAGTTCTTCGCGGCCTCAGCATGCCGACGGAGGACCCATGCTTAACTTACAAGGTCATTTTTGGTTTAGCAGTGATGTTGTGAGGTTTGTAGGTCTCATTTTGATCCTTTTCTCTCTATACTTTGTACCTATAGGAATATTTATTTTCTGTGTGTTTTCACATGTTAAGGTTAATATTTCATCACGTTTTCTAGCCATGTATAAATCTTAAACAAACCAATTTTAAGTGTTTAGCTAGCTAGCTAAAAACGTAGATTTTGAAACAACATGCTTAAGCCAGCTAGCTATAGCTAGCTTTATTTATTCCTATACTTTTAAAGTTTTTATTCAGTTTGGTATATTATTATTTATTTTTATGTTGAAGTTGGGTCTACCTAGCTAGCTCCTCTTTTAGCTACATCCTGCTAAAAAGTGAAAGTAGCCAAATGCTGTTTGACTGCAACACAATTCTTATGTTCAGCAGTTAGGCAGCTACCAATTTTATTACTGCTATGAAAACTTGTGCTACAAAATAAAATTGCCAAGAATTTTTTTAACTGAATATGATAACGACAGGCGGTTTCCTGAATTTTTTTTAACCAAAGTTGCGATAAGTTTTTACAAAAATTGTGTTACACCTATATACCCATGTGCAACACGGTTTACCTGAGTGTCACGATTAACTTGTTACTGTTTACTGAAACTTATTCTGCAAAATAAAATAAATTGCTTTTGCTATGACGGGGTAACAACGGTACCAATTTTATTACTGCTATGAAAACTTGTGCTGCAAATTAAAATTGACACATATATTTTTAACTGAACATGATAACGACAGGCAGTTTCCTGAATTTTTTTTAACCGAAGTTGCGATAAGGTTTTATAAAAATTGTGTTACAGCTATACTCATGTGCAACACGGTTTACCTGTACTAAGCGCTAAGTCCACTGTCACGATTAATTTGTTACTGTTTACTGAAACTTTTTCCGCAAAATAAAATAATATTGACTAATTGTTTTTGCTATTACGGGGTAACAACACGGGTTGTAAACTGTGCTTTTATTTTGGCTAAAGTTGCAGTAAAGTTATATTTTCCAAAACACATTACAACCGAAACACTATAATGTTATGTGCGCTTTACTCGATTCACAACATATATACTGCATACCTAAAGCGCTCCACCTAAATGTGTGACACTGTTTGCCGTTTTTATTATGCACTCCACTTGGCCTTCACCGCTAGGCCGCACAGTTTCACGACATACTGTATACCCGTACTAAAGCGCTTCACATAACCGTGTTAGCGGTTCTTATTAAGCGCTTCAGGGCGTTCAACAACAGTTACTTGTGGCTTACCCCGGCTAGTTATATTTATAATAGTTCAAATCATTTTTAAATGAAAAGCCCTTGCAGGCTAAAAGATTTCAGATTCTTGTTCGTCGTGTGTAATTTTGTTCCCCATACCTTTCAAGGTCGCCAGTAGCCTGTTTTGTACAGAACTTCTACAATGTTGTTCCATCGTTTGAAATAAATAGGTATTATCCCATGGTATTATCTTGAACTTGCAAAAAATTTTATGCAGTATGTGAGATACAGGCTAGAACAAACCAACGTGCTACTGTTAGCAGGCAGAGCAAGGGTCATAAGTTTAAGTTGCCCAAAGCGGTAAAAAAAACGCCAGTCGATCAGACTTCAGAATCAGGTGCTCGTAAAAAAGTAACCTGTGAAAACTAATACTTTAACACAATACTGCACTACACTTAACATTCATAAGAAAGAAACGAAAACGTTTTGGCATATCAATTTATTAAATATTATTGCTTGTGGTGTAGTGATTTTTTTGAAATGTTTTATTATACCTGCGACATGACTAAAATCATTATGAAGTTTAAGATATCTAAGATTTGACCATAAAGTTGGATCCTACAAGTTTAAAAACAAAAAAAGAAATAGAAGTAGGCGAAAGGACCAAAAAGATTATGACTACGTTCATCGGTTTAGAATTAACAAAAGAGACTAAATCCAAAATGCAATTCCTTGGTATTATTATTTAGACTAGCCGGGGACCCAGAGTCGAAACGCCGGGTTAGACCACAAGTAACTGTGTTACCCAGCGTTGAACGCCTGGAGGAGTGATTAATGTGAACTATGCCACACATTTAGGTGGAGCGCTTTATAGTATAGTATGTCATAAATCGAGTGAGGCGCAAAACATTATGGTGTTTCCGGGGGAATATAATTTTAAAAAAGTAGGCGCACAACATTATGGTGTTTCCGGTGTAATATATTTTTCAAAAAATAACTTTCCACAACTTTAGCTGAAATAAAAACACAACTCGTTGCTACCCTGTCATAGAGAAAAAACAGTCTGCAAACCTTTATTATTTTTCAGAGAACGTTCCCGCTAAAAGTTCAAAAATAAATATTACTCCGGGCTGAGTGATTAGTACAGGCAAACAATGTCACATAGGTATAATACCCTTTTTTGAAAAAAACTTTAGTGTAATTTCGGCTAAACAGAAACACAGGAAACAGCCATCATTAACATTGGACTGAGCGCTTAGTACAGGTAAACTGTGTCGTCAATGCGTTTAGGCGTAATACCCTTTTCAAAAAAACTTTGATGTAACTTCGGGTAACATAATAACACAGGATACACACTGTTAACACTTGGCTAAGCGCTTACTACATACAAGTAAACCATGTTGCATATCCATATAGGCGTCAAACCCCTCGAAAAAACTTATCACAGCTTCAATTTAAACAAAACAACAGGAAATAATTTGTTGCTAACAACGGGCTGTGCGCTTAGTACAGGTAAACGGTATTGCACATGAGTATAGGCGCAATACCCTTATCCAAAAAAAATTTATTGCAACTTCGGTGTAAATTAAGTAAGGTGTTGCTACCTAAACTGCATTTTTAGTATAAGAAATATTGATTAAGAATTTTGTTGTAGCTAGCTAGCAAGCCATTTGGCTACTTTTACTCTTCACCCAGGTAGCTAAAGAGCTAGCTAGCCACAACCCCAACATAAAAATAAATAATAATATACCAAACTTTAAAAGAATAAATAAGGCTAGGTACAGCTTAAGCAGGATGCTGCTTTGAAATCTGCGTTTGTAGCTAGCTAAAATCTTAAAATTGATTTGTTTAAGATTTACACATGTCTAGAAAACCTGATGATATTTTCATCTTAATATGTGAAAACATAGACACAATAAAGAGAATATCTTAAACGTTCATAGAACTGAAATTTAGGCAGTTAAATAATTATACTAACCTAACCCAACCAAATATTTCTCTTCGCTTCAAAAAACTTCGCTTTGCTTGAACTCGGTCCCTC
Source organism: Hydractinia echinata (assembly GCA_030067915.1). Taxonomy (NCBI): domain Eukaryota; kingdom Metazoa; phylum Cnidaria; class Hydrozoa; order Anthoathecata; family Hydractiniidae; genus Hydractinia; species Hydractinia echinata. Next base: position 2,447,277 of record JASGCC010000013.1, on the reverse strand, counting down.
GAAAGGAACGACTCGTACCTTAACCCCTAGGGCTCGGTTTAGTTGAACAAAATCCGCCTCGTTAAAAACATCTGGAAACGAAAATTTGAAGGAGTATCTAGCATAGCTCATCAAATAATATTAAAATAGCAGTCTACAACTATATTTGTGATCAAATTCTTAGCGCAGTCTTCATTCTTTACGAATATCAAGATACGCACAAAGCCGGCGTAGCGCTAGGTCGCAGGGTCAGGTCGGACTTTAAAAGTCGTGACGTTACGGCAATCGGTTAAAAAATCGGTCGAAGAAGGAGAAGAAGGAGAAGGAAAAGGCCGCCCGTTTTAATAAGATCTCGGATGTTATCCGAAATCTTAATTACAAGCATTTTGTTTTTAATAGCATATAAAACAACGTGTTAAATTTCCTTCCAGTAAAAATGACATCACATACTTTTTCCCAACAAAAGTTTATAATGCGAAATACAAAAAGACATCAGCTTACACAACAGCTTACAATGAAGTGTGATTCTACAAAAATTTGTTCTTTTAGTATATTGCATGTGGTCTATTTCCATAAAAGTTTACCCAAAATTTCAAATAACAGCACTTTGCAACACAAACAATATATATAAACGGACAACCATACCATCCTCTCATAAATTTTTTTAACCCGAAGTCATAAACCCACGTAAATTTCTAATCTAATTTCAATAACCACTGTAAAAATAACTTAGCATTTTACACGTAGTCTGACAAAAGTTTAACAGGATGTCAGAAACGAAACAATAAAAAATAACTTAACACACACCACACTTTAAATTCTACAAAATTTGTCTCACTTGTGATATTGCACGTGGTCCCCTTGTAAAGTTTGCAGGTAATGTGAAAAAAACTATACATTATGGGCATTAACAATGAGTCACACTATACTATCCTAAAAGTTCAAGAAAGATTTTGTAGCTAGCTTGCTACATCATAATTCGTGTTCAAAAAAGAAGAAAAGTTTGACTACTAAGGTAGCTATAAATACCTAAAACAAAGAGGAATAACAACATAACTTATAGGTTAGAGCTAACTATGAGATGGAGCCTTCTTGAAGCTAACATTAGCTAGCTAACAGTAGCTAGGACACCCAGTTAAATACACTTAAACTGGGGAGATAATATCCTTATTTGTCAGCTGATTAAGGTATGACTACGATATCTAATTTTTCAATTTTTTCTTTCATATTATTAGGTGGATATATTAATCAAATATCTGAATTACGAAAAAATTACGAAGACAAAATTTAGATCAAAATATAAAGCTTTTCTTCAAATAATAGAAAGAGTTTGGTTACGATCTTTGCGTATATATTTTCAGCCAGAACACACACGTCGCACTTGCCATCTACAAATATTATGACATCTCCACCAAAAGCAACGTCTGTGACATATTCTTACTTTTCTATATTGACATCTTTTTCGTGGGCCTGCAAATCGTCTAACTCGCCTCGGTCTTGAAGGCAATGTTACCTTAGATGGCTGTAATATATGTCTTCTTCTTCGGCTTCTTATTCTTTTTCTCTCTGCTTCAGCAAATTGTAAACACGAGAGCAACAGCAAACAAACACATGCGATGATGAGAAACTTCTTCATTGTTCTCGATACGACTGTGTTTAAAACTTTTATATTATTACCCAAGCTCCTTATGCTGGAATAAATGGGTTGTTTGTGTACTCGTAGACAAGATGTGGCGTGATGAATCTATTTGTAAACCATAGATTCCATAGAATGACTATAGAATGATAGATTGTCAAACAATAGATTTATTGATAAATAATTCCTTTGACAAAAGGAACATTAATAATAAAAATAATTAGGAGTGAATGTTGAAGATATAATTTGTTTGTGTAACAATTTAGATAAGACAAAATTTCTAGGTGTGACAACAAAACAGTCAATTACCAATACGCGATTAAATCTCGTGTATTATGTCAATCGAAACTAAAGAAAATTTCTGTTCATGTTATTTAATGTTAAAATGACAGTAATTAACTTATCTAATTGAGCATGCTTCAATGCCTGCCCCAGTCAAATTTAACTTCCTCCTTTCTATTTTCTCTATTGTTGCTGTACTTGATGTGATTTTATTGATAATTCTTTGGTCAGACTAGTAACGTTGTGGTAGAATGTAAAGAAGGCCGTTGGTTCCAGCACCAGTCGAATCTTGCCAGAGACTACAAAAGTGTGGATCGATACTTTCTGATTAACATTCAGCATGATAATACCATTTATATCTTGCACGGCTTTTCTAGCTATAGCGGAAACTCTAAATTCACTAGCGCACGCTTTGCATGTCGTTCACTGATAATAAGAACTGCTTGGTAAATAATTGTCTGGACAAAATGGCTGTGCCGCAGCCATATAAGTTTTTCAGCATCCTATAATCATGCTGAATTTAGCATGATAATAGGATTTATATCTAAGGCACTTGTTTCGTTGACTGGTTGCTGTGCTTGCACGGATTTCTGTCCTTGTCCATCTTCTGTAGCTCTAGCGGAAACTTTAATTTCACTAGGACACGCTTCGCAGGTTGCTCACTGATGAAAGGCACTGCACGGGCCATCTTGGGTAGATAACTTTGTGTACAAAATTGCTGTGTCGCAGCCTTATTTTGCCCCCATACTTTATGCAAAACGGCAAGCAAGAATGTACGAAATACGGTTAAAGGAAATGTACGATAACGAATTCTCAGATGACGAGTACATAATAGTATCGTCTCTATAATAATACAGAGACTATGTGTGTGTATCTGTGACAGGCAAAGTGGATTATATTTTTTACAATTTTCTTAAAAAGCGTCTATAATACATCCATATAAAAATGTTCTGTATTTTATAAACGTTTTGTTTACGATTTTAATTGGCTAGAACAAATCATGTGATAAAATAAAGTAATTTCATTAGTTGGGAATTTTATTGCACATGCTAATTTAAATTTACGAGTGCTTTGTTATCAATTATTGTACGAGCAAAGTCACGGGCAATTAACGTTGTTATTGTTGTGGTCCGTTTCGTTTATAAGTTTTAATTGATTGTTTATGTCTTTTAAATGAAATTGACAACAAATCATTTCGCGATAAGAAGCATCCATTAAATTTTATAAGTTTTTGAGTGGACACCTCCATGGGATTTCGTTTAGCCAAAATGTTTTTTTCAGCCTTTTTAATGAAATTATTTACAAGCCTTTTGTGATGAAAAGAAGAACAAATTTAAGTGGATTCTCCACGGGTTTAAATAAACAATGGTGAATAATAAATTTATTCTTTCTACTTGGCTAAGATAAGTTCCATTAATGCTTTATTAAGCGCTCAGGCGATTATTTGAAAACCCCTTCTCAAAGGGGCGTTTAATCGAAATGAGCGCTTTAATAAGAAAGTAAGCTTTATTGAAACATTGGAAAATCGACTCGTTTGTCAATATTGTCAATATTGCGCTTATAGGCCAGAGATAGCTCATCACTCAGGTTTTAATATTACGACGAAACTGTCAGTTACTAATGAGCGATTAAATCTCATATGTTATACCAATGGAAACTGAAATTATTGTCTTTCAAAATTGCTTAATGTGAACTGAGAAGTAATTAACTTGGTTTCTATTGATGAGAGTAAAACGTATGATACACAAGCACTGTAACTGTAACTCCCTACTTTCCCTTTGCGCTGTTGTGGTATTCAAAGCAATGAATAATATTCCACACACAGTTAAAAATATAAAATATATTTAATAATCCCAAACCCAGTCCTACCATTGATGTTTTCACTACAGAACTTTCACAAGTATTCCATACTTTAATTTTCAGCCAGAGCACACTCTTCGAACGTGCCATTTACAAATGTTACGACATCCCCACGAAATGCAATATCTTAGGCACCTTCTAAAATCGTTTATATCCGCATCGTTTACGGGCACTCGCAACTCGAAAATTCCTTCTACGTGAGCTCCTTCTTCGCAAGCTTCTTCTTCTTCCACTAGCATCACTGTATTCCAACTGTGATATTGATATCAACACCACACATAACATGATGACCAACAATAGGTTCCTCATCTTTTAAATTCGCAATTCGCATATGTTTGAAACAGACGGCATAAAAATATATATCTACCTTCTTTTTTTACAATCTTCGCGGTTTGATGTATGGTGGGACTCTCGACGCTGACGCAACAATAATTCTTTCAATTATTGCTTTGGCAAGTGGCCATGACAAAACACGCATCCTACACGGAAACACGAAACAAGGGGAATGACACGAGAGCGGCAGCCGTCGTTTTAAAGTATGGACTCTACGCAAAGGGAAAGCGAAAGCACGCATCAACTTTACACATGAAGAGATATACATTTTTTAATACACGTAAGAGATGGTATTTTTGTCTGCTCGTGCAATAACAAGATTGACGATAAAAGAATTTATATGCCTTTGCGACCAAAATTAGATTGTCCTTACTCAATAAATTCGTAAAACGTATTTCAGTACAGAAACACAAAACTCGTGCAGACTCAAACAAAATATTTCTTTGAAATAAATATATTTTATTAACTTTTGAAACAGCTTAGTCTCACGTTTAATTCGTTAACAAGACGGCGTTCAAAATAGTTTTTCTCTGTAATACCGATGTACACTTAGTAAGTAAGAACAGCCTCCGTCCTATTTGCGTAATTCGTTGCGTTCCAATTTGGTAAATGTTCATTGATCGCATCATAAAAATTTGTTTAGTTGACAAAAGCCTACTTAACTTCTCGCATAAAAATACCTCGCATTGAACTAGGCTCATACAGGAATGTGTTAATATAAGCGGGGGGAATAATGTGGTCATCAAAGGCTGTATTGTTGTCATTTACTGTCTTTATATATTTGGCACGGTACGACTGCACGGAAGGCCATGGGAAAGCAGAAACGCATCGGAAAACAAGATTTTTTGAGCTGATAGAATAGCTTAACAAATGCGCTTATAAGTCGTACCATTAAAAAGTTTAAAAAATTGGCATCAGATAAGATGGTTAGGGAAAACGGCAAAAAAAGTGATGAAATCAGTATGTAGATGTTTAAGACAAATGTCTTTCTTGTTTGATTTGCATAGCAAAGATTTTGCTTCACGAGCAGCATGTAGCCGTTTTCAAATATTCCGAAAAGTACCAAACTTATGAAAACGGTTAGGTTCAATGCACCCATTCTGAGTAAACAGAAAATATGAATAACAGGCCAACAAACTAACCCAAATATTGATTGAAAAAAAAAACAGTGAAAAAAATATTTAAATCAGTTGCATTAAACGTAAATTAGTTGTGACATTAGTTACAACCTTGGTAGTTGGTTTAATTAAGGATACATTACCGTTTTCATAGTTTGTTAATTCAGATAACTTATTTAGTCATACTGCGGAGCAAAGTATGAGTGCAAAATTTTGCCTTACCATTTCTTACTCGTCATGAATGAACGAACGCACGATATTAAAAGTAACATATTAGGGAGTTTTTATTAAAGTACATGCGACCACGGAGTGGCAAATAATTAAGGCATAAATATATGAAATGGCGGCGTGTTGGCGATAGTGAAAGCTGGGTTGATAAACAAGACATATTTGTCAAAAGAGAAAGTAAAAAATGACATTTTTATTTTAAGTTTTGCAGAAGACGCAATTATATTATCTTTGGAATGCTATTTAGCTTCGGTTATGGAATTTTTTCGTAGTTTCGTTGCAGAAAGAAAAGTCTAGCCAAAGGTCAAAGTTATAATGTTTATGTTATGAAATAGAGAAAGTTATTTATAAAGTTAAATTTGTACCTAGTTTCGACTCATAAGTTTTATGTACTTTCACCAAGTTATTATATTTCTTTTAAAAAAAATGATATTTATTGACTTGTGTCTACAAAATTTCTGTTTATCGTCCTTGTTTTTGCGAGAGATTCTTGTTTCGCATGCTCAAAAAACAACAAAATATAAGTTGAATAATCACAAGGGAAATTTTTTAAGCTTTCCGTACCTTTAAATGTGTGTTACATTGTTTTGGCTTTACTTGTGTGTTAGGTAAGTTTTAAGGAAAGCATGACTGATAAAGGTTCTAACATTTCTTGTCTATTTATTAACTTATGAGTTTACTAACTGCGAATAAAAAAAGACGGCGATATTTTCAGTATGTATGAAGTGCGATTTGATTGATCAACTGCGTCCTAATATAGATTTTAAAAACTTTTGAAAAAAAGCTGAGCCTACAAACATGACGGACGGTGAGAACTTAATCGTCAATTTATAGATATCTGATTCAAAAGGTGCAAAAGATTTCACATGCAAAAAACGTGCAATTATCTTGAATGTTGTAATGGTTTTAGGTGTTTTAAGTCTGGTTACGACTCTCGTTCTCCTTCCTCCGCCCCCGCCCACCACTCCTTCTTCAAGTGTATTTTCCACTTCAGCGCAAAAACTTAAAACCATTCCAAACATTCCAATATATATTCCTATATTTTTCAGACGTCGCTTTGTATAGTTAAAACATAGTAACTCAGCTTCGACGGGAAACATGAGTATATCATCTCTAAAGAACTTTTCACTTGTTTCGTCTGAATGTATTCCGTCGACTTGTATTTTTACTTGTAAAAGGACTCCTTCATGAAAGAATTACTTATTATTTATTATATTTGTTATCAAAGAACAATTGAGATTCTAAGTACAAATATTTGTATTACTTATCAAAATAATTTCTTTCATCGATTTTTTAAAATACAAACACGTTCTTCATTGTAAGCATCGTTAAGTGCTTCGACAAAGAAAAAAAACAGATGGTGTTTTTATTCTTGTTGCCAAAGATTTTAAAAGAATCGCAAAAAGAAAAAATTAGAATCTGTGGAAAAACTGTTGTTGTATTACTGAGAACTAGCAAGATTTTCAAATGCTCTTATTTCAGTATCGTTATCTGTAATATTTAGCTTTTGATAAAGCGTTACAAGACACATCTGAATATGTAAGGAATATGGGGTAGATAACAAAGAAGTCAGTAGTTATTCATAATCATAATGATAAAAGTAATTTGGAGCAATTGGGAAGCGATGCTATGTCGTAATTTAAAACAGATATAATTTAGTACTAGAAACTAGTTGTTTGCCACTGTAAATCCCACATGGGGTCGCCCGTCGTAATATTTCCCACATCGCTATTCAATGCATCCTTGCCTGGCTTCTGGCATGAAGTATTGAAATTTACTTAGGCAAGGGTTATTATGATTGTAGGTGCGGTAATGGCGTTTTCGATTACAAAATTCGTGCTTTTTTAATTGACTCACAGATAGACAGCGAGAATAATATTTAGAGATGTTAACAACAAAAGATGGCGCACAGTACGGTCACGTTAAGTTGTGTCAAGATGTTAATTTTTTTTGTACTTGTATTTGTTATCAAGAAACCTTCTCACGGTTGTGAATTGTTCAAAGATGGTTATGCAATTCGTGATAATATTATTCTGAAAGAAGACAGTTATGTGTACCCTTCTTTATGGCAATATAATATGGATAAACGTACATTTTATCGCAAGCGATATTTCTTCAAATTGTTTTTGTTGTTATCTGGGGATATCGAGATCTGCCCTGGACCATTTGTTCCCGAACTTAGCAATCTCTTGAAAAATAAAGGATTGAGCATGGTTCATCAAAATGTTCGGGAGTTATTTGGTAACAAACCTTATATCGAACGTATTATCGACAATCATAAAAACATCGACATTATTTCCCTCAGTGAAACACATATCGCTTCTACAGATTTATATCGGTATGAAATCCCGGGGTATCAGTTTCACAGTAGACCCCGCAATCGTGGCTCTGGTGGAGGTGTTGGAGCGTATATATCATCGAATATTACGAGTGAGCGACGCCTGGATTTAGAAAACGAAAATATCGAACTTATGTGGCTGGAAATTCAACTGAATAATGCAAAGAACTTTCTTGTTGGAGTCATTTATCGACCCCCGGATTCTTCCAACTTTCTGTCGAAAAACTTCAACCAACTTTTATCAGATAATTTAACTAAAACGATTTCGGAATCAAAAGAAGTTATTCTAATGGGAGATGTAAATGTTAACTATTTAGACAAGAAATCGAATATTGAATTCAAAACGATCTTGAATTTACATGGTCTGAAGCAGCTCATAACAGCACCCACGAGAATAACGAAAGATACAAGAACATTGATAGATATTATTGCTACTACTAATTATCAAAACGTCAAATGTTCGTGCACTATTCCGTCCGGTATAGCTGATCATGAAATGGTTGGATGCATTAGGAAAGCTAATCACAGTAAATATGAGCCAAAAACAATCACAGTCCGTGATTACAGAAATTACGATCCTGATTCTGCATGTAACGATCTAAACTCAAAGGACTGGAAGTACTTCTATTCCTTGAAAGACGTAAACTCAGCATGGAATGTTTTCTACGACTACCTTATTAATACGATCAACGTTCATGCTCCTAAAATCTCGCGACGAATTAAGGGCAAAGCTTGCCCATGGATGACCCCTGAAATCAAAGGCCTCATGGCGGAGAGAGATCGCAGTTTTCGTAAAAGCAGGAAGACGAAAAAAGAAGCTGATATATCTATGTATAAAAACTTGAGAAATCGTGTCAACATTCTTGTTCGCAAGGCTATATCAATATATAACAAAAACTTATTAACCGAAAATAAAAATGACCCTAGTAAATTTTGGTCGGTTATAAAGTCTATTTATGATGTGAAAGGGAAATCTGAAATTGTTGACCGGACTTTTACTGTCGACGGAGTGGAAACATCTGACAAACGCTCAATTGCAAATGGATTTTGTACATACTTTTCCAAAATCGTTGGTCTCCTCAAAAATATTTCTTTCCCATTAGTAAATCTTACATGGACTTACCGTACCAGACCACCAAGAAGGACTAATGCGACTTTCAAGTTCAAATACGTCTCCAAAGTTGAAGTGGAGTCTTACCTGAAATCAATCAAGCGAAACAAAGCAACTGGATTGGACGACTTGCCCGCTGGATTTCTTAAGGATACTGCAAAAATTATATCATCACCACTATCACATTTGATCAACATGTCTTTAGAATCAGGACTAGTACCAACACCATGAAAAGCTGCCAAAGTGAACCCAGTTCTTAAATCAGGATCCAAGAATGACTTCGGAAACTATCGGCCAATTTCGATCTTGCCAATTGTATCGAAAATCATCGAAAAAGCGGTACACAAGCAACTTACAGCATTTCTGAAGGAAAATAAGTTATTATCGAAAAATCAATTCGGTTTTCGATCAAAAAGATCAACTGAACTAGCTACCACTCTTCTTCTGGACGATATAAGAAAATCTGTTGATAGTGGCCATGTTGTTGGAGCAGTTTTTGTAGATTTCACAAAGGCATTTGACACTTTAAGTCATGCCGAATTCCAATCAAAATTAGCTGCTTATGGTGTACAGGATAATGAACTATCTTGGTTTTCGGACTACCTTTTTAACCGAAAGCAGTCAGTGGTATATGGTGGTCAAAATTCCAATTCACAATCAGTTACATCCGGTGTTCCTCAAGGATCACTTCTTGGACCACTTCTATTTTTACTGTACTTGAATGACGTTGGTGATAATATAATACATAGTAATATAATACACTACGCAGATGACACCGTCCTTTACTATGCTGGAAAAGACTTATATGAAATTGAGTCAAAGCTGTCTACAGATTTCTCAGCCTTATGTAACTGGTGTGCAGATAACGAGCTCCTAATCAACATGAAAAAGAACAAAACTGAAGTCATGATGTTCGGTACAGCCCAAAGATTATCTAAGCTGCCAAGAATAATCGAATTGAAATATCGGTATGGTATCATTAACGTTACTACCTCATATAAATACCTGGGTATCAAAATTGACAGTACCTTGAACTTAAACAGCCAGTTTGATACTAGTTATAAGAAAGCAAGTGCACGTCTCAACCTCTTGGCAAGATTACGAAATCGCATGGACATTGACACAGCTAATGCTATCTACAGAACTATGGTCCTCCCGATGTTCAGATACTATAGTCTTGTACAATTGGAACAAACACCAACGCAACTGAAAAAGTATACTACGTTTGAAAGGAGAGCTGCACGTATACTTGGAAACACTGACGATTCGAAACTACCAACAATTCAAGGCTTCCGGAAGAGAACAGCCTGCGAATTCGTTCGAAAGTGCCTTGATGATATGATATGTGAAAACTTTCACAACTACTTCGAGAAAGTTAATCACTCCATCGCGACGAGAAACAACAATGTATCTTTACGTCTTCCCGCCCTGAGAACGGAGTATGGAAAACGGTCCAGTGGGTTTATGGCTGCAAAAATTTACAATGAACTTCCTATAAATATCAGAAGTGAAATGTCATTTACTAAATTTTCATTATTATTAAAAGAGCACCTCATATAGCTAATATCTAATGTTCCCATTCTACTATATATATATATGCTATATTTTATTTTATTTTAGTTTTGATGTTTATCCATGATTCTTTCACCGCCAGTCATTCTTCCTCATCTTATTGCGCAGTTTCTGATTTCATCCCTTCATTTCCTCGTTTTTTGTTTTGCCATTCTTTAGTTCCCTTCAAATTCGAACTTTCTATTTTCTCATCCTATTTTGTTCAATATTTTAACATTTTAGCTACGCATTTCTATAAATTATATATTTTTACATACTGCTATATGATGCAAGAAGACTACCTCAATTTTCTATGTTTTGGTATGTCTTTTTATATTGTATATTAATTAATTATATTTTAGAAGTTTATTATTAATAGTTTTTCTCTGTGATTTAGTCGATGATTCACCTCATGAGTTCCTCATTCTAAGGATTTTTACTTCAATTCATTTCTACATTTTGGTTCTGTCTGTTTTTAGCTATTGTGACAGTTTTATTTTCAGTCTTTTGTTTTCACAGTTTTATGCGTTTTCATTCCTCATATTTATAGTTATATTTATATTTGCTTTTGTTTTTATATTACACAGGACACATATGGAAAACAGCATTATATGTTGATATGTAAATATCCTGTATAAATATTAGTTAAATAAAATAAATAAATAAATGTTCTTAATCATTAATATTTTCCCTTAAATGACATTTCTTTAGTCAAAGTTAAAAATGAATATGTTAAAAATTTCACTCCTGCTCGTGTTGTTTACTCTTGCATATGCAGGTAAGTCTTTATTCACTGCCCTGAAGCCATCGAAATCTTTAGACTAGTCATTCTCACAAAGTGCACAAAATATTTGTTTTTGATTACATTAAAAACCAAAATTTTTGAAAGTATTTTACTGGTGAAAAGTTACTTTCCATCACTTTCTTGATGCCAGTCCTCCTCAATAATTTACGACCATTTTACGACTATTCATCGATATTCCATTCTCAGGTTTTCATTTTATACGGTGCATGTGGAGTTGTCAATTAGAGTGTTATTGCTGCTTCTCTTAAAACTTAGCTAATATATATATTCATTCAGCAGCATGGTGTTAGCATTGCAGCTGAATGATTTAATAAGCTGTTGTTAGATATGTGTAAGACTTATCAGTTAACAAAACATGTTTTTCTCTCAGCACCTCGTGATAAAGTTTTGCAAGATAATTATCAAGAAGTTGTAGACGAGTTGTTTAACCACAAGTTGATCGACAAGTCAGGTTGGTGAATCTTTTATATTGAGAGTTTGTAAGGAGACCATGACTTACTTTTTCTTTGTTAGAACGTCTGCAGAAAAATAAAGAGGTTTATTCATCTTCTACGTTTTTTGTGAGTTATTTAAAATTTAGTAGAATGAACACACCAAAAATCTCTTTAATTTGTACGCCATATTATGACCACGAGGACAAAATTTATATGGACAAAAATAACTGTAGTATTTAGCTACAAGAAAAATAGGATTGTTGAGAGAAAAAAGTGACGAAATATACGGAGAAACTATTTTCAATTAATTTACATTTCTATTATTAATAAAGTTATGAATAATTCACTAAACAAAAAAGAAATGAAATTAATTTCCAATTTCATTATTACATGCTCCGTTGTTGGAGCAAAATTCTTGAAATACGTCTATCAATATTTATAGGCTATGGACATGAATTAAAAGATAACGATATTCGTGACTTACGTGACCTTAACGAGTGGCTTGGTGATAACGACCAAAAATAATGAAGTACGTATCTCCTTTTGGCAGTTGCCACGTATTTAAATGTTATAATTGAGACTTGCTTCAAGGTAGGAGCAACATGTACGGTATTACCTCATCATTGTTGTTGTTGTTGTTGTTTCAATACACAACGCCTTCTACATTCTGTTGCAGTCTATTAATAACTGCAGCGAAAGTTTAATTTTCTTTTTTTCTTTAGATACAAAGACCAAGGAAGAAGTACTTTAAATTTTCTGCTTATTTTAATGAAAGTAATTATCGATATAAATTATATCAGTTTCAAATGCTTGAAATTTGTATGCTTTACAGGCAGGAACTGCATTTAAGTGCAAAATATAACAAAGGTATAATTTGTTTAACGACACTATTTTTTGGATACCCTTGCGTACTAAACATTACTTTTATATTTTCTTTGTAAGTTACGCAACCCTCGCATTGTAACAGATTGCTCCAAAATTAATCAAGATAAACGGGTTTTTTTATTCCGGTGCATTTTATCCGCGAAATATATAGCCCGTTAACTAGTTAATGTGTTCATCATATGATAGATGTAAGAATAAAAAATGATTAATTCTGATAATAAATAAGACGGCAAAAAAAACGTAACAGAAAGCGAACTTTAAGAAAAAAGAAAGATTTTAAACAATCTATTGCTTCCTTCTATGTCGTAAAACAGTTAATTACTTTAATTGCTGTGATCTGATTGGTTGATTTTGACCCTCTAATTTTCTCTTCAACTAATAGGTAGCTAAAGATGATTGCGATCATTGCCCGTCATTGACAGCTGTAGCTGTTGAAACGTAGCCTAGAATAAACTCGCTTGTTCATGACTTGATAATATCAATATTATTCAAAAGAAAGAGTTGTTGAGTTTATTAAAATAGAAAATGCATTTGGTAGTAATTAGGTGTGCAGAGTGTGATTTAATTCTGGATGATTATATAAATTACGAATCAAAAATTAAAAGTAATAAATCGTCCTTTGTACAGCGCAATTCGAAGGTAATATAATGGTTCAAAGAATATTTTCTTGAAAGGGGAAGGGGAAATTTCAGATATGATTTTAAAGCAAGTAAATCACTACCTATTAAATCAATGTGTCTAGACAATAACAAAGGATTTCATTATTCGTCGTCTATTTTTTTCTTGCTTTAAATATATAGCTGTATTTACGTTGCTGCAGTTTTCTTGTGACAAATTGCACGTTAATTTTATTCGTGATTCTGATATGTCAATTTCATTTTCTTTTCATTCATTTTCTTCGCGTTCTTTATACGAAACAAGATGCAGATGCTGCGTAAACTATCTGGCTCTAAAAACATTCACAATAGTGACACACCCAATTCTGTTATTTAATTAACACTTGAAAAAAGCAGAATAGGGTATGCTACTTGGCCTGTGACGATAACTCATGCCAGGTTTTGACGCCTGTTTAAGGCCAGTTACTAAATGAACTTTTAGAACACAATAAAACTTTAGACGTTAAAACAGGCTAGACGTGGTCACTAAGTTTGAGCAAATTTAAAGCAGCTAAATTGGGTTTCGGAACGTGATGTTTCTAGTCGATGAACCCGTGGGAAAATCCACTTAGGAAGAAAAACGATGGGAAAAATATAGATTTTTTACGTCGGCAGTGCATAAACGAAAGAACTATTTTAATAAATATGTTTAAACATCGTCTTTAATGTGTAGAGCTTAAAACGCTGATACAGAAAATGTATAGAGTCATGTGTTTTTGACAGACAGTTAAGGAGATATAAGGGTTTAAAATGACCCGCCAAAATACCAATTTTTTTTTTTTTTGAGATTTGAATACCCGTTGCCTCCATTGTGTAGAATTTGAAACGCTGATCAGGAGAAAATGTATGTATTGATTGTATGTATGTATGTTTTGGGGTTTTAATGTATTTTGATCTGGTCTGTTCCGAAACAAACAGCCAGCTTTGGGATATTAGTCATAATTTTCTCCCAATTGGTCCCTAGTTATTCAAACAGGAGATGACGTCAGTCATTTCCACTCGTTCTCAAGTTAAAAGTGCACTGCAATGGCTTCACCAACTTTAATAACATCATTGGTGTTATGTAACGCCGAACTTGATTAGAACTGTTTTTGTTTGTTTTTGTTTTATTGACAACCTTGTGTAAATATTTTATTTTGTTTCGTTGATGGTTTCGGAGTGCGGAGATTCTAATATTATTTCTTTTCGACTTGAATTGAATTACTGTTAATGCTGTTTTTTTTACCAATAACGACGAAGCTTTCTCGCTATAGGAATTATTTAAAGATTAGCACTTTTAGTTTAAGAAATAATACATTGTCACGTTATATACAGAGGTGTTATTTCTACCATTTTGTCGCAATTAGCGTCAATATTTGTAATTACGTAATGTTTAAATAGCCGATAAAACAAATTAGACTTATTTTTTCGAATTAGCGCATTCTTTGGTGAGGAAAAAAATCGGTTAGCCGAACTTTGGCCTGGTTCGGTACTCTTAATTTAATAGACTAGACCTGTCGATAAACCTGTTGGAAAATCCACTTATACTTGTATAGGTTGTTTCGGAATTGTGATGATGTCAGCAGTGCATTAAAGGCTTTTTTTTATAAGAAAATTAAAACTCAAACCAGGCTGGTTTTTATTCTTATTTCTCAATTGTTTTTTCTTTATATGTATTGTTCTAAACAATAGTCTTATTTTCTTAACCTAACATATCAGCCTGATATTCTTAAAATCATATTCTTCTAAAAAATCCTTGTATTGCTACATTGTCAGTATTCCTTAAAGGCACAATTGACGCTTCTCTGTGTTTACAAAGTGTTAATCTACTTTTGGCTATGAATGAAGTTGGATCGTAAATATAAGACGGAAATGTAAAATCTTTGTATCTCTATGGTAATAATACCCTTATTTCATGTCATGATAAGTCATGATACAAAAACACGACATACGATACATAAAAGACGGCCGAAGCCGTAAATTTATCCCCGGGCTACAGATTAGTTTTGTATAAAATTACAACCGACGTTATTACCATTTACAAAATACCTAAAAGAATTCAATAATAAAGTCATTTCGCGTAAGTAAAGACCACAAGAGTAATTACTGCTTCAAGTAACGAGTATCAAAGCATGATATAATTGCAACCCAAAGAATTGACAAACACGCAAGGATAATTTCGACAAGCAGGAAGGCTCGTTGACCGAAGAAGATGAAAAAGACTCTTTTCGTTACAGTAGTATGTCTTCTGTTAATATTCTCGCAATTTGAAGAAGTTCAATCGTCGAGTAGAAGACGAAGAATGATGGCCAGACGAAGAACTTCGAAACCCCCGCAACGGTGTCAATATAAAAAAGTTAAGATATGTAAAAGGTATTGTTTCTGGTGGAGATGTCATATCATTTGTAGATGGCAAGTGCGACGTGTGTGCTCTGGTTAAAGATTTAGCAGAATTGCGGAAAGGGTTAACTGGTGAATGATTATAAACTTAGTAATTCTAAAACTTCGGGTTTTTTGGATAAATGTAGAATTAGAATATTTTTGGAGGGTTTGTTTGGTTATTTTTAATGTAAGGTGTTTTGTGGAAAATAATTTTTTGTAAGAATAACAGTTATGTTACATTATTTTGTTATTTTTTCCAACATTCTTTTTTCCAACATTTCGAAATATTAACTATAATTCCATATCTAAAACCCTAGGCATAGTATTTTTTGGAAATAACCGTTTGTTGGCTATTTCTTGAAATGTTTATACAGCACCACTTGGCCGGACTTTGCAGCTTTGAAAGGTGTGTAGGTGAAGTAAACAACGTCGCGTCGACTTCACAAAAATGCGGAACTTTAACTTTCCACAATGGTTGCATTAGGGAGCAATCCGCTTCATGGCCCATTGAGTCCGAAATATGACAAAAATTGGGCGGGCTGGCTTCAAACTTAAAGCGCTAAGTCCACTAAGTCTTCTGTAAACATTAGCAGATTTGAAGTGCGTGTTACTGAGATAGAAACGGCGTTCTTAATAATTAAATTAAAAATTCCTCCCTTCTTTTTACTAGCTTATGTCCACGGTTGTGTGTCCCATTTTAAACCGCACACTCTCTCAACCTTTCTAACGTTGTCGTAATTCACATAAAACAGTTGTAAACGAACTTAGGTTTACCTGTCTTCCAAAATATGTCCCATTGTTATATTAATCAATCATTCAATCGATCGAAGTTTATCCAACTCAAGAGCATGGTGTATTTTTTTGCTGTATTTATACTGAGGTGAAGAAATCATCCGAGTTCGTCGCAATTGATTTCTTCAGCTGCATAAACTACAGGTCGTAACAATGAGTCTGACACAAACCCTTGATCATCTGTTTAACACTGGGGCAGACAGAATAAGTTGCAATAGATAAAATATTGAACATAAGTTAATTGGTATGGTAGATAGTTATTTTTATTGACGGATACAATATGGAACTGTTTTTTATATATTTCCCTTTTAAAAGAAAATAATTTCGGTTATAATTCAGAAACAAAAAGATTAACATCAATGACAAAGCATTAGATCACAGCAATATACTTTACAGTCAAAAAAATTCATCGATTGTTTATACTGATGAAATTTGAATTCTGTCGACATATTGTTTCCAATTTGTGCTTCGATTCGTCGCATAAATTGAGGTACGAAAAAGAGGGGAAGTTCCATCAACTGATGTATTTGTACTGTCAGACAATGTTTTACACCAACTATTCGTCGCAGTATAAATACGGCCATGTTAATTTATAAAAAACTATCTGCACACATACACAGACAGAGGCAAAGTTAATTACACCATTTAACAAAAATTGGCAAGAAGACATTGATTTTGTTAATTTTAGTTGCTTCAATTAAGTTCCTTTATTGATATTATTGTTTGCAAACGGTAATTGTTTATGGCGAATTTTGTTTTGCTTTTCTAGTTGAGATATTTCTTGTCTAAATGGAAAAAATATTTCTCTGATATTATTTGAACAGCATCAAGTACATCATTTGATTATTGGAAACATCAATAGAAGAGTAAATACAAAGCAGAAAGACGGAAGTGTCACCTTCAATCTCTGTCATTAATTTTATGGTAATTATAACACACGAGTCATTAAACTATAATCTACGAATCATTAAGTTTGAATCTCCGAAAAGTTGTTTAACGAGTCAAAACAACGTTAACAATTAAAATTTAAGCAGAAGCTGAAATTTATTTCAGTGTTTTTACTTTCGAATTAGATTTTTGCTGAGGTCAAATCATAAGCAGCATCAGAAATTTGAGGAAAACTAGCGAGTTAAAAAAATGAAAAAAAAACAACGGCAGGCGGCTTAACGGACTTTTGAAACACAAAACATCTGCTTTCCTACGTTGGCCAATTTTAAAAAAAATTCAAGCACGTTCAACTTTTAAATAAATTTATATACCCAGACAAAAACGTACGTTTTATTGGTCTAAAAGCTTCGTGGGCCCCAATACTGAATCAAATTTTTCAATCCATAAAATTAGCTGTTTCGGCCTGACGAGTAAAGGCGTTCAGGACTTTGCTTGTCTTTTAAAATCTCCAATAATTTCATTAAAAATATTACAAGATTCGAATCGTTTCCAAGCCCTTTTGATCACTTTCATCAAAAAAAGGGACGAAATAAGGAACAACCACATTCATACATATGTTGTATTATTTAAGACTGAACTAAAGTCCATATCTAAGCTAGATTCCTCTTGTGTCCTCCACCTGTCTCTCCTCCTTGAATTTTGTTTCATTGTCGATTTTATCGTCAGTGTCATCATTTGATTCTACGAATTCATTTTCTGACATGTCTGGATCATTGTAATTATTTTTGGGAATATCGTCCTCGACGTCCTCATCAAAGTCCTCTGCTTGCACTTCGTTGTCGGACGCGTTGTCTACGTCGTTTACGTGATCTTCCAACATGTCATGTGCTGTGTCAGAGTTACCTTGCGTGTCGACATTTTCTGAAGCATCGTATTTATCGTTATAGTTACCTTCAGAATGATTTTCAACATCGTCTTCAACGTCGGGCTGATCTTCGGCATCGTCTTCAACGTCGGGCTGATCTTCGGCATCGTCTTCAACGTCGGATTGATCTTCGGCATCGTCTTCAACGTCGGACTGATCTTCGGCATCGTCCTCAACGTCGGACTGATCTTTAGCATCGTCCTCAACTTCGGACTGATCTTCGACATCATCTACATCCTTTGAGTTGTCTACTTCACGGTATTCCTCTGTCACTGCTAGATCCCCTAACTGTTTCTCTACTTCTGTTTCACGTACAGCTACAGAATTCACCTCTCCTGTAGCTGTTGCTACTTCAGTTGTTGTATTTTCTTCGTCTAGATATTAAAAATAAAATCAGTAAGTTTATTTAAAATGACTTTAAATAACATGTAGTTTAATAAAAAAAACCCAGCAATCAGGAAGTTCAGTACTTTCCGCACTTCACATCTCATTTGCTAAGGACTTACCTTCATAAATTGGCACTGCAAAGCTGATAACAAATAAAGTTGCGAAACACACGGCGAGTTTCATGATGGCGTACGTCCTTCGTTCGAATCTGAATCAAACTTAATTGAACCTCTCAGGTTTCTAGTTGAAATGTAAATGTTTTTATCGATACAAGCGAGTTTTTATAACGTTGAAATGTAATTATTAAATTTTATCACCGGGTTGGGACAATTATTGCATACCCCATGAGCGCAGCCTAGTTTCTATCAGGTTGGCAGGCAGTCAAAACTCTACCCAACAATACGTTCTGTTAAAAAATTTTCAAAGAAGTAAAAAATACTTATATAGATGTGGGTATGGTATTTTGAGCACGTCGGTATACTTCGCCAGAGAAATTGGTGATTGTTTGGTAAGCCGAGAAATTTGTAATTTTAAGGAACACCGCATTTCATAATTAAAATAAAATTTACGATCTTTGGAAATCACTCTTAATGTTTTACGACACCCCTGATATCGTGCACTATTCTTAGCGAAAAGCGGAAGTTTTTTAGATTGAAAATTGAGTTCCGTTGCTTTTCTATTGTTTTCAAAACTTTATTAGATTATATTAATTGTTAGACCGCGAATCACGTAGATATACGGTAAAAAATTGAGAAAGAATACAGGTCAAAGGGGAAATTTGATAGCTCCCGAGGACTAGGTTGTCATTTAAGATGTTTTTGTTTCCAAAAGGAGATCAAATAGGTGATCCAATGATACCAAACATGAACTATTTAGGTATTACTTTGTCCACCAATTACAACTCAAATGCTGCAGGTCTAATCATTCAATAACCAGCGCATTTTATGGGTTATCATTTTAGAAAATGTTGAAAGTAGTGGATAATAAATAAAACAGTCCAAGTAGTTTAGAAGCTAGTTTTTCTTTAGCCGACCGTTCTTAGTTCATTTTTCTTGTTTAATTAATTTGTAGGGCGAGTAAACAACGTAGAAAATGCGCTAAGCCCAAGACATGGTGGAATTGGGGCATAACTCTGGACCTAGATAACTTAAGTCCTAAGTCCGCTGCTATAAACATTCACAATATGCAATGGTTGTTTTTAAGATAAAAACAGCGTTCTTAATGGTTATATGCAGGGTTGCACTTTTCACATCTACTTTTGGACTTTTGCTTGAAAAGAGGTTGTATTATGTTGTTCAGAAACACTCGACTGGCTTTGTCTGCTCCCACCCTCGTCCCCAGGGTTTTTCCTTTTTGATATAAGAGAAGACGACAAAATACCCTGGTATGGTTGAGTGATTTTTGGCCAATATATGGCCAGATTATGCGAAGGCGTCATACGTTAATTTATGCGAACAACAATGACGAAACTTTAGTGGGCAGAATTTATGTTTCAGCAACAGAAAACGTACTAACATATTGTATTGTCGCACGACTAAAATATACAAAAAAATTATCTAGGTAACTGCAATAAGCGAATTTGGAAAAAAGGTGTGCTGTTTTATTATCAGGTTACATAATACTTTAGTATAGTTTAGCTAGCAATAACTAGCTAGGTTTCTTTCTGAATAAAAATTTTCTTTGCTGAACTTAGATAGTTCAATGTTAGATTTCAAATCAAGTTTATGGAAAAAGTTTTTATTTTTGTGGGGTTTTGAATCCTATTCTTTTTAGCTAGCTCTTTAGCTACCTCTGGCTGAAGAGTAAAAGTACCCAAATGCAGGTTGGCTACCTACAACAATATTCCTAATCAATATTTCATAGGCTAAATGCAGTTAGTAGGTAGCGACACCTTTTATTAGTTGCATGAAAACTTACTCCGCAAATAAAATTGGTGAGTGATTTTTTTAGCTGGACGGATCAACGACAGGCTGTTTCCCTTGTTTTTACTTAAACCGTTTTTACTTAAAGTTCCAATAAAGTTTTTTTGGAAAAGGGTATTACGCCTATACACATGTGCAATACCGTTTACCTGTATACTAGGCGCTCATAGCGCTATGACGCCTATATGGATATGCAACACGGTTTCCCTGTATGTAGTAGACGCTTAGCCAAGTGTTACCAGAGTATATCCTGTGTTGTTATGTATACCGAAGTTGCGACAGATTTTTTTAAAAGGATATTATACCTAAACGCATTGGCGACACAGTTTACCTGTTCTTAGCGCTGAGTCAAATGTTAACGATGGGCTGTTTCCTGTGTTTCCGTTTAACCGAATTTGCAATAAGGTTTTTTTCGATAAAGGGTATTATACCTATATGGATGTGCGACATTGTTTGCCTGTACTAAGCACTCAGCCTGGAGTAACATTCTCTGAAACATAAAAAAGGTTGGCCGACTGTTTTTTGCTAGGACAGGGTAACAACGAGTTGTAAACTGTGTTTTTATTTCAGCTAAAATAGTGGAAAGTTATTTAAAAAAAAATATATTATATCGGAAACACCACAATGTTGTGCGCCTATTTTTGGAAAAATATATTACAGCAGAAGCACAATAATGTTGTGCGCCTAACTCGATTTACGACATACTATACTAAAGCGCTCCACCTGAATGTGTGGCACAGTTTACGGTTGTTATTAATCGCTCTTCCGGGCGTTCAACGCCGAGTAACAAAGTTACTTGTGACTTAACACAGCGTTTCGACACTTGGTCCCCCGGCTAGTCTAAATATTAATACCACGAATCGCATTTTGGATTTAGTCTCTTGTTAATTCTAAACAGATGAACATAGTCATAACTTTTTTGTTTCTTTCGCCTACTTCTACTTCTATTTCTCTTTTTGTTTTTAAACTTGAAGGATTCAACTTTATGGTCAAATCTTAGATATCTTAAATTTTATAACGTTTTTAGTCATGTCGCAGGTATAATAAAACATTTCCGAAATATGCTAAAAAGTCTTCGTTTCTTTCTTATGACTGTTAAGTGTGGCGCAGTATTATTAAAGTATTAATTTTCACAGATTACTTTTTGTACATTTGGGGAGACTAATTCTGATATAATTTTAAAGATTCACGATGAGTTGCGTTACGGTGGTGTATTGTTGAGAAAACAAATTTCATGGAGAAGGGGGTGACCAACAAAATAAGGTGCTAATGCAGTTATTCTGTAGGGCTACATCCGGCGGCCGACCCCGTGTACCAGCTAGTATTTCTAAAAAAAATATAAAACAAATAAATACACTATAAAGGTTTAAAGATATACAGTTGACGCCCTCTAAATCGACGCTCCTTTATTCGATAAGCTCTCGTTTTCGATTAAATTAAAAGTCACCGTCAAATTTCCTTAAGAAACTCTCATAAACGAAGCTCCATTATTCTAAGTTCTCTTATTCGAGAAGCTCTCGTTTTCGATACAAATTTGAGGTCCCGAGAAGGAATTTTGCTCCGTTATTCGATTTCTGGAGTGTAAAAAGGCCTTTACACGGTTTCGAATTTCGAACGAATTTTAGGCTTCGAAATTTCGTACGTTCGATTTCTAAAAGTTTTCAAAACAAACAGGTGAGGCGATACAAACAGTTGACAGAACATGGCGACTGCATCGGTGAAATCGACGAAACGAAAACGTAAAGATGTCAATTTGAAGACCAAATACAAGGCCTTGTTGGAGTTAGAAAAAGAAAAAACTAACAAGGAAGTTGGCTTGATGTTTGATATTCCACAAAACACAATTTCTACATGGAAAGCGAATAAATCCAAAATAGTCGAGGCATTTCAAAAAGGCAGTATTTCAACCAAAAGGGTCAAAACAAACAAATTTGATCAAATCAATACAGCTATTCTTCAATGGTTCAAACGAATGCGGTCCGAGAATGTTCCACTGAATGGTGTTAAAATCAAGGAGAAGGCTCTATTCTTCGCAAAGGAACTTAGCATCGAAAATTTTCATGCCTCTGATGGATGGCTAGGGAAATGAAAAAAAGGTAAGTTTGCTAAGTTACAAAAAGTTACAAAAGTTTAGGTAACCGCTCCTTTAAAATTTTCATATATTTTTCTTCTGCAATAAACTCAAGGCGGCATGGAACTTTCATTCCCAAATCGTCGTTTTCGTTCACAGCTTTCTTAGCACTAACCACCGCTTTGCATTGGTTGTGAGTTGAAGGCTTTACAAAAAAATGTATCGTCTTTGCAAACTTTTCTGATCGGCCAAGAGGAAGGTGACCAACAACAACTCCCTTCCCTTTTTGATATAGAGCTACTGCATACTTGTCTGTAACATTATCTGGCTCAATGGAAACAACTAGCTCTTCATCAAGTGAAAGGGTCCAAATGTCTTTGTATACATGGTTCCCCATTACAAAAGCATCCATGGAATAATATTTGTCCATAATTAATGGTATTTCTTGGAGACATAGTATTTCATCGATTGATGGGATATCTAAGGCTGTCAACTCGATGCCAAGTTTGGTGCAAAGGAAAGAAAAATCGCGTTAATTATCGATAACTGCCCTGCTCATTCCAAGGTGACGGATTTGCAATGGGTCAAGTTAATTTTTCTTCCTCAGAACACCACCTCTATTACCCAACCTATGGATCAAGGTGTCATCAGATCCCTTAAAGCGAAATATCGTTCCCTCGCTGTGAAGAAGCAGATTCTGAGTTTGGAGAAGAACAGGAACTCCCCAAGCTCACAATTTTGACCGCTATGACAATGTTACGAAAATCATGAGATTCTCTTCCTAACCAAACGTTTACAAATTGTTTCAAAAAAGCAGGCATATCAGTCGAAACTGCCGAAAGAGCCTTGAATGAGGAAGACGACCCATTTGCTGATTTGGAAGTTGAGGAGAATGTAGTGGAAGAATGGGGACCGATCTCGAAAAGTTGAAGAACAACTTCAGTGTGGATTACCGATTATCGGCTGAAGAACTTGTAGACGTAGACTCGCAAACATCTGTCAGTGGAGTCTTGTCCGACGCTGACATAATTGCTGAAGTATCCAATAAGTCTATCGACTCAAGTGATGACGATTCCGATGGTGACAAACCAAACGAGATGCCACCTGCCAAACCATCGCTCAATGACGTGTTGACCGCAATTAATACACTTGAAGATTATAGTTTATATGTAAAATTTGGAGATAATATAATGTATTAAGTGGTTTAAAAGATATAAATAGGGCAATTGATTTAGAAAACATTATGAAAAAAAAGCAGGCAAATATCGAAGATTTTTCCCCAAGAACTTAGGTTCCCAAGAAAAAACTTGATATTCGCACTGCCACTGCAGAACGTTGAAAACAAAATAGTCTCGTTTGTTATTTGCATTCTGCTCTCTAATTCGACATCCCCCCCCCCCCCCCAAATATCGAATTAGAGAGACTTCCCACTATTCGATAAGCTCTCTAATTCGATGAATATCTCATCCCCCTTGAATATCGAATTAGAGAGCGTCAGTTGTAATTATAACATAAAAATAATTTAAAAAACAGGTCGAAATAAATAAAAAATTAAAACCTCAAAAAAATCAAGCAATTTGTTTGGTTGGAGACTGGCAAACGGCGTTGGAATAGGAGAGGATCCTAATCTTTTGCCTAGTCGCTGCGACCAGACGAAATGTTTCCACGAGCATCTGCTTCTGAAGTCTAATCGGCTTGCGTTTTTATTATTGCTTTGGGCTACTTAAACTTATAACCCTTGCTAACAGTAACGCGTTGGTTTGAAGAGATACAGGCTAGAAAGAAGCCTGTATCTCACGCATTACATGAAAAATCTTGCAAGTTCTATATAATAACATGGGATAATACCTATTTATTTGAAATGGCGGAGCAACATTGTAGAAGTTCTGTACAAAACGGGCTACTGGCGAACTCGAAAGGTATAGGGAACAAAATTACACGCGAATTTTCATTATCCCCCCCCCCCCCCCCACCCCCCAAAAAAAGAAAAAGAAGAATACATATGAGCAAAAGATGTAAAGGAAATTTCCTATTTATGCACTATAAAGATGTTCGTAACATAAGATGCGTGTTTTTTTAATTCCGAATAAAAGAGAGCAGAATTTTTTAATCTGCGATTAATCAACTCCCTTTATAGGGTTGGCGCTTAATGAATTCTTTTATATAATCGATATATCTACGGCGGTGCAATCTTCTTCTTTTTCTCAGTTCAAACCCTTCTGGATCCAAAATGTTTTATAATCTTCCTCGTATCTTCTCTGCTACAAAAATGTACTTCTGATATCAATGCTCTGTAAATTCTCCGGTATCCAATGTTGGATCTACTGCCAGACAGTTCGTCTTAAACAGCTTGTACAAGTACTCTTCTATCAGTCCTTATACCCTCCAAAGGACGCCTTCTCATACCCTTTTTACGAAACCAGCGTTTTAAAATGGACAGACTGATGTAATAATTATGATGAATTTGAAGGAACTCCAGGATTTCCGTGTACGTTAAACCATCTTCAAAATATTTGTAGATTGAAGAGAAGAAGGAAAATTACAGTGCAAACATAATGATAAACTCGACCAATCAAGTCTTAGAATGAAAGTCTAGAGGTTTTGCTCCTCTAAAGAATGTGCTCACACGTCCATATCCGCCATTTTCGACGATAGAAATACGAATAAAGGATATTCCGAAAAATTGGTGGGGGAAAAAAATGTTGCGTAGCAAATTAAAAAGTTTTCGTAACAAATAAAAAATGAACGTAACAAAAAATAAAATGCGCATAACAAAAAATAAAAAGGGGGGAACAAAAAATAAAATGCGCGCAATAAAAAGGGCGTAACAAAAAAAATTAGAAGTGTACCAACTGACCCCTCGGAGCCATCGTAGTTCTGTTTTCAAGTAAAATTGTTAAATGTCATTTCAATATTTAATCGTTTATAAAGAAACACTAGTGGTGGAGGCTACGAGCGCTTGTGCACAGCAAGCGAAGTTATTTTTCTGAAAATCGTTTTCCGTAAAATGAGGCAACTCCCTAACTCGGCAACTCATAACTAGCCACTCACGAAACTCACCACTCGAAGATTACCAATAGGGAGTTTACACCGAGACAACGCAGCCAAAATCTGTGACGCACATCGGACAATTCTCAATTCTGCGCATGCTCAACGGGGGAATCACCTGAAAATGTTAAATTCCGTCTTTTCACGTTGGCAACACAACGAATTAACCGAAGGTAAGTTTTCTATAAATGGTATTAAAGTATAGGTCAAGATTTAGTTTTGACATATTATTTTACACTTGGGAGAAAATGTTACAGATATTTCCAAGAAACTTGAAGTGTCTTGTTTTGTTTTTTGTGTTTTTATTTATTTAAAATGGTGCTTTGTTTATATTTGACAAAGAAAAGAAAACTGTAGAAGAAGACTTGAAGTCTGTTTAAGAAATTCTCCAAAAATCTACGGAACGTTGAAGTGGGACCAGGAAGCTTTCCACTGTGACCAGTCCAGAGAAAACACCAAAGAGGAAACGAAATAGCGGATCCAAAACAGTTACTTATTTGAGAGAAAAATCTGAAGCCGAATTAGAGGTACTAAAATCTGAAATTAAGTTTAGACGGGAGGAACTTCAGTGGTAAAGGGAAAGAGAGCGTAGTGATGATAATAAACAGTTCATGCTGGAAAGTCAACAGCAAAATCAGTCGATGTTAACGATTATTGCAAAAATTTCTGAAAAACTTTCATGAACAGATATATATTTCTAAAAAGTAGATTTTTACAGTTTTACATTGTACAGTATATTAGGAAGAAAACATTATGTTCATATATTTTGTGTGTGTTCATGAGAAAATTAATGAAGAACGTTAAGCTGAATTTTATAGTGTTTTTTCCAATCCTAATATGCTACGTTTTCAAACAAAGTACTCTTCTAGAATTGGTGGTTCCAAATCACACTAACTCTGTAGAATTTACCAATAGGACTGAGCCCAACCTTCAAAAAAACTTTTTAAGCGTAAAACATCTCTAAACACCCACTCTACTGATACACGCACTCTACTCATACTTGTGTTGTATGCTTTTTTGTGCTTCTAGATTTGCTCCGCCGAAAGGAACCTGTAAATACCTACGGAGAGGATATGCAGGGTATCCATAAATAAACACAGTACATTTCCGTTCTGATCAAAAGAAAATTGGTTGAGCTAATTCATAAGCACAGAGAGAGCTAACATTGCATTGTCGTGCCTTCTACCTTCGATTGGTCCTTACAAGTGTGCTATCATTCCATTAGGTGTGGACACTGATTGGTATTTCAAACCATGGTACCGTTTGTGACCATTATAAAGAGCTCTCTGGTATCGTCCGGGTCGACAGCAAACTTTCAAAGTGCCATCTATGAATCCCCATACACAATCCAACTCTGCCCTTTTCTCATGAACAGCATCTGAATAGGCTCTCAGACTATGAGCACTCAATCAAGTTCGGTTTAACGTATCAAGTAAATGTCCCCAAGTATCAACGCACATGATCTAACACATAATTGAATATCATACGCAACTGGGGGACCGGTCTCCCAAATTTTGGTATCAAGTCTGCAAACGTACTTGTATAACACAAACGATGCAGGAGAACGCATAGTGCTTCAGTTCCATTAGCTATGATAACGTTATAGTTGTAGCAAGATGAAAAAGGTTTACAATACAGCAAGCTGCACTGAAATATCTTGTCTACAGGGACGGTGGTTTTATTTCGTCTGGAATTTGTAAGACACTTTTTAAACGGATTATGTGTTTTTTTCGAAATCGAAATTCTGTATAGCATTCTGCACCTGGAGAACTGTCGGGATCAAATAAATTGTAGCCGTAATGTCTCTAATCTGGGTTAACCGAACGATTTACATCGTATAGAAGTACAAATTCTTCTTCGGATATGATAGTTATCAAAAGCCAAAAACAGTTGATCTCAAACTTCTCTCAAGCCAGGCATTTTGATCAAGAACTTTTTTTATTTTGTTTATTTTTAACCCCCCCCCCCCCCCCCCCCCGATTATGCTTTGTCGCGTAGGGATTTTCGCGCGTAACTATAAAAAATGGAAGTCATGGTTCAAGACAACATTTTGTTGCGCTGCGTCTTCGTGGTAGCTGCGTTGTCATAGCGTGAACTCCCTAGGTGGGACTACCAATGGCCGATAGTATGGGACGTAGTGGTGGACATCCATCTATACAAGCCTTGTATACTTTACACTGTTCATACAAAATTCCTGGTCTAGTACCTACAGGTTTAAGTTGCTTATAATTTTCTTTACTTATGTTACCTGATTTAAGTAACTCTTGTTAAATACTGCAAATCCTTCTCTCTTGATTAATAGAAAAATTAAGTAATTTACCTTCATTAACTTTTACTTCTTTAAACTTCGTTTGATCTTTAAGAAGCTCTTTCATCTTCCTGATGTATGTGTTCCTATCAACAAAAACTACAGAATTACCTTATTGAGAATAGTATCTCGACGCAAACTGATGCGATGGATACTTCTTTAAAAAGTGTGCAACCATTGACGACAAATGTTAAGAAGGCAAGTGTGTTCTTTTATTCTGTATTTCCTTCTTCCCTTCGGTTTGTTTGTTGTTATTGTTATTTTACAATCCTTTTGCTAAGAAAAAGCGAATATACATACAATAAACATCCAACTTTTGATGTAGATTTCTGTCAGATCTAAATGTATTGGCGTTTCCTTGAAGCCAAATACATCCCATACTAGCAGTTTCCCGTGGAAGAATCCACTGTATTTCTCATTTAATTCATGTAACAGATATCCGTCCATCAGAAAACAAACAATACAGCAATGCGAATCTTACAATCTGCATTATTATATAAATGACCAAAAAAATTGAAGGTGTCCAACAACTGCAGTATATATGTGACATTTAAAATTAAAATTATTCGGAGTTTACCAAAGCATTTCAAAATACATCTCACCCATAAAATTTAAATCACCCAAAATGTCACATACAAAAAAAGCTGATCAATGTCAAACACAAATTTCTCTCAATGTATATGTTAAAATCATTTAGTTTATTGCAAACCCTGCCAAAGGTTGACACAAATGTGAAAAATAACAATAAATTGTTATTTAAAGTGTAAAATAATGGATTGCAAGTTAAATTATAATGTAACAAAACGTTTTTTGATATATTGCATAGGGTCCTTCCTCACTAAACTTCAGACAAAATGTCAAAAACAAACAGTTTTAAACCCAAAATTAATAAAAATGAGTCCTTTTAGCAACTTGCATGCTGTTTTACCATCGATAAAGTCTTACACAAAATTTCAAATCTCACATAGTATTCTGTCACAAATGTTTACATAAAAATAACAGCTTGTAAGGTGTGAAACTAATTGGCAATTAGAAATGCAAAAAAAAAAAGTTTCAGTCATAATGAGTCATGTTAAAACAACAAAAGCAATCTAACAGTTCATTTTATGTCAATTTTAACACCAAATTTGCAACACAAAATACAAATCTCTATAATAATACGCTAAGTGTGCCTGTCTGTCTGTGACAGGCAAAGTTGATGTGGTCATTTTCCTTTGATGTCGCCGAAAAAAATCTTTGATGTTACCGAAAAAAATATGTCTTCTTTGTCGAGAAAAGCCGCGAGTTTTGTGTGGTTTGTTAAATGAAGTTCTAGCACAAAGTAACGGAAATTGTGTTTGCAAAAAAGATGGCTGTCCTTTTTAAGCATTTGTCTTCTCTTTCCTTCAAAATAAATCTTTACAAAAGCATTTAAAAAGGGGCATGGTATATAAATGAAGTATAGCAAGGTTTCAAAGGTTTGTTTATGTTTTTTTTTAGTTTTGATGATATTATTGATGCGAGACATGTTTGTTAGCTAGCATCATAAAGCCAACCACACACCAACAACAACCTAATAGCTAGCTACCTCAGAATTTATAAATATGTAGCCATGTTCTTTATACCTAGCTAAGTCTCCAGTTTATATTCAACTGACCAGCTATTAGCTGCTGTGGCTAGCTTATGTTAGCTTCAATTTTATGCTGCTTTTTACATGTAAGCTAGCTACCGTAGTGTTATCTTAGTGGTCTTTGCTAAGAATGTGACTGTAACTTATTTCACTTGACATTTTAAGCTTAAATTAACAAGCCACAACAACTTTTAAAAAAGTATTACATAATATTTAAGAAGAGTTTAAGGACTGTTTTTAAGCAAATAATGTATTTTTCACATTTTGTGTATGCAAATAATGTATTTTTCACATTTTGTGTAACTAAACTTATATACATTGGTTACATGCAACATGACGAAACGATTTTTATTTAAAATGTAGTAATTCTGGTACCTTAAGTGTAGTGATTTTTGTTGTTCTAGATGTTCTGACTAAAATGTTTTTGTTTATGACATTTTGTCTTAATTAAGAAAAGTTTCAACTTTTTTGAGGGAGTACAACACCGAAAAAACTTGTGTTTTTTTTTTATATTTTGTATAAATTCTTACCGGGCAGGACTCTGTACAACATACCGAAATGACTGATCCCTCTCTATTTATAAATTTGATGCGTTCCAAATCGCAGTTTTTTGAAATTTTGGGTAATATTTAATGAGTACAAGATGCAAATACTGATTTTTGTTGAATCAGAAGTATTTCCTACAACCATTCTTTTTTTACACTTTTGTGCAGAAAAAGTGTATGCAATATCAGCAGAATAACTGATTTTGTTGCAAACTGTTTTTCTTTTTCACATTTTGGATTGAAATATTGTTATAAAGGGCATATATCAATAGACATATATATACCAAAATAATTAAATTCGGCAAACTTTGATTTTGTCGTTCACCTCTCATCTTTTATATTTTGATTAAACTTTTGAGGAAAACCATAGCAATTATTTAGAATTTATATTTTGTGTTGCAAATTTAGTGCAAAAATTGACATAAAATGAACTGTTAAATTGATTGTTGTTGTTTTAACATGAATTATGACTCAAACTTTGTTTTTGCATTTCTAATTTGACTAATTAGCCTAAAAAATTTGCCAATTGGTTTTACACTTTGTTCTTTTTTATATATATTTTATGTGAACATAGAAGTACAAAAGTAAAGTTAGAAGCCACAAGAAGTTACTTCGAAAGTGAAGAGTGGAGCTAGAAGTAGTAAAGAAAAGTTAGAAGTAGAAAATGAAAGCTTGGGTTTAAAGTAGATTTGGATTCACAAATAGTAAGAACTTTTTATATATTTTTAGACGTTATGTTTTTATGTCGCTAGAGTTACGTGTCAGGCAGACTTGCATTTGCCACGAAAAAGTCACTTAAAAGCTTCAAATTCTTTATATTTTACCGCGTTTTTTATAAAAAATCTAGCATATTTTTTTACACTTTTTTGCATAATTAATGTTTCCCCTGGTGCGTAACTAATGTATTTGTCCTAAAATTCAAAATGCTACATAAAGCTGTTAACTGGCTATCAAACAAATGTGCTAGCGAAACTTTTGGTTTGTTGAACTTACTGCAAATGTCATAATTTTTATATTGCTATTGTTTCTCTTTATATGTGTTTTACTAAGCATAAATAGCTAGCTGGCTATATGCGTCTTCCCAGTTTAACTATATTTAACTGGGTATCTGTCTTATCTAATGTTACCTTCAAGCTCCATATCTAAACCTAGCTAGCTAACTGATGATTAATGTTGTTATTCCTCTTTTAGCTATTTATATCCACCTTAGTAGTCAAACTTAGGGATCTTATTTGAGCACGAATTATGATGTAACAAGCCACAAAATCTTTCAAAGACTTATTGAACTTTTAGGGTAGTGTGAGGAATAACTTTTCTCACGTTTTCTGCAAATTTTACTTTAAGAGGAATGATTTTGTAAAACTAAAGTGTGTGCGTTAATTGGAGTAAGTTTTATTGTTTTGTTGTTGACATGCTGTTAAACTTCTGTGAGCTCGCATGTAAATTACAAGGTTATATATTTTTACAAGGGTGGTGGTTGATATTTTTACAAAGGTTGTTGACATTTTTGGGGAAATTTACCTGGGTTTTTTACATTTGTGGTTAAAATTTATCAGCAGAGAATAGTATGGTTGCCGTTTATATTGTTTGTGTTGCAAACTGCTGTTTTTTAAATGCTGTGTAAACTTTTGTGGAAAATGACCACATGCAAAATACTGAAAGAACAAATTTTTGTACAATTATAGACTGTGAGCTGTTGTGTAAGTTTGATTTTTTTTATATTTTGTTTTATAAACTTTTTTTAAACTTTAAACTAACTGTAAGTAATGTAATTACGGGAATAAATATTTGGTGATGATAAAAAATTACTGAATGTTTAGACTGAAACTGTTTAACTGTTGTGAGGGAGGACCATATGCAAGTATATATACTAAAAATAATAATTTGATATTCTACACTTTCCAAGTTGTGTTTTTGTATGCATTTAAATGACTGCTTTTTCTGAGTTGAATTTGATGGGTTTCATATCAATTTTGTGGAAGATTTTATGGGTGAAGACAATATAGAACATGCCAATTGAACTGATTTTTGTTCATATTTTGATTTGCTCCTCATAAACCTTTGTGTTCTACATTTATTGTAAACTTTTGTGAGGAAGGACCATATATATATACAATGTTTTCAAATTAATGATTTTTGTTGATTTGAAATTTACTCCTTGCTCATTGCTTTTTCGACATTTCAGTTTAAAATGTTTGGTAAAGTCAGTACGGATCATTAGACAAAAAAATTGTTTTGTTAACCGGTTAATTTTTACATTTTGTGCATATTTTTGCGGGAGAGGATGGTATGCAACCGAATAAATGATTTTTCAAATTTTAACTTTTTGTTTTTGGTATTGTTTTTGATATTGTTCAGGTTGTATTGTTGTATAAGCATTTAGGGAAAAGACAATGTTTAAAATGCATAAAGAACTTATTTCATAGATCTGTGATTACTGTTGCAAGCCTTTCTTTTCGACATTTCAGATTAAAATATTGAAGGTTTTCAACATAATCACATAATAAGATGTATACATATTTGAGATGTGTTATTTCTGACATTATTATTATTGTTGTCGTAACTGTCTGGATTGTGACTGTCAATGTTGTAACTTTCTACTAACTAGATTTTACACCTTGCACGCCGTTGTTTTTCATATTTTGTCTGAAGTTTTGTTGGGAGGATTTCATGCGATTTGACATTTGATATTTTGCGTTAGATTTTAAGAACTTTTTTGTTGAATTATGACTTATGTACTTTCTTTTTATGCATTGTCAGATTATTTTTTTTAGTAAAAGGCATATTCAATATACTGAAATATTTGCTGATGTCATCAAAATTAAAATGACAGAACTTTTCAATTGTTTTTCTGCCTAAGTGGATTTTTCCACGGGCCTAATCTACTAGTTCTAAATAATACTAAATTCTCTTATTTTGGTCCATTGCATACCCACGGTCTTCCACAAAAGTTTAATCAAAATGTAAAAGATGAGAGGTTACGACAAAATAAAAGTTTGTAAAATTTAATTATTTTGGTATAAATATATATCTATTGCATATGCCCTCTAAAACAATATTTTAATCCAAAATGCCAAAGAAAACAGTTTGCAACAAAAATCAGTTATTTCGATGATATTGCATACACTCTTTCCCCACAAATTCAACAAAAATCAGTTTTTTTGACATTTTGAATTGTTGTCCTTACCCATTAAATCTTACACTAAATTTAAAAAAACTACGATTTGGAACGCATCAAACGAAGGATCAGTCATGTTTAAAATTTTTATGGCTAATAACGTTTGATGGATTTTGTGGGAATTTTACTTTTTGTATATATAATGTCAGAGTTGAATTTCTCATGTTAATATAAAAACACGAATGGCTTGCAAGGTGTAAAGTCAAATTCTACAAAAATTAGTTCTTTCGGTATATTGCATGGTCCTTTTGCCACAAAAGTTAACACAAAATTTCAAAAAAAACCCACAACAGTTTGTATATATTATATACACTATGTATATAAATGGAAAGTCACCCCAGCCTTCCCTGTACATTTTTTACCATCAATGTAAAAAAACATGTAAATCCTTCCCCCGCCTCCCCCCCAAAAATGAAAATAAATAAATAAATAATCAAAAACCTATGTAAATACTGCAACAAAATCAAAAAATGTGAAAAAAGCTACGTAAATTTTCCCCATAATGTCAAAAACCTCTGTCAAATAAGAATTAAAAAAAACACAGGTTTTTTCGGTGTTAACATGTAGTACTCCCCAAAAAAAGTTTAAACTTTTTTAAATAGCACGAAATCTCATAAATAAAATTTTTTTTTCAACTGACGTTCAAAAAGTAAAAATTGAGAAGTTTTTTCGCAAAATTTTTGACGAACTTGCAGTTTTAAGAGCTCAAACATGTTTCAAAAGAAGAAGATTGTCACGCTGCTTCTTCTGGTGTATTTTTTGTCGTGCGGATTGGAAAAGTCGACCGACAGATCGAGATTTGCTCCTACGAAAAACAACAACAAGCGAAGATTCTGCTCGCCAATCCGTCTGTACGCAAACCTTTGTGCTACATTTCAGCTTAACATCTCAGGTACTGATATTCTTTTGTCCGGCGATGTCGAATCGAATCCTGGACCGTCCTCGTGTTCCCTGTGTCCGAAAACGGTTCGCAAAAACAGCAAACTCGTCAGCTGCTGTCGATGCCAACAGAAGACTCATCTCCGTTGTGTCGATCCTAAAAGAAAATCTACAATAACCGACTGGATGTGTCCGAACTGCTTGCCTTCCATCCTACCATTTTGCAACGTCCGAAACCTATCCCAAATCGAGCAAGAAGTCGCTCAACAACAGCTCCGAGACCTTCAACTCGAACAACTCAACCAAAACAGAAACTTGTTTAGTATCGCTCATCTCAACACTCAGTCAATGGTGTCTACATTCGACGAATTTGTGCTTTTTGTACACAAGTACGATTTTGATGCGATAACCCTCACCGAAACCTGGCTAAAAGACAACCCTTTCCTACTCGAGTACGTAAAGATCGAAGGTTACACAATGTACTACCATAATCGAGATAACAAGCGTGGTGGTGGTGTAGGTGTTTATATCAAGGATAATATAAAGCATAAATTGCGCAAGGATATCGTCAATGTCAATCCAGCTCTCGAACATTTATGGGTTGAAATCGATGGGAAAAACAAACACTCGAAGCTACTCCTTTGTGTCGCCTACCAGCCGAACTTTACACACCAAGAAAAAGCAGAATGGCTCGACAACTTCGACCGCATCATTGGAAACGCTACTCTCGACTGGTCAGGAAATGTGGTGATAACAGGTGACTTCAATATTGATCTTTTGCAGAACTCTCAAATTAAAGACTCTTACCTTGAAACCCTTCGATCGTTCGACCTCACTCAGCATGTCAACTCTCCATCACGAAAAGGATTATCCCTACTCGATCACATCTCGACCAACTCCTCCTGCAAAGTGAAATTCTGTGAAGTTCTTCCAACACCAGAAATCAGCGACCACGATGCTGTATTCGCTTGCATCAATACTCGTGTAGCCAGATTTGAACCACGGTACAAGATCATTCGTGACATGAGAAATTTTGACCTGTCGGCGTATGTTGCTGACACCGCAACCATCCCTTTCAATGTCGTTTATGCAACTGATTGTACCGATGACAGCCTAAGCACACTCAACCATGTGCTCTTTGAGTGCATCGAGCGTCACGCACCGTTGAAGAGAATCAAGGTCACCCGTCCTCCGGCACCCTGGATGAAAGACTTAAAAATCACCAACCTACAACAAACTTGTCACGAAAAGCGTACTTCAGCCCACCAGACTCAGTTGAATGCCGACTGGAATGAATTTCGAAATGCTCGAAACGCTCTAAAAAGACAGATAAAATACACCAAAAAGACTTTCTACCGCAGACTTCTTTCATCGAAAAAGCCTAAAGAGGTTGTTTGAAACTAATCCACCGATTTCTCCATCCAAATAAAAACGTTATAAACATCCAACCCTCCGAACTAAACGCACACTACATATCTACGGCACCCAGAATCCTTGGATCGCAACTGATATCTAAAGAACAAATTCAACTCCTTCTTCAAGACCTCGTTACTGAAGCTGACCAAGAATTCCAACATACGATCAAGTGCTCAGAGAAATTAAAAATCTTCGAAGCGACTGTTCCGCTGGCTACGACAACCTCCCTGTAGCACTCATCAAACCCATTGCTGACCACATCGCATCCCCACTTACTCACATCATCAACTCAGGGATAGCTGAAAACACCTTTCATCAGCTGTGGAAAATCGGCCAAAGTAACACCAATTCCAAAAACAGAACAGTCCATTACTCCAGACCAATTCAGACCTGTCACTGTTTTACCGATCTTATCAAAGCTTTTCGAACGTTTAATGGCAAGACAGATCGTTGATTATATCGAACAGAACCATATATACCACCAAACGATGTCCGGTTTCCGCAAGCGTCACTCGACCGAAACACTCTTAATGAAGATTCGAGACGACATCGTTGGCGCGATGAACAAAGGCGAGGTCACGCTAGCAGCATTTCTGGACTATTCAAAAGCATTTGACACTGTAG
Organism: Hydractinia echinata; assembly: GCA_030067915.1. Taxonomy (NCBI): domain Eukaryota; kingdom Metazoa; phylum Cnidaria; class Hydrozoa; order Anthoathecata; family Hydractiniidae; genus Hydractinia; species Hydractinia echinata. Next base: position 2,411,108 of record JASGCC010000013.1, on the reverse strand, counting down.
ATTACAAAACCCTGTTGATTAAATTACGAAGGATAGGCTTTTCCAACAATGCTGCTATGCTGATGTTATCGTACCTCAGTGACCGCCGCCAATTCGTTCAGATAGACGACAAACAATCTGACTACGGAACAGTGTTATTTGGGGTACCTCAAGGTTCAATTCTTGGTCCTGTACTATTTAACCTTTATACGGTCGACCTACAAGACAACGTCGATGGTGGGACCACAAACCAATATGCAGACGATACAAGTATCTATGAACATTGTAAGACTATAAACATACAACCTACAATCAACAACTTGACTCAACGATTAGACCAGCTGAAGCAATGGTCGACCACAAATAATCTTGCGTTCAATAACAGAAAAACGAAAATCATGCTTTTGTCAACACCGAGAATGGCAAAACTTCACGACCTCATGAACCCCAACCATTCAACATTCCATATCCACCACTCGGACCAACTGATCGAACGCGTTACCGTTTACAGACTTCTTGGCATCCAGTTCGATCAAAATCTAACCTGGGAAACCCATATCAATAAACTCTCTCAATCAGTTTATGCGAAACTATACATTCTTCGCTATCTTCGTCGCACTGATAATGAGGTGACAAAACAGCAAGCTGTAATGATAATACTTGTCTAAAGACAGGTGGTTATGGCTATGTAGAGGTTATACCCTCTAAAGATTCCGAAATAATCCAAAATCTTCCTCGTTGCAAGGATTTGGCAAATTATACGATGACCACTTTGACTAACATTAAAGTAACACAGTACACAGGAACAAAGAAGAACAACAGAAAACATTAAACAAAACAATGATAAAAACAGCTACAGTTTAGAGACAATAAAAACAAGCGATTCAGTGCATAAAATAAATAAAACTTATTAAAGTGAATATCCTTTAACGGATAAATTTCAAAGGAATTCATTACGAATTCGTAGAAAAGAAAAAGCAGGCAACGATCTGTGCGCCAGAACTTGTGACTCTGGCAGTGGCTTTACACGTGTTAATGGGCCCAACACTCAGCCCTACACAGATCATTGCTGCAATGGACCAGCCTAACAACAGGACCAGCTTGTCGTAATTGAGGTTTTATGCTACTAAGGTTGAAAAATTAGCACAAATAGAAAAAACAAAAATTATAACCCCATTTGGCTCTTTTAAAGGGAACTCGGGTCAGCAGGATCGTCAATCCTGAAGGCCAAGTGAGCGAACTTGGTCTCCCTACTGGACTGGGGTAACAAGTGGGATGGTCAACCCCAAAGACAAGACAAAACGTCAAGCCCCCTTGCTATGCTTCTTACATGGTCTCAAGAAAGAGAAAGGAGTGAGCAAACTCCACTTTAACGGTGGGTTGACCAATCAATGGTCAACCGGGGTAAATTGCAACCGCTAGGAAAATTTCCTCCCCCGATTTACTTTGTTGCAGAAAAGAAAGCTAACTTCTACTAAAGAACAGTATGTAAGCTGAGCGATTGTTAAGTTGCGATGAATCCACCGCAGTAATGGCACGATCGTCACACTTAAGCCAGGTGTTATGCTTGTCCTTGATAAAAGCCCAGTAATGGCCTGCCCTAAGAGTGCCGGAGTGGTTGATGGTGGCAACTAAATTGAATGTGTTATTAAAACACACATCCTCAGAGGGATGGGATGGTACTTTCAAGACGTGATGTTTCTTTGGAAGGCACGAAACCAACCTGTTGTCTTTAAACGATGACCCATTAAGAGATGTATACCTTAACAATTGGACAACTAAAACACTTCCACAATTTGATATTTTTGTCTCGACTGTTGCTTCCTGATGTGACGAACACTGGGGACAATACCACTTGTTGTCGCCTAAAAGTTGCTGAGGTTGGAAAAAATAATTAAAGGAGTCCGATATTGACATAAGCGTTGGTAAGGTTAAAATGGGCTCCTTTTGGGTTCTTGAACATGAGAAAAAGCAACAATTACAGGACGTTGTTGTGGTCAATGTTACCGAGAGAATGTCGTCCACCAAAGATGAAGATCCGATCAACTCATCAATAACAACTTGTAAAATTTCAGGGACATCTTGTTGGCTGTTGTAATAAAACTCTGTCTTACCTAGAGCATGCATTTTATTTTGCAAGGACCGCAAAAAATTTGATGGGTCAATTGCCGAACGCGAGCAACTTAAAAGGGACATATTCATGACTATAGATTTCTCTAGTGGTGACAACAAACAAGTCTCTGATGGCAACTGAGCCCAGAGCTTTGGAAGGACAGTTAATGCTTGAAGAATGGAGTTCGCATAGCAAGAATTGCCTTTGTTTATCAACCCAGGGTGAATGTTGGAAACAGCCTTTTTGGTTGATGTTTGATTAGGATGCGTGGGTGGAGGTTGGGCATTCTGATGCGGTTTTAAAGTTGAAGAATTTGCCATAGGGAAGTGATTGTTTTGTGATAGAGGTGAAGAGGAACTACTGTCTAAAGGCTCCTGGGACCATTGTGTCGACTCTCTGGCAATCCAGATACAAAAAGAACCTTTCATGCTCATGTCACCAAGTTTGCGTGCAGTTGAAAATGCAGCACGGCTGCTGAAACCAAGAGATTTGAAACAGCAAGTTACAGACTTTGAAGAGTAACCTCTAACACCTACCTCAATGGCAAATATATGTGGCAACCACCCGTTACCGCGTATTACCTCAACTAGTGGAGCATATTTATAAAGCTTTTTGGAGTGCCAAGATTCCATATTTTCCTCACAAGGACAAGTAAGCTCAATTAGGATGACGTGCTTAGAACAGTTAGAATATATCACAATATCCGGTCTTAAAGAGGTGATGGCTATATGGCCTGGAAAAACGAACCCGTTGCCTAGGTCTACTAAAAAGACCCAGTCGTCGGCAAGGTGCAGGAGACCTGTTGGTTTTGATCTTTTGCTCGAGGTGTAGGTACCTGCCTTGACAAAGGGTACTTTGCGGACACACTGTTTAGTGGATGGTATTACTTCGGAATAGAACTTTTTGAGATGGAAAAGAAGCTCGCGAAGGACAGAATCATGTCTGAAAGTAAACCTGCCTTGCGACAGGGCAACCTTACAGGCTCCTAAGACATGTGCTGTTGTGCACACCTCCTTTCTGCATAAAAAGCAAGAGGATTCTGACATAATTTTCCAGCGCTTTAAGTTACTAGCAGAAGGAAGGACATCGTACGTAGAGGAAAGACAGAAAGACAACAAGTTTGGAGGCATGGCTAGAATGGATTTCCATGACAGGTCGTTTTTGACATAATTCTCCCATCTAGTCCAATGTCCCTGCACCTGTAACTGCATAGCTCTACTAGCAACATTTCGTTTGCGGAAGCAACTGGCAGAAGCCCTTCTAATTTCGAAAATCCACTATTGCTGTTCATTGTTTTGGAACCTGCCACTATTCCAGCTGAAAAAACTTGATAAACTATTGTGCAGAATTGCGTCTTTTGTAACGCTGAGATATTCCACGCTCGAGGATGTAATACAACTTGGTTGGCTACCGATCCAGCAACAAATACACTTTGAAATTTTAAAACTTGCCCACAAATCGATTCACCAGGATGAGTTTCCATCGTATTTGAAAGGTTTCAAGTTAAGAATTGCTGGACGTGGAACTCGTAATGTTGACGAAGTTATTTCTAAGTATGAAATCAATGTGTCGGAGAAATTGTTTCTTGGTAAGGCAAGTCGCCTTCTAAATGATCTTCCAAAAGCTATCAGGGAAGAACCTGATCACAAAAAATTTCGTACTTTTTTGAAAAAATATTTATTAGACCATGGTCTTGCGATTTTTATTATGCAACATACCTAGTTTTTTTTGTTTTTTTTTAAAAACGACAATTTCTCAATATCCTAACTTAACATCTACTGACCGATTGAGACCAATCCATGAGCAATACTTTATGCTTTGATTTATTCCTTCTGCTCTACTTAGTCTCAATTTTTGTTCGTTTGCTCGATTGTTTTTATTTCTTAAGCCCGTCGATTAATAAATATATATAATATATGTATATTTTTTTTATTATATATTTTGGTGTATAATTTTCATTTTCATATGTTCTGGTCTTAATTCTCCGTCAGATTCTATTATATCGATGTCTTTCAATCCTTCGCCACTTTGAACTCTGCTAATCTTGTCTACAGTTTTACAGTGTCTTTTTATAGAATAACTTATTTCTTTATTTAAATATCATTATTATTTTAATAGGACGAATAGCCATTGTAAAATATGGAAGTGCCTGGAAGACAGTTAATAAAAAAAAATAAAAAAACAAAAAAAACATTGAGTCAGAACATCTGGAACAACAAAAATCACCACACTTAAGGTACCAGAATTACTACATGTTCAATAAAAATCCTTTTGTCATATTGCACGCAACCGATTAAGTTTAGTTACACAAAATGTGAAAAATACATTATATATATATATATTTGCATTAAAAAGAGTCCTTAAACTATCCTTAAATATTATATATATAGTACTTTCTCACATTATCTCAGCTTGCTTTGCAGATTGAGTTTCAATGAGAGGTGCAATATGTTTGTTTTAAATTAGGTGGGATACTTGGTGGATCAACGGTCTTCACTTCTTTATTGAAAGATATTTTTGACACTGTTTGTTTAGCGCAATGCATTCTAGGATCATTCGGGGGCTTCGGTTGCAAAGCGAAGCTGTATTTCAGATAGATAGCAATCAATATGGCTGAGTAACTTTGAGTTATTAATTTTGTGAAGACTGTTTTATCACAGTATTAAAAATATATTATTGGAGATATAAAAATACATATTTTAAGATGGGTGGAGGTGACGAATGTGCAGTGTATGGTTGTGATAACAGTCGTAGAAAGAAAGAAAAGTATGTTAGCTATGTGCCATGTTTATGTTAGTCAGTCTCACTCCCAGGAGAAGGGGGGGGGGGGGGGGGGCAACAAAATATTGTTTTGTAGATGGATTGTAAAAGAACATGTTGGAATACTTCGTTGGCACAGCCCCAAATCTAAGAAGGACATGAATCTATGGGAGAAAGCCCTGAATCGTGCTGCACCTTTCAAAATGTCTACAAATATCAAAGTATGTTCAAATCATTTTGAGGCAGGATACTGCTCAGATGTATGTAGGATACCAACGTTGTTCATGAAAGGGTACGAAGTGAAACAAAAAAGCCCAAGAAAGAGGTTACTACGTAGCCTAGAAATGACGCAATCCAAAAGAAAACGAAAATCTGCAGTCGCACGAAATGGCGAAGACTACATTATATTCCCACCCATCCTTACAACTCCACCGCATCAAGACCATGATTACGAATGTTCTTTAAGTGATACGTGTTCAAGGTGTCGAGCGTATAATCAATGTTCTAGTTGCAAACCTTCAAGAAGAACTATTAGCAGACAGTCTTTAGAAACTCTTAAATTGCAAAATAAATTAGCTGAATCAGAAAGCCTTAACAAACAACTCAGAGAAAAGCCTTGTTTTTCAAAATTGGCGATCAAAGATAGTCCACAATTAATGAACTTTTATACTGGTTTACAAAATTACGAATTATTCTTATTCATATTCAAAAGAATAGAAAAGAAAGCAGAATCACTGCATTATTTTAAGGGAGCTCAATCATTCTACACAAAAAAATACCAGCTGAAAAAATGGGTGAAAAAAACAGGTAGAAAACGAAAGTTATCCATTGAAAATGAAATGTTGTTAACGTTGATTAAAATAAAACAAGGTTTCCCTGAGAAGGACTTGGCTTTCAGATTTGGAGTTTGCCAAGCAACAGTGTCACAGATTATTAGTACCTGGATTCCATTTTTATTAAAGGAACTATGTCCCTTGATATATTGGCCAACTCAAGAAGAAAACAGTCAACATTACCCGAAATGTTTTGACAAATACCCTAACGTGATTGAAATAATTGACTGCACGGAAGGAGTAATAGAAAACCTAGTATTGCGAAAGCCCAGTCGCAAACCTATTCATCATATAAATCTAAATATACGTGGAAAAAAATTATTTGCTATCACTCCTGCGGGAACTGTTTCGTTCCTATCAAAGTGTTATGGTGGTTCAGCATCTGACCGTTACATTACTGAAAACTGTGGTCTCATGAATATAGTTAATGCAGGATTATGAGATAACAAGACAGCAAGCTGTGATGATGGAACTGGTCTAACGACCCTTGAAGTTAAAATTGTAGAGGTTACACCCTCTAAAGATCAAAACGCAGTGCAAGATCTCCCTTTTTGCAAGGATAATCTGTAGATTCAAGGTAATTGAACCAAACAACCCTCTCTACACAATACAATACGTACAACTAACGGTCGGTACACAAAAACTGACAACATGAAAACAGAAGACAGACATAACGACAACAATACAACAAAGAATTTACTATAAAAATAAATAAATAAATAAATAAATATAAAACTATAAATATGAGTAGACAACCACCCGAGCGCCAGGACTTGTGAACCTGGCAGTAGCTTTCCACATGTGTTACGGGATCCCAACACTCAGCCTTACACGGGTAGTTGTCGCTTTGGACCAGCCATTTGCTTCGGACCAGCCGTAGGTCAGGACCAGCCTGAAGACAGTGGAGTAATCTACGTGGATGTAAAGTCACGGAAACAAGAAAGATAGAAATGAAAACCCCTTATATAGCTTCTTCCTAACATCAGGTATAGCAGGATCGTTAACCCTGTAGACTAAGTGAGCCAACTTAGCCTCCCTACAGAACTGGGGTTATAAGTGGGGTCGTTACACCCAAAGACAAGGCAATTGCCAAGCCCCCTTGCTAAGCTTGTTATAGTTGCTTTCTAGGAAAGCGGCGAGTGAGCGAACTCGTGAATAACGGTAAACTGTATCTAAAACACACAGCAGGGGTAATTTCAAACCGCTAGGAAAAAGAGATCCCTCCCCCTTTTGATATAATGTACTCCCGTTTTAGTGCGAATTCACACTATTTAAATTTTGACAAAAAATAACACATACACTGTGGAGTTATCTAGATCAGATGGCTTGACACTAATCACTGCCCTATCATCACATTTTAACCATGTATTAACACCCTGATCTCTTATGTAAGCCCAATAGTGACCAGCCGCCAGTGTGCCTGAATGATTAATAGTGGCGGTTAATTTATACTGGTTAGTGTCATGGCAGACAAAGGGTTTAACATTAATGACTTACTTATACTTCGTGGTGCAAAACTTGTTATACCTCCTTTTGTGAAAGATAAATCTCAGTTCACCAGAAAGAATGCCCAAAAACATCATCTAGTGCTAAAGCAAGGATTCATGTTGAAAGAGCTATTTCTCGTGTGAAAGATTATAAAATTTTACAAGGCTGCTTGCCATTGTCATTGAAAGATTTATTGGATGACATTTTCATTATTGTTTCAGCTATCACAAACTTGGCACCTCTACTTGTACCAATTTAGTTAGCTTTATACTTATTGAAAAACGTCTTTGTGACTTAAGACATGTCTAGTGTATTTTTTTTTGTCATTTCGCCTACTGTTTTGATTTTGGAAACTTCCCGTATTCAAAAAACGACCAATCACAACGCTGCGCAGCATTATTAAAATTTTACTGATCAGGATTCCACATTTTTCTCTTGCGCGCGTTCTGAGAGTAATCCTGCCAGACATTTTTTAGACGCTGATTAAAGATGGCGCATCGGTAAAATAAGTGCAAGAGTCCTTTTGATTATTTTTAACTTTTCATTTTGAAAACATCGAAGGACAGAATTTGTCATGGAAATGACTTAATACACGCGTCACGAAAACAAACTTGCGTTACATTAGAGATATAAAAAGAATGTATATGAGTTATTTTGAAGCTACTCATTCAAACAAAACAGTAGGCGAAATTTCAAGAGAGAAATAATGGAAATACATGAGTAACTGTGGATATATTTCTTTCAGAGTCAAATTAAGTCAATTTTACATTAATGTTCATAGTTGAGTGCTAATACTCGCTTTAATAAGCTCTCAACAACAAATTCAACGTCACTCTTCAATTCAATAGCTTTTCTAAGTTCTCTGGTAAAAAGCTCCTTTACAATAACTTCTTTATAAAAAATTCTAGCTTTTAAAACAGATCATTATGCCCCAATTTGTAGCCTTGCTAGTAAAAAAGTTGATATAACCACACACCTTTGATATAGCTGTTTTACATTTGTCTCTGTTTATCACCAAACCACTATTATTAACTTTGTCAACAACTGTCTTGTAAATTGAAGCAGTAATTCTGTCTTTCCTATGTAAAAACCAAAGTTCGTTATTTGCTTGGTTCCTAGTTGCATTTTCTAAAAGATCTCGTTGCTCTACAGTAACTTTTAATCGATGTATAAAATCATCATCACTGGAGTAAATATCATCCTGTACTATGATACTGTTTACAATATTGTCGATAGTTTCAGGTAAGTCAATGTGTTCTTCACTTTCAACTTCTTCAATATGATCAACTTCTTCAATGTCTAAATCGATACTATTGGCACTCACTTTTCATGTGAGCAAGACAATACCACACTTTCCGTTCGTAATATCTGCAAGTTTATCTATTTCCTCTGGCTGGAAAGGCACGTGAATCAAATTTATGTCATTTTGGTTGTATCAGATTGATGATGAGGTGACAAAACAGCTAGCTGTAATGATATTTCTTGTCTAATGACAGCTGGTTCTACTATAGTTAGAGGTTGCAACCCTCTAAAGACTTTTCAAAAAAAGCAAAATCCCCCTTCTTGCAAGGATTTCCTGAAAACATTGACCGTAAAGAGGCAGAAAATACAACAGCGACAGAAAACAACACAAAACAGTAAATATTAAAGCAATTCAAAATGAATTGAATAGGTACAAATGAGATAAATAAAACTTATCATAACGTGAATATCCTTAAACGGATAAATTTAAAATTATTCTAAACGGAACGTGTTTAAGTAAAAGCAAACAACTATCTGTGCGCCAGGACTTGTGACCCTGACTGTAGCTTTCCACATCTTCACACAACACTTTTTCTCCATAAGTTTTTTTTATGAATATATTACTAATTTCTTCTGGTTCGTGTAATTTTTGCGCTAAACAAATCGTATATCAATTGCGATACGGCCTATTCCTTTAGCATGTGTATCTAATGCCTTGACTCCTTGGCCTGCAACAGAAAAATTATTTGAAAACAATTTGCACTTTGCTGAGTAACTGTAACTTCCATGGGTCAACCATGACTAATATTTTTCACCTTCGAGCCAAACATCTTGGAACGAACTTTTATACTTTTTAGACATCTGAAAATTGATATATACTATATCTACTTCTGCATAATTACTTTATGGATGACAGGTAAGAACAAACAGGTAGAAACGTCCAAATAAAAGACTTGAACATGTCTTTCTATTCAACCATCCTATACACTGAGGCATTCAACTAGGCCTTATAATAATCACATATGAAGATAACATGGCTAACTGAAAATAATGATGATGAAGTGACAAAACAGCTGGCTGTTGTGATATATAGCTTGTCTAATGACGGCTGGTTAATTATTATACAGGTTGTAACCCTCCGAAGATTCTGCATAATATCAAAACCCTCCCTTTTAACAAGGATTCTCTCAGAAAAAATACATTGACCATTAAACAGGACGCGTAAAGCACAAAACACTAATAAAAAAACATAAAAAGACAACAAACAAAACAATTAGGCAATTCAAACTGAATTAATAGGCACACGTAAAATAAATAAAACTTATTATGACGAAACTATCCTTAAACGGATAAATCTTAGAATAATTCCTAACGGAACAAATGTAAACTAAAGCAGGCAACGATCTGTGCGCCAGGACTTGTGAACCTGGCTGTAGCTTTACACGTGTTAAGGGCGCCCAACACTCAGCCTTACACAGATCATTGCTGCGGTGGGTCAACCTAATGACAGTGCCAGCCTGTCATGACTGGGGTGATGTGCGTGGGCGTCAAACCACGAAGACAAGATAAGAATATCAAACCCCTTGCAAAGCTTCTAACATGACTCAGGGCAGCAGGATCGTCAATCCTGAAGGCAAAGTGAGCAAACTCTGCCTCCCTACTGGACTGGGGTAACAAGTGGGACCGTCAAACCCAAAGACAAGACAAAAAGTCTAGCCCCCTTGCTATGCTTCTATCATAATCGAGGTGGATACCAAAAAGTATCAAGATATTTCAGGAAGCAAAGTATATCCCAGTAAACAGATTCTCAGACGGAAGATTTAATAGATTAACAAGTTATGGTGATATAGGATAACTGATGCAGAATATAAATATTTCTGACTTATATTCCACAAAAAAATCCATTACAAAAATAAATAGTTGTTCTCTAAAAAATTTGTATTTGCAAAAAATAAGGAAATTTTAGAATAATTTAGGATTATTTAGGAGGATTTTATTTTTTTAGGATTTTTTAGGATTTTTAGGAGAACCCTAGAATTGTATGATAAAACTTGTGATAAGATATCTGGGACAGATTTGAAGGTTGCGTGTTATTTTCTTGTTGAGTATGAAGTAGAGCTTTTCCTGATGTTATTACGTGTATTATGGATAAATGGATAACAGTCAAAGCAATGGAGAAGTGCAAAGGTGGTTGGCGCTGGCCTGAAAAATATGATGTCAGAGTCTATGAAAGGGACAAAGTTGTACGAATGATAAATTTAAAAAAATAATCGTGGGACATTCAGGGTACCAGAGTAGAAGAAAAGTGGGGTATTTAAAAAAACCTTTAGTATTTTCTCAGTTTAGTTAATTCGTTCTACATTACTTTAACTACGTGTTTTAGAATAAAGAGTGTAATGTCCGTTGCATGTCTAGTCACACTTCAATAATTTTGTGTTAGGCAGTCACAGAATGATAGATTAAGTGTTGTTCAAATGTATTCAAACAAACTTGTTATTATTATTGCACATAACGAGGCTCCTAGTTGATGAAAAATAGGATATATTTTAAAATATTAAACTTCGAAACATATGGTAACCTAATTGTTATTCATGTGGTTGACATTACTTTTTGTCTTAATTGGGGAACTTTCATATGCTGTCCATACCATAAATTTTGAAATTACAAGTTTTTAAGAGCATATTTCAACCTCAGGACAAAAACGTAACGTCCGTTACATTTCGAAGTAATGTCCGTTATGCTATACTTTTCATGAATTTCCATGAATAAGTTTATGATAAAACGTAATGGCATTAAAATAATGTTAATTTAACTATTGTTTATACAGTATACTCTCGATAAGTGGGACACTCAAGGGACCGAACAAAAGTGTACTACTTAGCGGGCGTCCTACTTATCCGAATTTCCTTGTAAGTAGGGTTTTCATACAAAGGCTTAATTTGTCCTAGTTATCGAGAGATTTTTTGTAAAACTTAACGAACAAGAGGACTTTGAGGCTAAATTCATAAATAAGAAATGGTGATAATTGCATTTACTTTTCTATTCCATTCAATATAACATAAGATTACACTACTTTAAACGGAAAAAAATTCTGTCAATTTGCTTTGCCTGGAACCAGCTATTACTTCATTTTCGACAATTCTAGAAACTTTCAGTTTTTGATTAAAATCAATGCAATGTCTTCTGTTTCAAGAAAAAAATATGAAGTCATTCCATTGCATGTCCCACTTATCCGAAGTTTTTGCCTCAAGGGACCGAGAAAAAGTGTACTACATAGCGGGAGTCCTAGTTATCCGGTGTATCACTTATCGAGAGTATACTGTATATATTTCAACATAACATGTTATTACTGTGTTCCTACTCAAAAGAATAAAGCTTTTACTAAATGCTTTAAAATGTTTGTCCTTTTATTGTAATGTCTGTTACAAGAAGATAAAAGAGTTGTAGCCTTAGTATGTTTACTGTAAGTACTTAAGAGTGTGGTCCGCTGAAAAACCTAATCAAAAACATTATACAGCTTAAAACACATTATCCTAAAGTTTATTGCAAAAGAAGAATTTCCTCTAAGGTGACTCTGATTTCTCTGATCAGCAATGTTCGTTACATGGAATCGCTCTGAACCCGCCTAGAAAGGAGGAAGATATCATACAGAAATTTTATGCATGCATCTATATTGATGAAAAGAAAAAAAATCATTTGTAGGTTGGTAAGGTATTACGGCGCTTTCGTAATAATTAGTGACAATAAAGACAGAAGTACTTGTTAAAAACATACATAAATTTAACAGTGCGTACAAAATCATAGCAGGGTGCGTACATATATTCCACATGGCGATAAATTTGTATGCGCGTATACATCAGACGTGCGTACAAAATAAACAAATAGTTTTGGAGTATAATATGTATGCGATGAAAATTTAATTTTAAGAGGGATTTGGGAGTAGGAAACCAGTGGATTTTAAAGATGGTAGTGGATACTTCTAGAAAACGCCGTAGCGATTCGCTATTAGTGTGGTTATCACTCTGTAGGTAAAACTGTTTAAATATGCGTAATAAATACCCTCCTTGATTATAGATCTATTGTGTCTATTGTTTAGAACATCACACCAATCCGACACTGCCGTGACCGCGTTCATTATGGAGGGGGGTAAAGAATTCCAAAGCCGTAGGCCATTTTAATTTGAGCAAACGAAGTATAAACATCATTCACTAACAAAAACCAGCAATATTTATATTTAAAAATGGATTTCGATATGGTAGCAAAGATGAAAGTTTAAGAATTGAAAGTCTTACAGGAAAGAAGGAAGAGTTAGTTCCAAGAGTGTTTGCTGCTATAGCAAAATAAAGTTCAGCCTGTGAAAGGAGCTGCTGAAATCGAGCTCGAACTAAAAAAGGACTATGAAAGCAAATTAAAATTCGACAACAGAACTATTCTAGATCCATTTAAGATACCTTATGGATGGCGCGATGAAGCTGAGGGCATGGCCTTTTGGCCTTTATCATTGTACCATAACATTTTCAGTTATTTAATGTTTTATCTCGCAGAACTGGGAAGCAAGGATTTGAGTGACTATAAAAATTGCAAAGCTTATAGTTACTATACATCTGGTTAGTTAAAGCCACTCTTATTCCATGAATTAACTGGCAGCCCATATTGTATATTTAAAGGACAATGCAAGAAGTCACAGAACTTGAATGACCCACCACATAAATTGTGGTTAATTATCGAAAAAAAAACTTGTTAATATGCCACGAAGTTTCCACAAAAATGGACAAAATTAGTAGAGGTGGTGGTGTCTGCGTAAATATGTGGGCATTGAACCAACGAGTACCTGGTTTAACTTTTGTGAATCCAGACATTCCAGCCTTAAAGTATGGGATATGGAGATTGAGGCTGTAAACTCATTTTACGAACTAATGAAAAAGAAACACCATAATTTAAAGTTGAGTGAGTGTGGTTTTAAATAAAAATCACAAATATCACACACAGTGCCAAGTGCAAATGGCAGTAACTGGTTATAAACTTTGTTATTTTGTTGTTTGGACACCTCATGGTACATTAGTCGACACTAGTTTATGACGAATCATTGTGGAAAAACTTGAAATCTAAATTTGTTGCTTATTGTAAAATATTTAGTGTTATGTTAGTGAGTTTGAACACGGTTATGTTAGTGAGTGTGAACAGGTATTTACATGTGATATTTCTGTATATAAATTTTTTGTGTCAGTCTAGTAATTGTTTAAAAAGAGATAACAGCGTTCTTGAATTTTCATGGTCCACCGAGCCGGATATAGAGTAAATTACTAGAAAACAACAAGAGAAAATTGATAAAAAGAAATCGTTAAAAACATACATGTAAAGATATTGAAAAGTAAATAAATTGAAGCAAACGAGATAAATGCACAAGCATGTTTGAACACTGAAAAGAAAAATTTGATTTTAAGCTGTATTGAAATTGTTGAAGCGAAATTGAAAACAATCAATAACATTACAGAAGAACTTGTACAGTTAATTGACGACATCGATGAATTGGAAAAATTATTTGTAGAAGATGCTAATTTGGATATGGAATGTAAAGCGGAAATAAAAAAGTTAAAGTGGAAAGTGAGTCCTGGAGAAGTTGTTATGGGTTCCTCGTCAAAGGGGCACGTTTCATTAACAAAAAATTTCAACTTCCCGAAGTTGACGATTGAACCCTTTCGTGGAGATCCATTACAGTGGTTATCCTTTACAGACAGTTATAATGCGGCTATTCACCAAACCAACTTAAACGACATAGAAAAGTTTAACTACTTGAAAGGTTATTTAAATGACGATGCGCTAAAAACTATGGAGGGTTTAACGCTGACTGCCAAAACTACACCAAAGCGTTGGAATTTCTTAACGAACGATATGGAAATAAAGATAAATTGATAGCGATGCACATGAAAGAACTCGTGGGAATAAAACCTGTGGTATCAGACAGTGATGTGGTTGGATTACGCAAATTGTACGACAAGTTAGAAGCTCATGTTAGAGATATCCTCAGTTTAAACATAGTCACAAGAAAAAGAATAGTCTGGAGACTCGTGCCAACGCGCTCTGCTCCCGGCAAATAACTCGGGTTCCTACATTTTCTAGTACCCAGACTACTTTAAGGGGCACCAAAATTTAAAAAACAAGCGGGAAACCTTAGTGAAGCTTATATTTTTTTAAATAATTTTTTATTTATGCTGTAATTTGCTATGTCTGGTGCTAATTGTTCGATTTTTGGTTGCTCTACTTCGAGAAGAACTAATGGCATGTCAATATTTTGTATTCCACAAAGAAATGATGAGTACAACACATCTTGGAGACAGAAGCTTATTGCTGTGAGTACGAAGGATCGTGTTGTTGATAATAAGTTGAGGTCAAAGATTGAAAAACGTAATTTACATGTATGCGAAAAACACTTTCAACAGAGTCAGCTTATACAACGTAGGTGCTATGTCATGTATTTTTAGCTATGTAAACATTGGAAACACTATTAATAAAGCTCTCTTTTATACCTGTTGTTTATTTAGATGAAAAAAGAAGAACACATATCCCGATCAAATTAGACAGCACAACACTAAGTGATTTGGTTGTAGAATCTCAAGAATATTTATCCAACGAGACATGCTATAATGAATCCAGAAGAACTAATATAAAGTGTTACAAAGCACTTGCATTTTACACAGATGTACGAAAGATCTATATTGATTTGAGTGAAACAGGAAATGCTTAGAAATTTTATTCCTGTTTTTTCAATAGAATAGCTAGTAATCCTGATATTTACTTTCCTGACTTGGGGAAACGAAATAGCACTCTTTTAGCAACACAATTAGCTGACAAATTGCTTGCACACTTTAAAAGACCTCCTGACACTGTGGCAACTAAACCAAAAAATATAACAAATGATGAGATTGGAGGATAGCTTAAGAAAATTTTTGAAGAAAGCAAAAAATAGCCCTAATTTCAAATCCCAAGAAAACCAAACCGTTATAAAAATATTGGAAAACACTATTGCTGAAAACACTACTGATCAAGAGTTGATTCAAGCACAAAGTCAGGGTGGACTTACGGCTGTTAATTTTGTATGTCAGAAAATATTTATGGAAGCCGAACTGACTTTTCGAAATCATACCAATGTTGCCTATTTACGAGAAATTGATATCAACAGAATGACTGTACAATTGTTGAAAAATACAGAAGTCGTTAGCTTTTATAATGCTATTCTTTCAGGATATGGTACTTAAATTGATAGTGACATTAGTCAAAATCTTATTGAGAATATGGTTAAACTTCGTGTACGTGCATTTTCTTAGCTAAAGATATCACTACGAAACACCAAATCAAAATGCCACAAAAGAAGAGTAAAGGTGGAGTTCCAAAAGGAATAAAAAAACAATGCGAAGAGAAAGAAAACAGTGTATAAAATTATGTACATACAAACATTATCCTAGACAATGTCAATGAAAAAGGTTTACAATACAGCAAGCTGCACTGAAGTATCTTGTCCACAGGGACGGTGGTTGTCAAAACTGGGGTTAGGCTCCCAGAAGAAGGTGCTGAATACACTTTCTTGCTTCTTACAAGCATGAGTACTGTCCAACTTGGACCTATAACTATTCTTTAAGAAAAACGTAAAGAGAAAAAACAATCATTCTATCACAAACAATACGGCACAGGACAGAGCTAACAACATAAACGGACTGGTTACAGATCGAACACAAATAGAAAGAATGTATATGTCAAAAATATATTAATATAAAAAAGAATTAAATAAAACCTTTCTGTGCGCTAGAACTTGTGACTCTGGCTGTAGCTTTCCACATGTGTTACAGGGCCCCAACACTCAGCCTTACACAGGAGGTTGTCACGACAGGACCACCCTGTCGATATTTTGACTAAGGACAGCAAGGTTGTCAAGAGAGAGAAAATTTTGAACATTGCAGCAAGGCACAATGAAATACTCAACCTGTTAAGTTTTAGGGTTAAATCATAGAGGTTTTGTTCCTCCAAAGTTACTGCCAAAAGACAGTTAAACTTCCTTTTCGCAGGATACACAATATCAGTGAAAGAAGAAAAAAAACACACACACACAACAAAGATTGCACAATACCAACCTTGACACCAAACGGTTTCGCCCCAAAGCCTCAACCAAGGGATGTCAGGATTCCAGGCGGGGCACCTCTAATCCGAGGTCCACTAAGTGGTCATCAGGAGGCCCTGGAATCCTCTTTTGTCATCAAATGTTCTTTAATCCGTGCAATCTATTGCCATATAAAACAAGGGTTGACTGGGGTAATAAGTGGGGTCGTCACACCCAAAGACAAGACTTGTAGGAACCTGTAAAAAGGGAACTAAGCAAGTCAAACCCTCTTGCTAGACGACGTTTTTATAAATTATTTTTTATTTTTTTTTAATTTTAATTTTTTTTTTAATTTTCTATTATTTTAAACTGCCTGGAAGAAAATGACGTAGGACAGTTTGCTGTTAAGTTCCTTCCGAACGTCACATTGTGTCACAGCTCTGTCATTGCAGTGAAGCCACTGGTCTGTCTTTTGGTCTTGAACAATGGCTGTATAGTGCCCATTATTAAGAGAACCAGAGTGGTTTATAAGCACTCTGATGTTAAAGTGCTTACGGCTTCATAACTCAGGGTCGATGGTAACAGGAAGGGATAAGAAGTCTGGGAAACAAGAAACTGGCGACACTTGTTATGAGATATGACCATTTGACATGATGAAACGTTTTAACTGAACTATAAGGTGTGAACCACTGTTCACAATTTCCGTCTCTCGTGTTGCTGTTTGATGGGAATTACACAGAGGGCCAAACCACTTATCATTCCCTGTCAAAACCTCGGGTTGTAAGAAGAGGTTCAATGACTCTTGAATTGTGGGTCTTGGTTGTAATTCAAGAAATAGAGACATTTCATCAGTAGAGTGCGATTGGAAACATGTGTCACATGTGATTGTAGTTCTAGTACAAAACTGGAACATGGTGGTAGTAAAAAGCGAGTCTGTAGCAAGTTCACTTAGCAAATAACCTAGGATCTCAGGCACATCATGCTGTGTAAAAATATCAAAATTACCTTTTACTTTACTTATAACATTATAGCGAGGAAAGCGGATGGATCAACTGGGACTTTCGAAGATGACAATTGGTGGAAAACATTCGAGCAAGCTGAAGCAAGAGGTGACAAGGAAGGATTTCCTGCCGAGAGGGCTACATGGAATTGCGGTAGGGAGTTTAAACATTGCAGAATAGAATTTGCATAGCAAGTGTTACCCTTATTTTGTATTCTACTGTTTGTAAGCATTAACTCTTTTGTTGACCCTGAGGATGTCATTTTCCTGTCAGTTATGGGGACAGGTGATTTGCTTTTGGCAAATTTGAAAGGTGACTTGCTTCCAGGGAAACTGTCTGTTGTTGTAGTAAGCGTTTCCCAAGGTTTTGAATCTCTGGCCAACCAAATATGGAAGGAACATTTCATTGCAATAGAACCAAGTAATTTTAGAGTGCAACGAATTAACTTGGGTGGAAAACCTAGACGACGTAAACAAGTACGCACAGAATCTGAACAGTACCCACGAGCACCAACCTCAACTGCGAAGAAGTGAACTGCCCAACCATTAATTTGCATTATCCGCAATAACAGAGAGTATTTATCAGTTTTCGTGTCATGCCATTTCTCCATATTTTCCTCGCAAGGACATGTCAACTCTATAACTATCACTGCCTTTGTCATACGAGAAAGTAACACAATATCAGGCCTAAGTTGAGTAACAGCTACATCAGGTGGTATTATTAATGTTGTATCAAGATCACACATAACTGTCCAATCTGAAGCCGAATGGAAAATGCCTATTGGAGGTTTTTTCTTTTTTGCTGTGGAGTAACTACCAGCAGAAACAAAACGAATATTGCCAGGTTTGTTGGAGAGAGATGGTTTGTACGATGATAGGAAATCTTGAAGGGAGGTTACAAGGGTGCGTAACACAGTGTCATGACGATATGTAAACCTATCCTGAGTTAAGGCAACTTTACAAGCTCCTAAAATATGGGGAACTGTACAGATGTTTTTTTACACAAACTACAGCTTGCGTCTTTTTGTAATCCCCAGCGAACTAGATTACTTGGTGAAGGCAGTGTGTCATATGTGGAGCCAATGCAAAATGAAATTAGACATTGTGGCAGAGCCAAAAGGGTGCGCCACGAAAGATCGTTTTTCACATAACTGCACCATTTCATCCAGTTGCCTTGAATATGGAGTTGCACTGCACTGGCTTGGAAAATCTCCTCTTCGTGTTCATAAACTATGTCAGAGATGGTTTTGCGGTATTTTGGCATCCTTTAGTAGGTATATCCTTCTGCTTAATCAAACCAAAACCAGCTTTCCCTATTTGATGATACCCAGCTACCTTTGTATATTGAAGCTGGCTTTCGGCAGAGCGAACGGCATTGCTTACATTCCACGAACCTGATTTTAAAGTAGGTAAAAAGGATGAAACACATGGATCAGCAGAATCTCTAAGTAATAAATGTCCGCTGACTTTTGAGGACTTTAGGATAGAAGTCATACTTTTAAAGGGTAGAGGACAAGGTGAGCTAGCTGAATATATACAGATGTTGGTGATTGAATGATGGAGCCGTAACCATTTCCTGATCAGGACGGAAATATTTCGTTCCAGTTCGATGACGGTTGACAAAGAAACTTCATATATCAATATTGGAAGACCAAGTTAGTAAACTTGGGTACCTTCTGAACTGGGGTAAAAAGTGGGGTCGTTACACCCAAAGACAAGCTAAAAGCAAACCCCCTTGCTAAGCTTCTTATAACTTACCAGAGAAGAGTGAGCTGAACTTTTTACCCTCTGGGTATTAACTGTAAACTGGCTTGTATGAACCAGCTGGGGTAATACAAAACCGCTCGGATTTACATTTTCCTCCCCCATAATCCTGGTACACGTTTTTTTTTATAAGCAACTGCATTTTTGGGTTCAGCCTGGGGTTGCTAAGGCTTTTTTGCAATTTCAGCCTCAAAGTTGCTTAATGGTTGCTTCATCTGCACACATTTCAGCCTTTGCTTACGAGTTGCTTGTTGTGTTTAATATTTCAGCCTTAGTTGCTAACGGGTTGCTTGATGAAACACGAAATGTTATATACTTCCTTATGTCCCCGTTTCCACTTGGAAACTTTTCTTCATACAATTTATAGCCCTTGTGTAGCCGACGATAAGTAGAAGAAGATAAATACTTCACAGTGTTTCTTGATTTTGGATAAAAAGTCTTTCGAATGTTAATGTTCGACCGTGATTCGATTTCAGAAAGTTTTGACATACAAACATTCGAATGTGATTCAGCTTTACAATGATTTAACATTCGAACATTCGAATTCAGTTTTAAAACGTTATACATTTAAAGTTGGAATGTGATTCAGTTAGTTGAGGAAGTTGTTTGTATTTTTTTATCTTAGTACGGTAGTTAAATTAAATATGTCAAAGAAGCAAGCAACATTGAAAAGATTTGGCTTCACAAGAAGTATTGTCCACCGTGGTGGCGAAGTTGAGGTTCCAATTCCGATGTTTGTTGAAGACGCACTTAAGTTAGAATGCACTCACTGCCACAAGAAATTTATTAATACCCAAGGATTGGCAATTCATATTAAATGTAAACATGGTGCTTCAGTATCAGCATCATCTAAAACTGCAGGATCGAGTACGACAGTTACTACGAATACTGGTGCCGTGTCTGCTACTGTGGCCACTGCTATATTGACAGTTCAGTCAGATGAAACTGAAAAGGCTGAAACTACACAAACTGAAGCAGACAAAGCTGGGACATCGGTGATTGTTGTTGATGACGATAACCCAAAAACAAAACGACGTCGTATAAAACATGAGGCACAATTTAAAGCAGAGGTTATTGATGCACGGGAAGGTGGTTTATCTACTAAGGAAGTAATTGAGAAGTACAAAAGTTTTAATGTCGATAAAACTAAAATTTTAAAGTGGTTAAAAAATAAGTCTGAAATTATGCAAACGGCAGCAGATATTCAGAAGAAAGCCCTGTTCAAAATTAGACCGGCAAAAAAATATGCAGAACTGTTCATTGAATTTAGGTATGCTTTTGTTAGTGCAAGAGACAAAGGGCACCGAGTGGATTTTAACTGGCTTTGGAGTAAAGCACGGAATATCTTTAGACAACAGCAAGGTGATGACGAAGCAGTTTTGAAAAAGCATGTTCTTGCGAACTTTATTAAACGGCATAGTTTGAAGCTTCGACGAGTTCAACGGAACAAAAAACACCCTAAAGAACACTTTAGAGCACCTTTGCTGAAATGGCATGCAACACTTCGTGAGCGATTGATTCGTACAGGTGCTGGTCAACCAGGGTATGACAATCAATGGGGTAGGTTTCTGCCCAGCAGAAGGTTAAATGTCGATCAATCACCGTTACCTTTTGCTATAGATACACGTACTACGTACGAACTTGTTAATAAGAAAGCTACTGAAAATCGAAACAAGAAAGTGTGGTGTGCACAACCCAAAAGCGCAGATAGCAAACGTTAAATGTGTGTTTTAGCCCAGAGGGTAAACAGCCACGCTTGGCTATAATTTTCCGTGGACAAGGTAAACGCTTCAGCGACGTTGAAAAAAACTCATGGGACAAAGATGTTGACGTATACTTTCAATCAAATGCATGGGCTGACACTAAGTTTTGCGTTCAGTGGGCTAATCAAATGCTGAAGCCTTTTACAAAAAATGACGAGACAGTCGAGAATACATCTTTTGTTCTGTTTTGTGATAACTTGGCAGGTCAAGTTGCTGACGATTTTAGAACAGCAATACAGGAGCAGGATGGAATACCATGGTTTGGGGTACCAAATGCTACGGATATTTGGCAGCCAGTTAACGGAGGCTATGCTGCAACACTAAAAACGTTTGTAAAACATGCATTTTTCAACTGGTTAGATGACGATGATAATGTGGAAAAATGGTATGGTATTGATAGCAAATTCACTGCAAGCCAGAAAAGAATCCTTGTCCCACTGGTGTGGTGCAGCATACTGTAAACTAACAGACCCAAGATTTGATGATTTCAGACATCGTCTTTTTGAAAAAACTGGTTGCCTAATTGCTGCTGATGGAACCAACGACGATCTCATCAATCCAGAAGGACTTCCTGATTATGCAGTGCCCCCTCCGATGCCCTTAGATCCTGCTGTTGATCCTCCACAAATTTTGCCACCAGACAGAAATGCATTCGATGTTTTCGATGATATTGAAGATCCCCAAGAGATGGACGGTATAGAAGTGGTAGAGGAAGGTGAACTTGTTGAAGACGGTTGGGTGTTCAATATCTTTGACTAGATGACTAACTTTGTATTTTAGGGACTTTATTACTTTGTTATATATATGTAGGAAAAGATGTTTTATGTTGAAAATATCCTTTCTGTCCCCTTCTTGTGGAAGACTGATCTAAGTGGTTGCTAAGTGTGTAGTAGAATTCAGCCTAAGTAGCTTACCACTCTGCCAAAACTCAGCCTAGGCAGTTGCTTAGCAGTTGCTTAATTTTTGACCATATTTCAGCCTCAGTTTTGTAGCAACCAGTTGCTTATATAAAAAAAAACGTGTAGTACAGGTTTAAAGCAACAGCGAAGGTATTTTAAAGAGAGGAAAAACAAAACAAAACAAAAAACTAGCAGCGGGTATAAAAGAAAACATATGATGTAGTGCTGTTGAGCGTTCCTGGATCAAGTTTGCTTATTGCCTTATCATTGCAGAGGTACCAAGAGTTTGTGGTCCGATCTTTGATATGGGCCCAATAGTGGCCTGCATTCAATGTTCCAGAGTGATTTATCACAGCTACCAAAGCATACTTTTGGATAAAAGATGTGTCCGAGTCACTAGATATCGGGATATTGAGATAAGGATTAGAAGAGGAAAAACTTTTAACAAATTTGTCCTTAACCAGATGTTATCCATCTCTTGCAAACCTTTTCAGGTGCAAGGTTAGAATTTCGCTATTCCTCGTAATCCTTGTTTCCCTAGTGCTCTCTTGGTGCAGGGAACATTGTGGGCAAAACCATTTATTTTCATTCTCCAGATTTTCTGAATCTAAAAAATATTAACTGACAATTGGACGCTGGAAGACAGTGACAGTGTTAGGATGTCCTGATTTTCAACAGTAACTGAAGAACAAAGACAGGTGTTACAGCTAACTGACACCGATACTTCTGTCGAGATGTGCTGAGACGCAATTACCGAGAACCCTTTCAATTCATCAAAGACCAGAAGTAACATCTCTGCTACATCTTGGTGAGAATTGTATTGGAAAGTTGTATTTCCAGAAGAGTGTATCTTACGTTCTAGGGCATATAATAAAGCAACATTCATGACATTTACTGTATTATTTTTTTAGTAATAATCAACATTACTCTGAAACTCTTTCCCATAACGGCTCATCAGAAACTTTACTCAAAGACAATGTACGTTTCCTAACACGGGCTACTTCACATTTCCTCGTTGGAATTCGAAAGCAGCTCATGAATTCATGTTTACTTGTATATGAAACTGTATATGTTGGGAAAGCACAATTCCTGCCAGGCATATACCTGTTTTTAGTCTTGATTAAAACTATTTTGTAGTGGCTTATTTCATCTTCTTTATACTTTTGTTTTAGCGTCGTTACTAATTACTACTAATTTGTTTACATTTCGCGCGGAGGGACGCAATCTTGACTTTTTTGCAAACTCTTTGATCACGTGATCAAAATAAAAGCGCACAATAACAGAGAACAATGGAGCGCCAGACCAGGTTTTTCTTCTATAGACTATGATTTTTCTATTAATCAAGAGAGAAGGATTTGCAGTATTTATCAAGAACTACTTAAATCAGGTAACATAAGTAAAAAAATATAACACGGAATATTGTATGGACTGTGTAAAGTACACAAAGCTGGATTTCCACCACTACGTCCCATATTATTGGCAATAGACCTATTCATAAATTTAATTGCGTAATGCGGCACCGACATGAAAATAAGGCTAATGCTGCAGACTTTTTCGGAAAAATTTGCTTAAAATATAAAATATGTATAAAGGGTTTGGCAATATGTAATTTAATTGGTTAATAACTTCAATAACTTTAGCGTCGTTTTAATGCGAAATTGTGTAAATGGTTACGGTTAGACAGGGAGACAGAAATTCCGATTGATTGATAACTGCAATAACTGTAGGATAGCATCATTCCTCATTTCAACGCGAAATCTTGTGAAGGGTTAGGGGTAGGCAGCTTGATATTAATATCAAATAATTGATAGTTTCAATAGTGAGCTGGCCTCGTTTTCATGCGAAATTGTATTAAGGGTTACGGTGACGCAGAATGAGTTATTTCAATTAATAAATAACTTCAGTAGCTGTGAACTAGCCTCGTTTTAATGCGAAATCGTGTAAAGGGTTAGAGTTAGGTACACTATACAATTTGCGAAGGGGGTGCGCTATTATGAGAAACAGAATTAGATCTACAAGATTTGGTCTACAGTCTGCTTCTCATATTGGTGCTCAGTTATGGGACAGTCTTCCAGTGGCAGTGAAAAGTGAGACCTCTTTTAGCGTTTTCTGCAATAAGATTCGGCAGTTGGATAGTCTGCACTGCAAATGCCGTCTATGTGCTACCTATATACCATGTTTAGGTTATATAAACTAGATTTATTTTTTTCATTTATATTTTAATTATAGTCGATCTTAATTAGCCTTAGTAGGCTAACCACCTTCCCTCCCAGAAATTATTATCTCATTAAATTGATGAATCATTTCTGGCAGGGAAATGGTACAGTTTAAATTTTATTTCATTTTATTTTATTAAAATACCTTATGCAACATTGTATATTTTATTCGACTCTAAATAAAGTTATCTTATCTTATCTTATCTAGGGAGACATGTTAGTTGGCTGATAATTTTAATAATTGTAACCTAGCCTTGTTTTAATGCGAAATAAGATTATGCAGAGAGACAGTTATTTCAATGTTAGCAACCTGTCTCTTAATTTCCAATTTGAACTCTTTTCTTTAACGTAGGTGCCACACAAATCAAAAGCATGACTCTCCTGCTGTCGTCGATGAATACAATAAACGGTTTACTGGACCGTTTCCTGATATTCATTCCTTCTCCATTGAGAAGTTTTCCAGCAGAACAATATCAGGCAAAATAGGGTCTAGAGAATTTTCCCATTCACTCACTCGTTTGGGGAAATTTATGACCATATTCTGTCTCAAGATTGTGAAGACGTGGTGTTTGGATTTTCAGATCAAGATTTGAGGTATCACTTTTTATAAGTAATAAGTAAGTGAGCAATTTTCTGAATTATCGCCCAAAATCGCCGAAAAAATATGTAATGTAAACTCAATAAAAAGTATTTATTATAATAATAGCAATAAAAATCCGTTTTATGAATGTTACATTGAATTCACTTTACAAATATATGAACAGCTATCTTGCACAAAAGGATAACTTGTGTCTGTTATGAGGAAATTGAGAATCAGTATGATTGAATAAGAAATGCTTTATACTTACAGAAAATTCGATGAAATGGAAACATCATTCTTGGTCGAATTGAATGAAGCTATTAAAAATGGTACACCAACACCGAAATCAAAACGAGGCGAGTTAGTACCCAGAGTTTCACTAGCTCTTCATGTTCTCAAGTCAACATTTAGAATTGTTTCTAATAACCTACAAGTTGTAGTCCCAGAAACGATTGACCTGGATGCGCTAGAAGAAGCAATTTACTTCGTAGACTGTTTGGAACAGCAAAAAGATCTGTTTGTTACTGTATGTAAAATCAATTTTACAACTTTTAGCAGTGGTTAGATCCAAGCTGGAATTATAATTACTAATTATGTATTAAGTCATCTACTTTTGCGGAACAGTTAAGTAACTGACGCCTACCTTGAAGTCACATATGCAACCAAATTAATGTTAACCAAACATGCAGATATTGAAAGCTGCTCCTCGTGTACATGCAGATAGTTATATCCATTATGCGTTTTCTCTTTCTTAGTATTGTACCTATCAACTTTAATTTAACTTTTCTCGACTTGTTATTTTTCAGTTTGTGAATGGGTTGACGGAGGAAATCAATAAAACCTTAAAACTTCAACCCAATATGGAAGAATTAAAAAGTGCCATTCTCCTTCTCTGTGGTCCTTTATGCACGTATAGAACATTCAAGACCAACGCACCACGAAAAGTTCGGTCATCACTGAAAGCGGAGTATATGAAATGTGTAATGGATTTAGCAAACGCTAGAGCCGGAAAAGGTGTATCAATACGAGTTCCTGGAGTTCTACACATCCCCTTGTTTTCATTAAAAATAGATATTGCAATTTACCACCTGAAATTGCCAAACTAATTGATGGAAATACCTATATGGAACGCTATAATCGAAAGATTCCAAGCACATTTACTGCAAAAATGCGTGAAAAGGTTGAGGCAATGGGGATTGTTATTGAGTCAGGCATCATTGATGCGTAGTGGAAAGCGTTTTGATTTATGCATGTTTAATTCTGTGAATTCCATTTTGTGTTGATTGTGAAATCTGCTTTTTAAAGTTTCTTTAATTGCTCCATCCTATCACTTCTCATTGAATAGCTGCGATTAATGTTCATTCAAAAATTATAATCTCTAAATTACCCATCATATTCAAAGAAACAATATTGTTTGAGACTTGAAACGCATATATAGTGACTGCGTTTGAACTTTAAGAATTAACAGCATTTTCATCTGTATGTCATTTTCTTAATCATTGTTATTCTGAAAGCAGGATTTGTTTGAATCAAAAAACACATGGCATTTCAGACGATAAATATTTAGACTTACAAT
Organism: Hydractinia echinata; assembly: GCA_030067915.1. Lineage (NCBI taxonomy): Eukaryota > Metazoa > Cnidaria > Hydrozoa > Anthoathecata > Hydractiniidae > Hydractinia > Hydractinia echinata. The sequence continues at coordinate 2,384,803 of JASGCC010000013.1, read as the reverse complement.
CAGGGACAAAAATTATTAGCAATTTTCTTTAACACGACGAAATTTGTGATGAGCAAAAAAGTTTTGAATGCCGATTTTTTGTCAACGAAGTCGTTAGACTGGTTTTTTAAATAAAAAACATATATAATAGGGTTGCTGTCATCAAACAATAAGTTCTGTGTTCATGATAATAAATTTAACCAATGGTGAGTTAAGACTGGTTCAGGCAAATCGAAAACACAATTGTTTCTTCCTTGTTTGTGCTTCATTAAATTGATATGTTGCTTTTTTGTTGTAATTTTACGGTTACATTGTTTTATATTTATATATTTACCTGAGATACATAATTTACTATTGTCAGTCTCTTGAAAACGTTTTTGCAACGTTATAGAAATATCTCATACTTGTTTTGGTTTGAAAAACATCTAGTTTTGGTATAAGAAAGTGTTAGAACCATTTTCTTACTTTAAAAGAACAAACTTTCGCGAATGAAAAACAAGAAATTTATAGAATAAACAATTGATTATAAAACAAAGTCGATGTTTTTTAATTTAGTTGTGCGGAAGGCCACGTTCCATAAAATAAAATTTATTGATTTTGACTATTATTAGTGACAGAATATAATTGCAGTATTTTATTTTTCAATAAGTGCATAACAAATTACACATGTGATTCATTTGATCATTTGAAAAAATTTTGCTGAATAAAATAAAATGGAAAGTCCATTGACTTATTCTATGTGCTAATTCCATGTATTAAAAATGCTGAATAAAATTCAAATGTATGTCGCCTTAGCATGTACAAACATTTTAAAATTTACCTGCATGGTCAAAATTGCATAATTGGAATCTCATTAATTTTACGTTTTTTTAGGTAAATAAATATAACACTATGTCTTCAATCAAATCTCGTGCCGTTCAAGTGGGAACAAAAAAAAGAACAGAACGATGTTGCCACTCAAGTTTGTGCTTCCAATAGAAGCTATAAAAGAAAAAGGACCACAGAAAAGAATGAAAAAGAATTCGTAACTTTTCGTTATTTACTTGAAAATGTAATAACATCGAAATGGCACGCTATTGAGTGGTCGATGGATAATAAACTTCTTCCAAGTGTTAAATTCTGCGAAGTGTGCAATTCAAAGATGTTTTTGGAGTCACAAACACACTTCGGATGGCAAACATTGAAGATGTCAGAAAAGAAACACGATAAGCAGGTGTCTCTTCGTAAAAGCATATGGTTCGAAAAATCCAATTTAACTTTGGAAGAAATGATGGAGCTCACATATTGGTGGTCTACAGGTGAATGAATACTGGTTATTATAGCCATCATACCTACGTAATTGTTCAGTGATATCAAATTATTAAGGAAACTTTTTAGAATTTGGTGTGCACATCATTCAAAATTTTTGACACATCTTTAAGTTCTGCGACACTAGAAAAACTGTAAAAAATTGATGTCAAACATTTTATTTCATTTTAGGAATCGAACAACAACAAATACAAAAGAAAATGAGACTTTCTTCGGCTACCGTTGTTGATTGGGACATGTTTTGTAGAGAAGTTTGTGAAATGGTGATGATTCAGAAGAGTGAGCCAATTGGAGGAAAAGGTGCTGGAATTCAATCAGTATTATAAAATTAGATATAAATACCCTACACAGCCTACATCTATAACATATTGGTTTCCAAAAATTGTTAAGCATTAATTTCAATTTCTCCAAAATTCCATCTATTTTATCTACAATAAACAACAGGTGACAAGTGACGGTATAGATTTACGGTGATTGTTATAGGAAAGAGAGTTCAAATCGATGAATCAAAGTTCGGCAAAAGAAAGTATCACAGAAGTCATCGCGTAGACGGACAATGGGTGTTCAGTGGAATTGTAGAAGACTCCAGAAAAAACTTCATGGTTGCTGTTGATAAAAGGGACAGGGAAACACTAATTCCAATAATCCAAAAATACATATTACCAGGTTTGATACTTTGAACGTCTGAAAATTTTGAAAAGACAAACCAGACAAATAACGTAACCAAACATATAGCGCAAGTAAAAAAGAAAATCGTTTACACAATGACTTTACCAAAAATTTTTAATGATTAATTATTCATGTCCTTGTTTGTGCCAAAAATTGCGAGAAAAAAACTAAAATTTCAAAGTAGTGTTTGTAAACAGCGAAAGATTTTTATTTAGAGACTGATTGACACGCATATCATGTCGTTGTCGTTATAGTTTTTATCTAAATTTAGGTACGACTGTAATATCTGACTGCTGGAAAACATACGATATATTGACCATGTTAGACTATGAGCCTCTAAAGGTTAATCATTCTATTGAGTTTGTGAACCGGGATGGTTACCATACAAATAAAATTGAGGGTCACTGGCGTCAAGCTAAGAAAACGTTACCTTTTTTCATCGCATCTTGCAGAATTCATGTGGAGATACACAGGCAAAGACAATGATTTATTTAAATGTATAATCAAAGATATTGCCACTGATACAAACTGACTTGAAGCAAATAAGTTTATTTATATCATTAATAAATTTTATGTCTTCCCAATCTACTGTCAGAAAATATAACGTCATAATATGTAAACACACAGCAGTTCTTTGCCCTTTCCAATGCCAGTTTTCATACAAATAACTATTTGTTTTTTATCAGCCAATTTTTATTAGTAACTCATACATTTTTATTACATAATGACACCTTTAAATGAAACTCAGAAACAACCTAATAAAAGATAGGTGATCGGTAAAATAAATAAATTTTGTAGAACGTTTTGACCTTGCATAGGATGGTGCTTATGATTTTTTAATGCAATCGTTAATTCCCTGCTGAAAATTAAGATAGTGAATTTCATATATAGATCACTTTCCGTGTGACGTAATTTGTTTTGATTTTATTGGAGAACAATGGGCATGCGCGCACTTTTGAGTAGGTAAAAAAACAAGACTCACACTGGGCAAGATGGCAATTAATGAAGATTAAAGATTTTTTGGGAAAGCATAACAAACAAGAAGAACTGGAGTTATATTTTAACTATATTTTTGGATTTTTCTTAAAAAATTCCCTAATTGGATTCAAACATTTCTTTTTTGGATGGATTTCTTTGATTCCCGTGGTCTGTTGTTTACATTTTCTACGTACAAAAAATCTTGCGCATGCAAACATTGGCAACTCATCTATTGTTTTTCATCTAGTTGTATTCTTTACGGTATTTCTTGCCCTTCTTTGAATAGTATACTATAAAATGATTTATTTATTAGTTACAATTTTATGTTAACTTTGATTATGCCACGCAGTCATGAAGCCACGCAGCCGTGCAGCCACGCAACCATGAAGCCACTGGATAATTATCAACGGAAAAAGACAGTGTCAATTCTAAAGTTGCTCCAATTTATAAGTCAGTGCGCATGCGCATCTCAGGGAAAATCCCATAACCAAGTCGTCCTGATCAACACGACATCACGAGAACAGCCATTGTGAAGTCGTCCCAAAACGAGTATGGCTGAAGCTACAAATATCGCTAAAAAAAGGTAACATTAATTATTATTAATAATAAATATTTTAAATTGGTCATCACATACGTTTTAAGATGTATGGTTTTAGCTTTTGTTTTTATTTTTAGCTCCCAAATGAGATGGACTGATGCACACGACACGTTAATGTGCAGGGAAATCCTACTTATAAAGCCATATCAGTTTAAGCCAGGCAGTAAAGAATCTGGTACTGCTTGGACCAGTGTCTCTGAAGATTTAAATTCCATCACACAGGTTACATTTTCGACCACGCAAAAGTGACAGGTCACGACTTTTAGTAGATAAGTACAAAAAGAAAATGAGACAAGAAGAAAAATCCTCTGGAACTACTGATGAAACTACAGAGCTTGATAGTTTATTAGAGAACATCAAGGAAGAATCTGAAGTGGCTCATCAAAATCATGCAAAAATTGCCTTGCAAAAAGATCAAAATCTTAAAAATGATGCAGAAAGTGCACAAGAAATCAGACAGATTGCAATGGAATCATTATCAGAGTCCAGAAAAAGAAAGAGTGACAGTGAAAAGTCTTCTAAAAACAAGTGACACAATGGAAGCGAAACTATGAAATATTTGGTAGATCGTAGTGAGCAGGAACTAGAGATACGTAGACAAGAGTTGGAAATTAAAAAGTCTGAAATAGAGTTACAAAGACAACAGCATATGATTCAACAACAACAAATGTCACAGCAGATGAAATTTATGAACACAATGCTTGATAAATTTATGAACAAGTAAAATATATATTTACAGTGTTGAAACTTTTTGTTTATATATCTTCAGTAAATATAGTGTTTCTGTTTTGTCTGTAAGTTTCATTTTGTTCTTAAAGTGCGTTTCTGGTTTACAGTAGTGTTTGCAGTTGAGGTCTTTATGGGTATGCTAAATCTCCAGATATACAAAGGTTTGTCCCATTTGGTCCATGAGCAAACTGTTGGAGTTGAGGATACAAGTTGGAGTCTGCGAGCATCCCACTGTCGTGTCGTCGACCTTCTACTGGTCCAAAAAGGTTTGCGACCATCCCACTAGGTGTTGCAATTGACTGGAATTTTAAAGCATGGACTCTTTTATGACCATTGTAACAACTCTCTGAAGCTCTCCAGGTCTGCAGATGGGTCTGACTGTTCAATCAATAAATCCCCAGCAGGTTGTTAATGGAGACCCTGCATTATGTATTGCATTGGCAAATTCTTGTAATTTAACTGGTGATAACCACTATTGCTGCAAAGTTTGAAGGCGATGATTATGCTGGTTGTATATATAATTCGTCACAGCTGAGCATATCATGCTTAACTGACATGCAGATCGTCCAAATTTTGACACCATATCTCCAAATCGGATAGGATAGGCAAAACGTTTAAGCAAAATGCAAGTAGCCTCTATACCATCAACTAATAGCCCGTTTGGACAACGATAGTCGTCTGGTATTTCCAAGGATTACTTTAAAAGATAAACATCGTTTTTCTAAATCTAAATTCTACTTTGCTTTCATCGTCGGTCATTAAATCAAGGTCAAAGTTTTCATAATTCCAGTATGGAAATTCAGGATTTTTTGATCTGTTCATATCATACAACAATACAAATTCTTCATCACTAAGCATGTTTAAAGCATGTGACAATAACAAATATTCTCTGGTTTCTCTAAGACTTGGCATGTTGTCTGATACTGTAAGCTAGAGAATAGGAGTAACTACATCGAAATGCAGATAAAACTAGTCTTTTAAGACGGAAAGTTTAATGAAAAAAAAGGAGGTTTCTCTCAAAAGAATAAGAAGTCGCTGGAGAACTTCTGCATTCTCTCCTTTACAGGGATAATCGGAAAGCTAATGGATTTCGACTGTACTGAAACAAACACCTATGAATGTGGAAACATGAGGATTGGTGAAATTCACTCATGCTTGGGATCTGGTGCGGGCCCTTGAGTAAGCATCCCCTGCCTCCTGCAAGACACCAGCCACATTCATTGACACCGTCCGCCAAAACCAATAACTTTTGTTAAACTTTGGAAAAAGAAAAGTCGACAGCTGCAAATCGTATCGTTGTTGCTTTTACCTACAGACACAGAGCCCAGGGCTAAGAGAGGTAGACTTGGAACCCAGCCCTTAGAGAGGTTGTGACAAAGAATAAAAAGCAGCAAACCTGGAAACAGAAAAGCTTTCTGACCTTAGACATGAACACTGGAGAAATCGTATCGTAATGCTTGGGCTAACCAAGAAACCGCCCCTTAGAAAGGTAGACTTGGAACCCAGCGGCGGCAACCCAGAAAACCATTACATATCGTCTCGAGCTTAACTATAGTCACTGATTTTGTAAACAAACATGGCGTTTGGAATAATTTTCGTAGGCATAATTTACGTAGGACGTCATTTCAATGTGTATATTAAGGTTCTAATTTAGGTTTAGATGTGGAGCGATTCAGAACACGTCTCTTCGTAAAGCATATCAATCTCTAACTAGTTCATAAGGGCCACAGTAAGCGGAATATATATACACAATGGATGCTGCGTTTTTAATTAGGCTGGAAGACGTCGTCGGTCGCTCGATGCACAAATCATAGGGTGCCTAATAGGACTATTGGTACCCCCACACAGAAGCTAGCCAATGCAGGAACCCTTTTAAATTTTAATAACAAAATTCGTGTAGCAAAACTAAAATAGAGACGCAAAACGCGCCCGCTTACCTCCCACTTCAAAAAAAGTTCATCTTATTCTGTTTATACTAGCCGGGAAACCCGGCGTCGGAACGCCAGGGTAAGTAAATGGCTACAGCCTCAACGTAAAAATAAATGTTGGGTAGGATAAAAAGCTCTTATACCATACAGATTAGTAATGAGTAAGGCTCTAGCTAGCTAGCCTTCAAAATCTTCGTTCCAAGCCAAAAAACTTAAAAATGGTGCGTTCAAGATTTGTACATGTAAGTAAGTAAGTAGTCATTTATTCGGAATAATAAATTTACAAGACTTATTCATTTGTAAGGATAACAGCAAAAATAAAATACAATATAGATATAAAAATAATGATATCCACACAACTATAAAAATTATCCAGGAGACCACACTATAGCATAGCTAGAAAAATGTGAGGCCACCTTTGATTAAGGAACTATATGATCAGTGACAATTTAATGATATATGAAATGGGGTATATATCAATTAAATAACCAGGAAAAAATAAATAAGTAAATAAAAAACAAACAAACAAAAAAACAAACAATAAACAAAACAAAAACCGAAAACAATTGGACACACATTTACACACACAGAACCAGCACATTGACACACAACACACGCACACATGACCCTAGTGTAATGACAAAAGTTTTAAACAATTGGCTTGAAATAAGCAGTTTAAGAAATAAGGAACTATTGTTGGGTATATTGTAAAAAAAATCAGTTAGTTTAATCCTTAAAGCATTAGATGATAAATCGAGGAAGGATAAGTTAAAATGTTGGATAAACTTGTTCCATGATCGAATGGATTGAAAGCGAATTGAATTTAAACAGTAGGATACCGTTTGAACAGAAGGAACACTTATGAGACCATTACTATATCCACGAGTACCGTAGTTAACAGAAAAATCAATACCAAAAGTTTTAATGACAGAGAATGGAAGTGTGTTTAAAGTAATTTTTTTAAGAAATAGGACATTATGAAGGTGGACATAATCAGGAAATTTTAAGATTTTAAGTTGGGAGAAAAGTGGATTAGAATGAGAATGAGGATGTGAAAAAGTAATAATACGTAAGGCCTGTTTTTGAAGAGAAGAAGTGGCCTGACCCCAAATCTGGCAACAATATGAAAGATGGGAATGAAGTGCAAAATAAACTTGACGAAGAGTATTTCTGGTGACATAATGGCGCAGTTTAGATAAAATGGCATTAGCTCTTTTAAGTTTGGAATTAATTAAATTAATATGAGATCGCCAGGAAAGGTCGGAATCGAGTGAAATACCTAAATATTTAATCATTACACTAGAATTAATACGTTTACCATTAATCTTTAATTTAAAATTAAAATTGTGAGTAGATTTACGTCTAGGTTTAAATATAATGTATTCGGTTTTTGATGTGTTCATTGAAATTTTATTGGCGTTAAGCCAATAACACAATCGTTTAATATCGGACTGACATGCCTTTTGTAGATGTTTAAGATTTTTATTGACGTGTAACAAGTTGGTATCATCAGCAAAATGATGGACCTCCCCAAATTCAATAGCATGAAATAAGTCATTTATATAAATTAAGAAGAGGAGAGGCCCAAGAACCGAACCCTGAGGAACACCATGTTTAATAATGTTGGAGCAAGATGAAATACCAGAAAGGGAGACAATTTGTTTTCGATTTGAGAGGTAAGATGAAAAGAGTTCTAATGAATGTCCACGAATGCGTGAGAGTTTACGAAGAAGTATAATGTGGTCAACCGTATCGAATGCTTTTTCAAGGTCAATAAATAGGGCACATGCAAAGTTTCCTTGGTCAAGAAGAGAAAGGGCTAAAGGTAATCACAGCAAAGTCTAAAGTCATGATTAGTAGCATTGCAGCCAAGTGTGACCTTGTAGTTGGAAAGTGGCCTTGTGGAGTTTGCAGGAAAGGGGTTGGTAGTAACTCAATTTTTTGTCAGACTTGCAAGCATTGGGTACATAAGAAGTGCAGTAGTATTAGTGGAAGGTTAAGAGCTGACATTCAGTTTGTATGCAAGCGTTGCAAAGGTGAGATTATAGAGAATGAAGTATTTCCAGCTTTAATGATGTACAACAGTGGCTCGTTAGAGATAGTTGAGAACTTCTGTTACTTAGGTGATATGTTGGGCAGTGAAGGGGGTGTTGGAAGAAGTGTTACTTGCAGGATAGGTTCTGCTTGGAAAATGTTCAGAGAGTTACTTCCTTTGTTGACTAGCAGAGTCCTGTCAATTGAGGTAAAAGGTAGGTTGTATGAGGCCTGTGTAAGAAGTGTTATGTTGTACGGTAGTGAGACATGGGCAGTGAAGCAGGAAGATCTTGACCGTTTAGAAAGGAATGATATGAGGATGGTTAGGTGGATGTGTAACGCCAGTCTGAGAGACAGAAAGAGTTCAGATGAGCTAAGAAGCAGGCTAAGTCTCCGTAGAATTAAAGATGTTATCCAGATAAGAAGATTGAATTGGCTGGGGCACTTGGAAAGAATGGAGGAGGATAATTGGGTAAGAAAGTGTAGAGACTTGATAGTTCCTGGGGCAAAGCCCAGAGGCAGACCGAGAAAGACTTGGCAGGAGGTTATAAGGACAGACTTGATACAGAGGAAGTTGAGTTTAGATCTAACACAGTCTAGATCAGATTGGAAGAGGGTCATTAATATACCCCGTCCAACCCATGCTAGCATGGAAAACGGACGTTAAGCCGAGAATGATGATGATGATGAAGGGCATTAGAAATAAGCTGAGTGATAGACATAAGTGCATGAGATGTGGAAAAAGATTTACGAAACCCAAACTGACGAAAAAATAAAATATTATTGTGCTTAATAAAGTTATAAAGACGTTTGAATATAATTTTTTCAAATATCTTTTCCACATTAGATAAAAGAGAAATAGGACGATAGTTAGAACAATCGAGTGGAGAGCCCTTTTTGAACAGGGCTATCACTTTGGCAATTTTGAGAAGATCGGGAAAAACACCACTAGAAAAAGAGAGATTGATTAGCTTTGATAAGTGGACAGCAATTTCAAATGTTAGAAGGATTAGGATTTTATTAGAAATACTATTGGGACCAGAAGACTTTTCAAGGTTGAGAGAATTAATATAACTTAGTACTTCACCGGGATCAGTAGGCAAAAGAAAAAAGGTATTTGGATTTGGATTGTCAAGAAAATCAGAAAAATGTTTAAATGAATTTGGAATCTTTGACCGAACTTTGTCAGCAACAGTACAGAAATGATTATTAAGAGTGTCTGAAAAACGTGACAATATATTTATCTTAACATTTTAGAACATACCAAAAACCAATATTACGAAAATGAAAAGCTTATAGAAGACAAAAAGGTGAAACAGACTTACAAACAGCACTGACCACCATTACTTTAAAAACTAAAATGGCCATCATGTTTCGGTCCTCATGTTTCTTCGTTGGCATGCCCAGGCCGCGATGTCTTGGATTGGTTTTTAGAACAATCAAGCGTTTTGACTGGTGTATTATGTGCGAGCGGTCAAAACAAAGTCAGTAAAACTATCAGTAAACTGTCCCATTTGTTTTCTGTAGCTCCTGAGCAAAAACGGCGATTGAGGTCACAGCGGTAGTTATTATTAAAAATGACGTATTAAAATAATGCATTCATCTTTATCACTAAATTTATTTTTCTTACTTATGGTAATAAATTAAAGTAATTCAATTAATTAAAGAAATAAATTAATTTTTACGTCTTGAAGCTCTTAATTGTAAAACAGCTATAGCTTGGCCGAAAGCGTCTGATAAACAGCTATGGACTGCTTTAGATAATAGTGTTGCAAGTCATCTTAAGGGTCGCTATTCTATCTCCAAGCGAATTGAACTTCTTGAAGACACAATTTATGATCATGCATCAGCGTTATTTGGTCTATCATTAGCACCAAAACGCAACCTATCTGGCTTTAACAGACGAGTTACTCATTCAATTGAACTAGTAAAGGAGAAAAATCACCTGTTAGCTAAATTAGATCACATTTTTGATCCCCTTGAAAGACACGGCCTTATCTCTCTGCTAGAAATGGTTAAGTCAAAGCTGCGATCCTTACGTCGAGGAGAAAAGAACAGGAAAAAACGATGGAAAAGGCGTAAGGCTTACCGTGCGTTTGTCAGAGATCCTTATCAGGCTGGCAAAAATTTACTAGACCCTAAGAGCTTTGTCAAGTTGCAAGTACCAAAAGAGTCTATGGACGACCACAAAAAGAAATCATTGCAAGATCCAATGCGTGATGTACCATTGCCCTTATTGGAAGGTTTACCATTACCTCCTAAGCAGGATAAAGCCTTTAATACATCACCTTTTACATTTCAAGAATTTCAACAAGTTCTTCAGTCTCGTCGCAATGGCTCTGCGCCAGGTATCAATATGATACCATATAAGGTTTACAAATATTGCCCAAAAACTGCTTCTTTCTTATTTAATACATTAAAATCATGTCTTAAACAGTCCTTTTTTCCTTTGCAGTGGCGTGTTGCATCTGAGGTTTTTATCCCCAAACGCAAGCCTCCCACACCATCCTGCATAAAGGATTATAGACCAATAGCTTTATTGAATGTGGAAGGTAAACTATTCTGTAGCCTAATCTCGAAACGTTTAGAGACTCACATCATAAAAAATAATAATTTCATCAACAAAAGTATTCAGAAAGGTTGTATGGAAAAGGTTCCTGGTTGTTGGGAGCATATGTCCCTAGTTTGGTCGGCATTAAAATCTGCCAAGACTGACAAAGCTTCCGTTTCAGCTATATGGCTGGATGTAGCTAATGCATACCCTTCAGTTCCGCACAAACTTATCTTCTTTGCTTTAGAACGTTATGGTGTATCACCTTCCTGGATAGAACTTATTAAGACTTATTATGGTGGTTTATGGAGTAAATCCTTTTCACTCTCTTCTCCATCAGGGTGGCACTTGCATGAAAAAGGTATTTATATTGGTTGCACCCTCTCGATTATTCTTTTCTTGGTAGCCATCAATATTATCATCGAATTTGTTTGTATAGCGGCAAATGATCCCACCCAACCACCAATGAAAGCGTTTATGGACGACATATTTCTAATGTCTCCCTCAGCAAATGATTGTCAGAAGTTGCTTGACCGCTGTGTTACTGGTCTTAACTGGGCAGGCATGTCGTTTCGCGCAACAAAGTCCCGCAGTATTGTCATTGATAATGGAGTGTGTAAGAATATAACGCCCTTCACAGCTCACGGCGAATCCATTCCATCCATTCACGAAAACCCTGTTAGGTTTCTTGGTCGCACCATTACTCATTCCCTTTCTGATCATGCCGCTGTTGACAAATTTATCTCAGAAACTGAACGCGCTCTTCAATTAATTGACTCCTCGTCATTTAAAGGCACTCATAAACTTTGGTTTCTGCAACACTTAGTAATTCCAAGGGCTCGGTGGCCAATATTGATATATGAAGTTTCTTTGTCAACTGTCATCAAACTGGAACGAAAGATTTCCGTCCTGATCAGGAAATGGTTAAGGCTCCATCATTCAATCACTAACATCTGTTTATATTCAGCTAGCTCACCTTGTCCTCTACCCTTTAAAAGTATGACTTCTATCCTAAAGTCCTCAAAAGTCAGCGGACATTTATTACTTAGAGATTCTGCTGATCCATGTGTTTCATCCTTTTTACCTACTTTAAAATCAGGTTCGTGGAATGTAAGCAATGCCGTTCGCTCTGCCGAAAGCCAGCTTCAATATACAAAGGTAGCTGGGTATCATCAAATAGGGAAAGCTGGTTTTGGTTTGATTAAGCAGAAGGATATACCTACTAAAGGATGCCAAAAATACCGCAAAACCATCTCTGACATAGTTTATGAACACGAAGAGGAGATTTTCCAAGCCCGTGCAGTGCAACTCCATATTCAAGGCAACTGGATGAAATGGTGCAGTTATGTGAAAAACGATCTTTCGTGGAGCACCCTTTTGGCTCTGCCACAATGTCTAATTTCATTTTGCATTGGCTCCACATATGACACACTGCCTTCACCAAGTAATCTAGTTCGCTGGGGATTACAAAAAGACGCAAGCTGTAGTTTGTGTAAAAAAAACATCTGTACAGTTCCCCATATTTTAGGAGCTTGTAAAGTTGCCTTAACTCAGGGTAGGTTTACATATCGTCATGACACTGTGTTACGCACACTTGTAACCTCCCTTCAAGATTTCTTATCATCGTACAAACCATCTCTCTCCAACAAACCTCGCAATATTCGTTTTGTTTCTGCTGGTACTTACTCCACAGCAAAGAAGAAAAAACCTCCTCCAATAGGCATTCTCCATTCGGCTTCAGATTGGACAGTTATGTGTGATCTTGATACAACATTAATAATACCACCTGATGTAGCTGTTACTCAACTTAGGCCTGATATTGTGTTACTTTCTCGTATGACAAAGGCAGTGATAGTTATAGAGTTGACATGTCCTTGTGAGGAAAATATGGAGAAATGGCATGACACCAAAACTGATAAATACTCTCTGTTATTGCGGACAATACAAATTAATGGTTGGGCAGTTCACTTCTTCGCAGTTGAGGTTGGCGCTCGTGGGTACTGTTCAGATTCTGTGCGTACTTGTTTACGTCGTCTAGGTTTTCCACCCAAGTCAATTCGTTGCATTCTAAAATTACTTGGTTCTATTGCAATGAAATGTTCTTTCCATATTTGGTTGGCCAGAGATTCAAAACCTTGGGAAACGCTTACTACAACAACAGACAGTTTCCCTGAAAGCAAGTCACCTTTCAAATTTGCCAAAAGCAAATCACCTGTCGACATAACTGACATGAAAATGACATCCTCAGGGTCAACAAAAGAGTTAATGCTTACAAACAGTGGAATACAAAATAAGGGTAACACTTGCTATGCAAATTCTATTCTGCAATGTTTAAACTCCCTGCCGCAATTCCATGTAGCCCTCTCGGCAGGAAATCCTTCCTTGTCACCTCTTGCTTCAGCTTGCTCGAAGGTTTTCTACCAATTGTCATCTTCGAAAGTCCCAGTTGATCCATCCGCTTTCCTTGCAGCCCTAAAAAATGCTATAAGTAAAGTAAAAGGTAATTTTGATATTTTTACACAGCATGATGTGCCTGAGATCCTAGGTTATTTGCTAAGTGAACTTGCTACAGACTCGCTTTTTACTACCACCATGTTCCAGTTTTGTACTAGAACTACAATCACATGTGACACATGTTTCCAATCGCACTCTACTGATGAAATGTCTCTATTTCTTGAATTGCAACCAAGACCCACAATTCAAGAGTCATTGAACCTCTTCTTACAACCCGAGGTTTTGACAGGGAATGATAAGTGGTTTTGCCCTCTGTGTAATTCCCATCAAACAGCAACACGAGAGACGGAAATTGTGAACAGTGGTTCACACCTTATAGTTCAGTTAAAACGTTTCATCATGTCAAATGGCCATATCTCAAAACAAGTGTCGCCAGTTTCTTGTTTCCCGGACTTCTTATCCCTTCCTGTTACCATCGACCCTGAGGTAAGAAGCCGTAAGCACTTTAAGATCAGAGCGCTTATAAACCACTCTGGTTCTCTTAATAATGGGCACTATACAGCCATTGTTCAAGACCAAAAGACAGACCAGTGGCTTCACTGCAATGACAGAGCTGTGACAAAATGTGACGTTCGGAAGGAACTTAACAGCAAACTGTCCTACGTCTTTCTCTTCCAGGCAGTTTAAAATAATAAAAAATAAAATAAAAATAGGAAAATTTAAAAATAAAAAATTATATATAAAAACGTCGCCTAGCAAGGGGGTTTGACTTGCTTAGTTCCCTTTTTACAGGTTCCTACAAGTCTTGTCTTTGGGTGTGACGACCCCACTTATTACCCCAGTCAACCCTTGTTTTAAATGTCAATAGATTGCACGGATTAAAGAACATTTGATGACAGAAGAGGATTCCAGGGCCTCCTGATGACCACTTAGTGGACCTCGGATTAGAGGTGCCCCGCCTGGAATCCTGACACCCCTTGGTTGAGGCTTTGGGGCGAAACCGTTTGGTGTCAAGGTTGGTATTGTGCAATCTTTGTGTGTGTGTGTGTGTGTTTTTTTTTTCACTGATATTGTGTATCCTGCGAAAAGGAAGTTTAACTGTCTTTTTGGCAGTAACTTTGGAGGAACAAAACCTCTATGATTTAACCCTAAAACTTAACAGGTTGAGTATTTCATTGTGCCTTGCTGCAATGTTCAAAATTTTCTTATTTTAATCAATAATAAGATTTCCGATTAAACAACCCCCTGGCTTCTAAAAACTTGCGGAATCAAAGGAATATCGGTAACCCTTTTGAACAGACAGACGGAATACGGCTATTATAATAGAGACAATGTTGAGAATTTGTAATTTAACATTTATTAAGTAAAATTCGAAATAATAAAGCTAATATAAAGCCACATTTTCTTGTGTTTACAGCATGCTTCCTTCTCGAAAGCCGCCATTTTGTGATAATTTTTTTTTCGGATTAGGGGCCTTCGAAAATTTTTTGGGGGCTCCGTTAGCGGGATATCGCTGCTAGGGGGGGAGGGGGTCTGAAGTTTGAGAGAAACTCCCGTTCCAGTACCTGTCGTTTCTCTCCTTCTTTGGTGTGCTGCAAAAGAGTGTTGTTTCACAAATTCTGTAGCCTTTTCAATGATGTCTGGGTACTTTTCTATGATGGACTTGGGGCCTCTTTTTTTTTTGGACCGAAGAACTTTTCTTTTGGCTTGACATGCTTTTCTTTTTCCTTCCTTTTCTTTTGCGTGTTTTTTTCTTCTTCAGAAAAATAGTCCACAACATGACTATTGAGTATTAACTCATGAATATTAATGATCATGGCTTTCCCCCCCTTTTTTACAAGTAAAACCGGAAAATTTCTCACTGTGGCATTGATGGTTTCTTTACTAAAATCTGAGGCATCTATGGAAAAGTTTGACTCCACATCAGATGCTTTGTGCATTACTTCCTGTGTTTCAACCCCAGTTGCAAATTTCATTTTCCCATTTTCAATCATCATCATCGCATTATCCCACGTCAGTTTTGAATTATAGCATTCAAAGATAATTGATTTGCCTAGATTTTCCGCTACTTAGTTTGTTTTCTACCTGGTCCAATCTTTTAGACATATTAACCAGAAGACTCCAGCTGGACATTTTTTGTTTGATGGAGAGAGCTTGCGTTGTAATTTCAGTGAGTACAGCTTGCTTTTGCGTACATTTAAGCATCAATTGTTGCGTGCCTTGACTTATATCAATTTTTATCTGCCTTTTTGCAGAATCGAATGCCTCCTTCAAATCCATACGATAGGAAATTCCACGGTAATTTTTGTCTTCCGCCTGAAGTTTCATATTGAAATACGCCGCATTACTGTTCCTTCTTGACGTTTTTACAGGTGATACATCATGTACGTACACATGTACAGCATTTCCTGGAAAAAAATCCGAACAAAATTTTAAGAAATGTGGTGCAGTTTTGGAAAGAGAAAGTCTTTCCCACAAAAGTTCATTTCTGCAAAATATTTGACAAGATGAAATTTCTATTAGAAAAGTTTCCGAACAAATGATATCGACATGATGCATTTTCACATAAAATTTTGTTCACGAATACAACTTAGGGCCAGAAATAATTTTCACAAATTACAACAAAAATTTGGATGACCATAGACTGTTTCATTCTTATTATATAGTGGCTAACTTTTATTGAGGTTTGTCCATTGCTCTGCAGAAAAATATGCAATCATGATTCCCAGTTCAACCTTATATACCAGGGGTTCATAGCAGGTGCAGAGAATTTTTGCCCCTGACTTATCAGAAAAAAGTGATGTATTTCCTTGACTTTTATGAGAAAAAAGATACTGAATTCCCTAACTAAGACTACAATATAGTATAAATTTCCTGACCAAAAAAAAAACATTTGCATCGAAAATCGTATGAAACATATGCTTGAAATTAGTCGTTGTACGGGCAAAATCAGTTTTCAAACTGAGTCGGTCGGTCGGGAAAAAATTAAAAAATGCGAATTTTTTTTAAAACTGTATGACTGGAAGTGCACTGTGAAGTTCCAGTTATATGTATCTTTATAAAGTTTTGTTACTTATAATATTATCGTGATTTTCACGATCGAAAAATATTAAAAATCAATCTATTACAACTATTTTTAACTTTTAATTTTAATCTCCATAATCACAGTGAGCGTAATAAAATGAATCACAATATGTGACACAAGATTACAACGTGTACTTTGTGTGATCATTTGACCTGCTAACACATCTTTTTATTAGTAAATATCGAGTCTAGGAAAGGAAGTTAGGAAGTTGCGGAGTTAGGGAGTTACAAATTTTTACGGTAAACCGAGTTACATGTCCGGCGAAAACTTGAGGTCAATATTTTACCGTATCTTCGACCGATTTTTTAAACGATTGCCGTAACGTCACGACTTTTAAAGCCCGACCTGACCCCGCGACCTAGCGCTACGTCGGCTTTGTGCGTATCTTGATATTCGTAAAGAATGAAGACTGTGCTACGAATTTGATCACAAATATTGTTGTAGACTGTTATTTTAATTAAATTAATCTTTCAGAATTGTTCGAATTGTTTATATATATACAGAAAATATTCACCATGGATTCCAAAGTGTCGATTTGTGAAAATATAAAACCAAAAATTTTGTTTTTCATCTCAAGTATATTTTCCACGAATTATTTACATGTATTTCACAACCTCGTGCCCAGAGTACTCCTTATTTAAAAAGTGTAAAAATTGCAAAAGTAAAATAAAATATTATGCAATTATAGGGCTGCTCAATCTCATTAAGAAACAAAAAAAATAAAATAAAATATGCATCAAAAATGATAATGAAGGGAATTAAAAAAATATTTGAAAAACAAAACAAAGCAAAAAAGAAGTTCAAAAAGTTGAGGAGAAAATTCCGTGTTGGCATGTATTTCAAATTTTACAAAATTAATTACGCATGTTGCTCTTTTCTTTTTGCTTGTCGTTTTTAACTATTAGTAAACAACAGGTGGACACAAAAAGTATGAAAAAAATACCATAAAAAGACACCTGTTACTTTTCCCTGGTGCTGTGATGAATTTTATCATACACACTGTGATTGGTAAAATATAAATAAATAACGAAAGAAGGAAAAAAGCAAATCAGAAATGTTCTATCTTCGTCATTACAGACCGCGATGAAATATATTTTCGTTGTATATTAGTATAAAGTATCTGGTGAATATTATACATCAATGTTTGGGGTTTTCTGTTTCTATAGTGAATTTTATTTTTATTTTTTATTTGACAAAAAATGAGTCGGTCGCGCCTGTACAATGAGAGCCGACATAGCTACCCAGCTCAACCTTCCACAACATTTCATTTCCGCGCTCGTTTTTTCGAAATAAGAGTGCTAAGTATACTTGGCTAGTACAATGACTTATCAACTTGGTCTCGCCTAAAATATCATTGTAACCAACTTTTTAGAGAGAAAGTATTCGCAGAAAATTATAAAGCGCTTTGTTTACCTCAAATATAAAGAATCGATACAAAGGACACTCAATCATAGTGCCGTGTTTTTCCTGCGCGCGCAGAAATGGAGGTAACTTTTCCGCTTAGTTTGTTTACATTTTTACCTCCATTTCTGCGCGCGCATCGGGCATTACGTAATCACTTAGATGCGTGCGCAAGTAAATATCGGGACTGTGATTCCATGTATAGTGTAAAGGAAAATATATGTGGCATACAAAATAAATTCCGACTTTCCAATTTTTTCGTTCAATTTCCCTGACTTTTCCAGGCTTTCACTGACCGCTATGAACCCTGTATATGAACCAGTCATGAAATGTGTAGAAAGTTGTTGTTTTTCAATATGAAATTTTCCTTGTGTTTATATGGACAAAAATTTTCCTATCTACCGAGACCTCACCTGTGCTCAACAGAGATTTAAGCAGGGAAAAATTATAGTAACAGAAATTTTTAGGCTTTTTAACCTGAAGCACAATTTGTCGATACTGTCAAATAAGGTAAAAATGTAGGCAAAAAGGCTACTTTTTTTTCAAACTTACATAGCATTTGATTAAGAGTTCGTGATGTTTACTTCAAACTTGGACCATATTTGTATCATGACAAATGGAGAATGCCGATGTTAGCGTTTTTCAAGATGACAAATTCATAGTGGGAGCCATATAATAAAAAAATCTATTTTTCCAATATTGCCGCCTCATTGTGACTTGAAACTTCACAAAGCAGAATGAGAAGTGTATAATCGTTTCGAAGAAACCTGTGTCAAATTTTTAAAAATAGATCTTTAATAGTCCTTTTCAGACAAAAAAGCCGAAATATCAGTTTCCTTTTTTTTTTTTTTTTGAAAACTGATTATTTTTTGCGCGCAAAAGTTAGATTTTTCTTGGTCAATAAAATAAGTTTTCCCAGAATTTATGTGAGAAGACAACCCAGCAAATCTTTCCCTTGTGTTTTTTATCCAAACATGCCAGTGAAAAACGAAACTACGCATACCTTCAAGTTTTAATTTCTTTGGTGTTGTTTGTGAACCACTTACTTCGCTTGATGCACTTGATGTTGTTTGTGAACCATTTGCCGCAGCAGTTGTTGAAATTGAAGAACGCTCTGCCTCCGGATTCGGCTGGATAGCTGACACAGTGGCCGATTTTCCAGTACTTGTAGTGGCTGTGCTTGATTTTGGATTACTCACGTCAGTAGTAGATGCCCGCTTCGATTTTTTGCTTGCTGCGTTGGTGGACATTCTGTTACTCAAGTTAGTTTATCTGGCTGCACACGACCAACCAAACTTCCTTTTTCGATTGCAAATTGTGAGTTCGCAAAATTCCATCGCTTATACACAGGTGTGTTCTGCACGTTTTCTTTCTACCATATATGGTAGTGTTTTTTTCGGACGGCCATATATGGGCACAAATTTTGCATATAGGACAACCCACCCCCTCAATGAAAAATAAAATAAAAAGCGGTA
Source organism: Hydractinia echinata (assembly GCA_030067915.1). Lineage (NCBI taxonomy): Eukaryota > Metazoa > Cnidaria > Hydrozoa > Anthoathecata > Hydractiniidae > Hydractinia > Hydractinia echinata. The sequence goes on along the minus strand of JASGCC010000013.1, from coordinate 2,365,614 downwards.
GGGAGGAGTTTGGAATAAAAGAATAAACACCCTCCTTTACCTAAGAGAAAATCCTACATATTATACTTATACAGAAGTTGATGAGATAAGCGTTATTACATAACATCGATTTTTAACAGTTATGCATTCAGCATGAGTGCCATGTCATACAATCCGTATTTCCTCGCTTGGCTGTTCGTGTCGCTCCAATACCTAAACGGAGTCGCACCACAAAATTTCACTTTCGCTTTCAATGTTCATATAATTACACCCAGGTTTTTTATCATCTTTATTTTGTTTTTAACCAGGGGCGGATCCAGCCAATTTTATTTAGTATGTCATGATGCGTAGCAAGAGTTGCGTACATGCGACAGGGTTGACATACATTGAAACCGCTCCTGTTAACAGGCAACTCTGACACGAAATAGTAATTTGAATGAGCGCCCTTCCGACATTCTCTAAGTGGGGGGCTCATCTGAGGGGGGCGCTGATTGAAAGAGGCAAGAATTAGTTAGCAGTCCAGTAAATTTAAGCAGAAGGAACAAAAAGTAACCCAATGGGGAAAAAAGAGAGCAAATATGAATTTCTCAACTTGCAACTTTTAACAGAACATATTTACAAATTAACATACTTAAAAAGTCTACAAATAATTGCAAGCCAAGGATTTTTTGGTTTTCATGTCAAATGAGCGCCTCCAAGATCTTAGTTTCAAATTGAGCGCTCCCTTTTTCGGTTCTAAGCAGGGAGCTATTTGAGCCGTGAACTTCAGATTTTTGAATCACATGACTAGATTTGTTTAGTCTGGCGAAATTTCGAAATGGTAGACGGTGTTGCGTATCTTTTTGTAGCTACCCACATCAAAAACAGACAAAATGCCCTGGGAACAAGGTTGTTTTATAATCCGATTAAGTCCAATAACAAACAGCAGAGAAACACAGTTTGTCCCTTAAGCCCGTTTTCCACTCAGCGCACAGACCGCACGGGCGGAAAGTATACGCACTCTGGTTGGTTGAGACAAAAAAGTACAGTTTGAAAGTTCAGAACTTCTAACTTCGCTGAGTGGAAAACGGGCTTTACACTTCATACCCAACGTCGAACCAAGGGCTGTATGGCTCTTGCTATGAAAGCCGCGTGCGAGTACCAATGAAAAAAACTAAGAAGCACTGGGGACGAATTTTGCTTCCTATCGATAATTTGATTCTGAGTCTTAATATTGGATATTAATATTGTTTCAGTTCCTTCTGCGTTACAGCGAGATGTTTTGGCAGTTAATTGAATTATTTTTCGACATACGGGTCATCACGTAATCTTATTCTCTAGAGCCAGTAAAATACCGAGTATGGAAAGTTTTTCCTATTTTTTTGGCTCATCACAGCGATGGAGTGGATGAAACTTTCTTGCAAATTTCAAGTAAAACGGATAAGGCATCAAGAAGTTATTTTATACGACTTTTGACGGCAAAGGAGGTGATTGACAACGCCATTGTCACATCTGGAGCACGAGATGAAGTGCGCGTAAATATTCACACGTGGGTAAGGCAGAGTCATATGAGACTCCTCTTATAGTAATAAAAAAATAAAAAACTTGTAGAAAATCACACAAATTTTCGCTTACTAAATCTCTCCTGATAGGGCAGGTCCATGTACCAAAAATTAGGTTTCGATAAAACTGGTAGAAAATTATCAACTTGTTATGTATATTTTCACATTTATTTATCAAGGTTTGTTTCAATAATTCAATGTTCTTCGTCCTGCACAAACACGCACACACGCCTACACAACACGCTTAATATGAAGTGGATGCAAATAACTTCCAAAAGCATTACTACCAAAACGAATGTCGGACTGTACATGTGATGAATAGTACCATAACCATTTTGTTGGTTTTCTAAATTCAACGAATGTGTCTCTCCGGACAAAAGAACAATGAATAAGTTGATCAGCAGAGTTGGTAAATCTTGCCAGGTCATTCGCTCTCTTCATAGGGCAGGTCCATGTCTGAAAATAAGACACAGCTAATAACAGCTATAACTTTATGTTCTTTCTATATGATCACTGGTTTTTGTGTGTTGACTTCGTTGTACTATATTTTAATCACCTGTATCTATTCGGTTTCAATCACCATTTCTATGAATGGAGCGAAGGATACTTGTAATGTAAAGCTTGAAACATGTGTGCTTCATTCATGCTTTCATAATCGTTTGGTTCGATAAACTGTCTATCACCACTTGCTTTATTTTCATACAATTTGCTTTTGATTGTCACTTCAATGGATACAACAGTGTTTATCATGTGAAGGATTATAACCAATGAGTTCTCTTTTTTTCTAATACACCGCCGAGATGATGACTGTCAATTATTCATCTGTAACACTTCGTGTGTTGTGCAGACTGCTTCATATAATTATTGAGTTCACATGCGTTATAAACATCTTTAAAAATCACAGTTTCTCAATATACAATATACAGCAAAAGATAGTTTACATGAAAGTTTGTCCTTGTAAAATATAAAAATTATATGCTGTTTTATCAAAAACATTTGAACAACAATAAGATAATAAGTCAATGAATTGAAAACTACCAAGACATGAGACATGCATTTTAAGTATGTATTTATATTTTTTAAAACAGAAAAGTTCATCGCATATATTTATTCGGTTTACACAAAACCCTTGTGGTTGTTTTCTTGTACACTTAGTTGTAACCTTAGTATTTATACAGAATACATATTTACTTACTTACTTACTTACTTATTTCTATAGCTAAATAGCTACCACAAAATAACTAAAATACTAACTATACCTATAACTATACTATATATAGCTACCTAGTCACAGCTACCTATCCAGTACAGACATGTACTAATTTTTTAAAGCTGAATATATATATACACTGAATATTGCTTGTTCATAGTTCAATAGCTAGCTAATGTTTTTACTCCATAGTCTATATAGATGAATTCCTGTGTGACGTTGTGTTGTTTACATTCCCAGACCTCGGATTTAGATTTAGAACATATGTCAGTAAAATGTTGCTACTAGGCACAGCGCAACAGTTTTTAATCATAATATGACTTTCTTCACTTAAAGTCTGCATTTTATTTCCTGTCGATTTTTCCAATTGCCTGTCAAGAAGTGCTTCGTTTCAAATAAAAATTTTAAACGATGTTCATACAAACTTTATTAAAAAATGATCAGAACTTAAACAAAGTTTTTTATAAGGCCTGTCACGAAACTTCGTATAACGAAACAAACTTTAATTTATTATTATTAAATAAAGATATGTGATGATAGTGCAATTAATATAAACGAACTTCGTATAACGAAACAAACTTTATTATTATTCGTATATACAAATAACATACAAACTTCATTTCAAATTATACGAAACTTTACACGAACTTTATAATTTTAATGATATGAAAAATATTGTATTAAAAATGCGAAAGATTTAATAAATCGATGCAAAGTTTTTGATACGAATTATACGAATTCCTTACAAACCTTTTGAGACGTTCGCTTATGAATTTTCATGTTTGAAGGCATTTATTAAAGATCAACGAAACACTTGGCTTAAGTGCAACGACCGCTGCGTTTCAGAAGTCAATTCGTCTCACTTGAACAATTCATCCTGTTACATACTATTTTTTACCAGGACTTAACTTTTTCCATGCCATAAAAACAAATTGGGGGAGGGAATAAATTTCCCTAGCGGTTCTAATTTACCCCAGCTAACCTTGGCCGTTTAGTTTACCGTGAAATAGGAGTTTGCTCACTCCCTTCTCTCTCTTGAGATCCTGTAAGAAGCATAGCAAGGGGGCTAGACTTTTTGTCTTGTCTTTGGGTTTGACGGTCCCACTTGTTACCCCAGTCCAGTAGGGAGGCAGAGTTTGCTCACTTTGCCTTCAGAATTGACGATCCTGCTGCCCTGAGTCATTTTAGAAGCTTTGCAAGGGGGTTTGATATTCTTATCTTGTCTTCGTGGTTTGACGCCCACGCACATCACCCCAGTCATGACAGGCTGGCACTGTCATTAGGTTGACCCACCGCAGCAATGATCTGTGTAAGGCTGAGTGTTGGGCGCCCTTAACACGTGTAAAGCTACAGCCAGGTTCACAAGTCCTGGCGCACAGATCGTTGCCTGCTTTAGTTTACATTTGTTCCGTTAGGAATTATTTTAAGATTTATCCGTTTAAGGATAGTTTCGTCATAATAAGTTTTATTTATTTTACGTGTGCCTATTAATTCAGTTTGAATTGCCTAATTGTTTTGTTTGTTGTCTTTTTATGTTTATTAGTATTTTGTGCTTTACCACTGTTTTACGCGTCCTGTTTAATGGTCAATGTATTTTTTCTGACAGAATCCTTGTTAAAAGGGAGGGTTTTGCTATTATGCAGAATCTTCAGAGGGTTACAACCTCTAATAATTAACCAGCCGTCATTAGACAAGCTATATCACAACAGCCAGCTGTTTTGTCACTTCATCATCAATGTATATACAATTGAATCTGATTGACAAATATCGTTAAAAATCACACAATCTAAGGATTATATTTGTAGTTTCACTACTACAAAACTGAGATCATTTTTTCAACCATAAATACAAGTTTTATTAAGAAAAGATTCTATATTAGCAAAAAACTTTTTATGTGATTCATAAATATATATTTATGAGTGTTTAAATGCACACATATATAGATCTTCTTCCTACAGTACTCTGGTTTGTATTGCCCATAGTTAGTTTACCATTTACCTATGTGCCTTTTCTGGTCAGCAGTATATATTTTGGTCAGCAGTCTTGCTAGTATTTAAGCTGCAGTTGCCTCATGGGTTTCCTTTTCAGTTCTAGCAGTTTTTCTTATGCTTATGTCTGCTGCTTATTAATCCACTAATATCTAATCAATCATTTTGCAATCAAACCAATCTTTGGCTAATTAAACATGAATTTATCACCTATATGGATGCTGTTATATTTTATCTCACCTACTCAAACGCCAGATGGCTCAGAAGATGAAGATTCAACTTCACAAACCTTCCAATCTACTGCAATGTCTGTCGCTCTTGAGGAATCTTCCACACTCAAAAAGAAACGTATCCAAATGTCTTGGCTGCAAGGAACTTCTGGCTCTACACGACTTTGGTATTCCCAGTCGTCACTGTCCAGGTCGTCGTTCTAGCGCTACCAACACTGTCACATCAGCTGCTTCGACACTTTCCTCAACTATCGCTAATAATCCAATGTCTTCAATCCAAAGATCTTCGCCTCTGCAGTCTCACCTGGCCACATCAAACAAATCTTCTTCGCCGTCTCAGCTAGCTGCTCTTCGAAATCAGCTGGCTGTCTTAGAACAGGAAGAGCTATCCCTAAGGGAAAGTTTACAAACAGAAGAGCAACACCTTCTCAATCAGATTGCTGCTCGACAATCAGAATTAGCTAGGCTTCGCTCAGCTTCTTCCAGAAATGCCCGCCCAGCACAAATTTTAAGCACTTCCCCGTTGCAGCAAACTGTAAATCAAACCAATCGTGTTCAAGACAATCTCCGCCCTCTTGACGTACAACCGCCATCTTGTTTTGCTTCCTTGCTTGCTCCGCAACAGTCCGCCAATTTGTTGACCAATCGCACTGTCTCGTCACAACAACAAACACGCTCCCTATCGATGTTTTTCGCCAGCAAGAAGACCGTAGTTCAGAATTGTTTCTGCGCCCTGCACTTTCTTCCAACACTGGAAATGGTAAGCCCCTTCTTATTGTCGATTTTGTGTCTCGTCTTCGTCCTGTGGAGCAGGAGAAAGTTATTTCTACTGATCCTGGTTCGCAAACTACGCTAATGTTGGCCATTGGTAATAAGAAGCCAAGACTGGAATCTCTTTCCATGGAACAATATAACATAGCTAATTTGAGAATTTTTTATGAATTATTGTCTTCTGCCAGATTGCCAACCTCGTCCGATTTACGTGACTATTTGTCTTATTCCATTAAGATCTTAGAGTTGGCTAGAAAGTATACCTGGGAGTCTGTGCTGAAGTATGACGATGAATATCGAATTCTTCAGCACACTTATGGCTATCCATGGAGCTTTGACAATAGCCATTTGCATGAAGTGATGCTTATACCTCGTTGGGCCTCCCCTCCTGTCTCTAACACTTCCAGTACCTTAAGTAAGGGAAATTCAGGTTCACCTGCCTCAGGATCGTCTTCGGGGTTTCCTACACATACTTCTTCTGGTGTGGAAATATGTCGTAATTTTAACCGCCAAAAAGGTTGCCAGAAAACAGAATGTAAATTCACCCACGTCTGCAACCGCAAAATTGGTAATCAGGCTTGTGGCAAACCTCATTCTGGACAAAACCACAATTCTGACAATTGACTACCCTCAGAATTTCGCACTCCTCTTAATGTTGACCTATGGACCAATGAACTGGCTGAAGACCCAGATCGTGACTTCCTCCTTGATGGAATTCACTGTGGTTTTCAGCTTCTTCCTAAGGACTCTGATTTATTGCCTGCCGAAATGAATAACTACTTTTCTGTTACCAGTCCTACAGCTCATATGAAAGTAGAAGCTACTCTGCTGGATGAACTTAAAACTGGTAACTATATTCTTACTCAATGTAAACCTACCATTGTCAGTGCTCTTGGGGCTGTCCCCAAACCTGACTCTGACGAGTTACGCATTATACATGACTGTTCCATGCCAGTTGGAAAGGGTGTCAATACGTACATTGATATTGAAAAACAAAAATTTCAAACTATCGATGATGCCTGTGCTATGATCAAACAGGGATATTTTATGGCCAAGGTTGATCTACGCCATGCATATCGGTCAGTGCCTGTTCATCCATCAAACTATGCTGCGCTTGGTCTAAAATGACGGTTTTCTGGAAGCACTTGATACTCATCTTGTCGATACTCGACTTCCTTTTGGAGGTCGAAGTGCTCCTGGAATATTTCATCGCCTTACACAATCTGTTCGTCGTATGATGCTAAGACGAGGTTTTCCTCTCGTTATTGTCTACCTAGATGATTTCCTTGTTATTGGCCGAACACAGACTGAATATTATGAGGCCTATAACACACTCTGTAAATTACTTGTTGCACTAGGGTTTCAGCTTAGCCCTGCTAAGTTGGTTCCTCCATGCCAGCAACTTACTTTTCTTGGAATTCTGCTTGACACTGTGTCACTTACCCTTTCTCTTCCACCTGCTAAACTGGATGCATTGAGGGAAGTAGTGTCACATTTTTTAACCAAGCAGAGAGCCTCTAAGAAAGAGTTGCAACGCCTTGCTGGTCGCCTAAATTGGGCTTGTAAAGTCGTGTATGGTGGTAGAACGTTCTTGAGACGTGTCCTGGATCTGATGAACACCTTGTCTTCCCCTGCCTCGAAGTGTCGCTTGACGCTCGAATTTCACAGGGATATAGCTTGGTGGGATCAGTTCTTGGGTGTGTTTAATGGACAATGCGATTTCCATGACCAAAGACCTATTACCAGTCTGCAAACTGATGCTTGCTCTGACGCTGTTGGTGCCTTTTTTGAGGGTGATTGGTTCTATTCTCATCTATGGGTAGACCATTCCCCTCTTGCCTCTTTGCATATTAATTTTAAGGAAGCCCTGTGTGTAGTTCTTTCTGCTATTCGCTGGGCTCCCACTTGGAAGAACAAAACTATTCATGTCTTCTGCGATAATACTGCTGCTGTTGCTATGCTTAATAAAGGAACTACCCATCACCCTGTTATGATGGACTATTTACGTCAGTTGTTTTGGTTATCGGCTACCTTCAATTTTCGTTTGAAGGCTTTCCATGTAGCTGGTGCTCAGAATGTCCTTGCTGACGACATATCACGTCTTCATTCAAGACAACACTTATTATCATTTTTGCACTTTTTGCAGCTCAACTCACTGACTTCAGTCTGTGATTTGGTTGCCATCAATCATATGTCTGCCTATTCTTATTATTTTCTCATTGGTAGGTATACCATCCGTGGTAGCTAATTTTTGTATTCTCCTTCCTCTAGAGTTGCCCCCCTTCGTTTCGGAGTTGGTGCACGACGTTGTCCTTTTTCGGCAGGCCACCTATGCTGAGAATACAAAAAAGAGCTATCGCACACATTGCAAGGCCTATGAATGTTTTTGTAGCCAGATGTCTTCGCCACTTGTGCCTGCCTCCACAGATTTTTTATGCCTATATATTGCCCATTTGGCTAGGTTTTTACTACCACAATCAGTTTGTATGTATCTAAATTTTGTTGGCCTTCTGCATCTTCAGATGGGATATGCTAATCCTCTAACCAACAATTGGACACTATCAACAGTTTTAAAAGGTATGAAGCGTATGCTTGGTGTTCCGGCCAAGCCACGTCTTCCTATTACCACTGCTCTTCTTTTTGGTATTCGTTCTCGCCTTAACCTAAATTGTAGCTTTCATGCTTCATTTTGGGCTGTTTGTTTAGTTTCATTTTTTGGTCTGTTCCGTAAGTCACATTTATTGCCAGCATCTTCTACGATATTTAATCCGCTCAAACAACTAGTTCGGTCTGATGACCATATTCTCGTTCTAGTTCGATGGAGTAAGACCATCCAACTGGGACAGCGCACAATTACTGTTCCACTGGTGGCTATTCCTTCTTCTCCTCTTTGTCCAGTTCGGGCTATTTTGCATGCTTTTTCTCTCACTCCAGGTGTTCTGCCTGATGCTCAAGCCTTTTGTTGGCGCAAATCCTCGATGCTACCCAACACTGTATTGACATATCGGACTTTCATGTCCTTTATGAAAAAAGTGTTGACAGAGTTAGGGTGTTCTACCTCCCAATATGGTACCCACTCGTTTCGCCGTGGGGGTGCTACCTTTGCTTTAGAGGCAGGTGTTCCCCTGGATGTCATATCCTTATTGGGGGACTGGAAATCTGATAGTATGTTTCTCTACCTTCACATGCCCCTTGCTCAGCGGTTTTCTGCCCAACGACTTATGGCATCACACCTTGCATGGCATATTATATTTTATTTTATTTTCTACTACTACTTTGGATTTGGACTCTATGTTTTCACATATTTTACGTTGTGAGCTATGCTATGTATATATATATTTTGTTCACGCTTATTAATATTATATAGAGATGTGTTATTACCTTGGCTTTGTTGTTGCTTATATTATATATGTGTTCTACTTTCATTTCATGCTTGTATATATTTTCAGCTATTACTATATATAAATGTTTTGTAATTTTTGTCCTATCTACAGCAATAGAACTGTACTCTACAATGATGAGTTTTTTATGTGTGAGTTTAAGTGACTCATAAATATATATTTATGAGTGTTTAAATGCACACATATATAGATCTTCTTCCTACAGTACTCTGGTTTGTATTGCCCATAGTTAGTTTACCATTTACCTATGTGCCTTTTCTGGTCAGCAGTATATATTTTGGTCAGCAGTCTTGCTAGTATTTAAGCTGCAGTTGCCTCATGGGTTTCCTTTTCAGTTCTAGTAGTTTTTCTTCCTCCTCCCTCCCTGCTGCTATTATATATACCTCTATGTTTTCACATATTTTACGTTGTGAGCTATGCTATGTATATATATTAGATAGGAATGAAACCATTTGCTTATTTATTAGTATGCAATGTTGAATCTGAAAACAAACAATAAACAATAAATACAACAGTTCAATGTTCATTACTCTCTATCTCCCCCCAGTCATTAGGAGATGTGCAGTATATAATGACGATTAAATGTATTAGTTCATAACATAGTCCTCGAAACGAGATGGTTGCCGACGTTCTCTTGTAGATCGACGAACCGGGGACGGATAAGGCGGTGACGAGGAGGCGGTCGGTACATCCAAACGGTTGTCAGCAGCTGGCTGGTCAGGAACAAAGTATGTGTCACTATCATGCGATGCTTGTGGAGGCGGAGTGTTTGAGAGGGGTGGTGTAGATCCCTGTGGCAAGTCTTGAGTGGAGCGGCTGTCATCGATGGGTTGTTCCACAGCTTTAGAGGTGATTGGCGGCCTAGAGGCTGGTGGGATTGATCGCCAGGCGTTCATAAGCTGGTCCAATGGTAAGTTTGGCCGAACAGGTGTGAATTTCCGAAGGAATTTACGGTTACGTAGAGTCACCCGTCTTGATCCATCAATTCGAACCACATATTGGTCATGCGGGCGAACTTCGATAATCGAGCCGGTTTTGTCCCATCGAAGAGGATGGAGACCAGTCTGATTTTGGATTCGCACCTGATCTCCCACACAAAGTGGGTTCAACTGCTTAGAATACAGAGACAGTCTCTCAGCGATGGCCATATGACGACGCCTTAGTGCCTTTTCGCGATCTTCAAGGACACTCACCCACGTAGGGTGGGGGAGGTATTTACCTGGCAAGATGGGTACGAAATCCTTGATGGGTCGTCCAAACAAACATATTGCAGGTGATAACTTGGTGGTTTGATTAGGCGTGTTTCTATATTGTAGCATGGCTTTTTGAAATGCGTCTGTGTCAAGGTTCCCATCAGAACAAACATTATCCGTTAGCATACGTTTTACTGTTTTCACACCAACTTCAGCTCGACAATTGCTGTGTGGATACGCAACTGATGATATTCGGTGGTGGACACCCCAGTTACGCAGGAAAGTGGACGTGGAGGATGCACACAGCTCAGGTCCACCGTCTGAGGAGAATTCGTCCGGTATACCATAGGTTACAAATGTTCGGCGGAGGCAGTCGATTAATCCTTTCGCACCATTTCGAGCCTCCTCAACAATCGGCCAATTGGAGTATCGATCAATGCAGACAAGATAGTTGTGGCCGGCATAATGAAAGAAGTCGCCACAGATTTGCTGAAACGGATAATCAGGATATTGCAGAGGCTTCGGCGGAGCTGATGGTTGCGATGGAGCAATACGGTCGCAGCTTTGACATCCCTGACGTAACTTTACGATATCTGCAGATAGACCTGGCCAGAAGATGGAAGATTCGGCCCTCAAGTTCATCGATGTGACACCATGGTGTGCGGCATGAAGGCTGGATAGTATGTTAGGCCGTAGGCGTGGAGGTATGATGACCCTGTCCTTGTAAAGTGCGACTCCATCAACAGTGGACAATTGATCGCGATATTGATGATATACCTGCAATTTCTGGGGCCACTCCGTCTGGTGTTCAGGTAAGCCAGACTCAATGGTATGAACTAGATCTCGCATTTCGACGTTGGCTGTAGTTGCTTGACGAACATCCTCCCAGGTTGTGGATTTAAGGGAATTCAATGCCGATGAAGCAGCTATAAACGAAATGTCGTCAGGTAATACCATTTGTTCCGGAGACGGGTCGCCAGATGGATGGCGCGACAGAGCATCTGGAACTCGATTCTTCAGGCCAGGAATATGTTGCATGGTGAAACGATACCTCAGTGTGCGTTCTTTAAGATTCCGCAATCGGTTGTTAGGTATGTCTTCCAGGGATCTGTTTGTAAAGAGTCCGAGCAACGGCTTATGATCGACTGCAATGATTAGGTCCTTGCAACCCAAAACAAAATGTCGACACTTGTCCAACGCATGTGCAACGGCTAATGCCTCACCTTCAACTGGTGCATAACGGGACTCAGCTGGGTGAGTGAACCGACTGCCAACTAACACAACCTTCCAACCACTACGACAACAGAAGAGAGATTTCCCTTCACATAGGCAATGTTTTTGGAGCAGCCAAAAACCAACTCCGTTCTTTGACCAGTCTGTTGCTATACATGTGAGCCTTGACTTGTCAATATGCGTACACCTTCCTCAATCTCACTTAAGATTTTTGATTTAGAGGCAGCAAATATTTCGTCGAGTTCATCGCTCCATTGAAACGAAGACTGAGGTTTCAGCAATTCGCGTAGGGGTAGCATTTTGTCCGTCATACTGAATGTGTATGCTACTTGGTTGACCAGACCGAACCAGGAACGGATGTCTGTTATATTTTGCGGTACAGGAAAATCGGCAATGGCTCGCATAAGGCTTGGTGCTGGACGGACATTGGTAGGGGTAACTTCAAACCCAGCAAACTCCACCACATCATGGGCAAATTTGAACTTTGAGGGATTTTGAATAATTCCGTTTTTCCCGCAAGTGTCCAACCATTTGCAAGTGTGGAAGAAACATTTCTCGATATCGGTAGCCCATAAAAGAGAGTCATCGGTTACCTTGATTTTGTCGGGAAAGTCTGATACAATGGCGTCAAACCTTCGAGAATAACCATCTCCAGATGTAATGTAGCCCTGAGGTAGGGTACAATACCTGTAGCGACCCCACGGTGTGATGTAAGTTGTATAGTGGCGATCTTCCTTGCAAAGAGGAACGCTATGGTACCCATTCCAAGCATCTGATACGGTCTTCTTGGTGTGGTGAGGTACCGTGCGAACCTGATGGAATGGTGATTGTGTGTGGTGAGTTTCTCTGGTAGCGTGTTTGTTAAGAGCCTGAAAGTCAACACAGCGTCTCGGTTTGCCACTCTTTTTTGGACACACTACCATTCTGTGGCACCATGTCACGGGTTCACCAATGGGCACTGGTTCAATAACTCCAAGAGCTACATCGCGGTCTAGGTCGGCTTTTACTTGTTTCTTGCCAGTGGATCGGTACAGGTATTGGCGAATGATGTGTAGTCGGCTTCAGCATTCTCATCGATCATCAGCTTCATGGGTGGCCCGGACATCAATGGCAGAGGTTGATGTTCGCATACATTGAAGGTGCTGCTTTTATAATAGTTAAGAAGCCATTGCTCCAATCTTTCCCGGTTCTCCTCTGTTGGTGGATATGGCAGTTCGGTAGGAAGTGGTGGCGGTGCTGATCGTTTTGGACATGAACACTCATTAGTTGGATCAGGTACAGTGATGGTATTCGCACCAATCATAGGGAATTCAGGTGATACAATGCCAAGATCTACACAGGCACTCTTACTGAGGTAAAACTTGTCAGAGTCGTTAGTCACATACGTAAACTGCTTCGTTTCTTGTAGTGACCCGTGGCAATTGATACCAGCGATGCGGATGACGATAGCCCCTAATATTTTGATAGATTGTCCATTGGCGGCGTCCATTTTCATTCGGACCGGGATGAGATCACTTTTAGAAAGGTTGAATCGCTGAATCCATTTGTAACCAATGAGACAACTTTGGCAGCCGGTGTCTGCCATTGCCGGTATGGTGATAGTTGACTCGTTAGTACCATGTGGAAATTTAAAACCCAGCTCGCTGTAGTCATCTTCCACGATACGCACGGACAAATCGAGAAACGGTTGTGGAGGAGATGGACTTTTCTTCCAAACATTTTTAGATTTGTTGTGGCAGTGGTGATCAACATGATCCGCAGATGCTGTGTTCAATGAGCATAGTGAGTTGAATATCGTGCTGGATTCCTCGACAACTGCAGCATTATCAGGCTTTCTCTCCTTGTTTTTTCGATCTTTGCTCCTACACACGTGATCAAAATGATGCAGACGTTGGCAATTCCCACACTTGTGATTATATGCAGGACATGTGGATTGACGGGATCGTGATGCGCTAGTGCTGTGGCAGTTTGTTCCGCAGTACCCACATTTTGAACCAGAATCGCGTTTGGTATCACGGTTGGTGTCATTGTCTTCTTTTGGCTTATTGAAGGAGTCTCGTTTACCCCTTCTGTACTGGCTATGGACGGCACCAGCCTGGTGGTGATCGATGAGGCGTGTTGCAGAACGCTTCCCTGCTTCCTTTGTTTCAACGAATTTGAGCACTTCTTCCAAACACATGTCCTGGTTCGTATGTCCAAGAAGCTCCAGCTGAATATCAGGGTCGGAGATACCACGACCAAGAACATCACATAATATTTGTTCGGTATAGTCCACGTCGTGGCTGCACGAGGGGCAGGGAATAACATATTTACATACACCAGCTTGACCTTTCAATCTAGCCCCAAACGATCTTATTGGCTCATCAGGATCTTGATTCATATTGTTTAAGGCAACTCGTGCAACCATAACGTTTTCCTCCCTGACAGCGAGTGATTTCATTGAAGCAAGGATGACATCCTCACTTTTTTCGGCCAACATGCCAGTGGTGGATCGGGTGAGGTCTCTGCGCAACTGCTCGTCACAGCATTCAAGGAGTTGGAGAACAGCATCTCTACCTGTGATTTTGGTAGCGGTCTTGTACTCAATCCAGCGGGTCAGGAAGTATTTCCAATCCTCAGAGGTTCCGGCTAAAGTAACAGTGGGACGTCTCACTCGTTCAATCTTGGCCGTGGGTGATACCGATGTAGGTTGATTCGAATGCGTGGTAGCATGGGTTGTCAGTAGTGCAGCAATGATGACAGCATCGAGGTCTGGCGTGGTGTAGGTGCAGCCAGGCACTGGACAACTAACTGATGGCATGTCGAGGCGTTTCACTTGAAGATTAAAAGATTCAACATAGATAGGAATGAAACCATTTGCTTATTTATTAGTATGCAATGTTGAATCTGAAAACAAACAATAAACAATAAATACAACAGTTCAATGTTCATTACTCTCTATATATATTTTGTTCACGCTTATTAATATTATATAGAGATGTGTTATTACCTTGGCTTTGTTGTTGCTTATATTATATATGTGTTCTACTTTCATTTCATGCTTGTATATATTTTCAGCTATTACGATATATAAATGTTTTGTAATTTTTGTCCTATCTACAGCAATAGAACTGTACTCTACAATGATGAGTTTTTTATGTGTGAGTTTAACCCAGCAAAAAGGTTCTTTTTACGGTGATGGAAATAAAATAATTTATACCGTTTTTTTATGTATATAATTAAGGAAACATTTTTTATCATGTCATCTTACTTAAATTGTTTGTTTCATATCCAAATTTTGTATCACTCCAAAAGTAAGAATCTCGAATATAAATTTAAAGGGAATTTGAGGTGACAACTGATGTTGAACTAAACAACTCAAATAGTAGTTTAACAAGTCTTTCGAAATTTTTGAAAAAGCTCTTTTCAAGATATCACGTTTAAAGATTTTGACATTTTATTATTGTTCATAAATTATGATGTGACGCCAACGCCCCAAAGAAAGTGTAAATATTTTCTATTGTCATAATTTTGGACCCGTAAAAGAATATGAATTTACACTTTGCCAACATCAATGTCTTATCAAAACAATTTGCAAAACATTTTTAAAAAATCTTAAAATGGCCAGCGCGGCCCCTAATATTTTTCTTGAGACTTTTGAATGTTTTCCAAATTGTTTCTGTAACCCATATATGTTGGTTAAAGTTTGAATCTATATCTTTTTACAGTTCAGAAGTGGAATACAATACAATATGAAAACATGGCCGACATGACAATAATTAAATGTCAAAATCTTTAAACACAAATATCTTGATAACAAAAAGAGCGTTTTCAAAAATTTCAAAAGACTTGTTGAACAACATTTTGAGCTCTACAACATAATTTCAAAAACAATGGTAATGGTAATTTTTTAATTGTTGGTGCTGCTTTTGGAGTGCTTGTCAGAGGAGTCATTGATGTTGCAGAATGATGGCTTGAAAAGTCCAGTATTGAGGTGTTCGTTGGTGACGATGCTTATTGTGTCCAGAAACTTTATTAATGTGCCATCATTCTTGTTTTCAATTTTTATTTTGAAGGCTGGTATATTTTCTGGATGGCTTAAGCATTTTTCCCAGCACAACTTTAAAAATTCCTTTTCTGTTTCTATCGTATGTTTCCGAAAGTGATGAGTTTCTTTCGTGTTAAAAAATTCAATACCACTGTCCGCTTCTTTCCCAAATTGAGATGTTACCAAATAATCGGCAATGCTATCGAGGTGGGATTGGTATGTCCACGGATGTTTCTCAATTACATGGTAAGGTATAATTGTATTGCTTCTTCTACTTGACATTTCACTGCTGTGTTTAGTTATTTTACTTTCAATACCAGATAGAATGGTATGGTTCGAGTTTTCTTCCTTTACTTGCAGTCTCAAAAATGCATTTAGGATCACATTTTCAGGGTGGTGATTTGAGGCCTGCGAAGAAATTATTTTAAGGAAGTTGAAGCTTCTTTCCTCATTTTCTGCATTTGTTGTAGGTCCAGAGAAGATACGATATTGTTCTGGTGCATATGCAATCAATGAGTCGTAATACTGACCATACAGTTTGCGTTTGGTTAACAATTTAGGGCTTTTAATTACTTCGTTCATTGCCAACGCATGTAAAAAGGTGGTATTGTGCAGTCGCAAGATGGATGTAGGTGTGTGGCACTGCTCTGGACTGTACATGATCATCTGAATTTCACAAGCTGTTTCCAAAACTTCAAAAACCTTTCGATCTACTTTCCCGTGTAAGTGGTTTGTGCAGTCTACCAACCTTAATCTATAATCAGCAGCACGTTTAGCTTCTTTCCCGCTGAAGGAGGCTGCAACCGTTGTTTTAAATAACTTTTTATCGTTCTTGTTTAGGTGGAATGGCAATTCATGGTATAAATTTTTTAAATGACCAGCAATACAATGTAATGGCTCGCAAGGAAGGACTTCGTAATTGGCGAGACCAGACTGCGGCGAAGAACAATTTGGTGATGGATACAACAGTGCTGGAGCACGTTGACTCCCTTTCAATTCTCTGTCAAGCATCTTCAGGAGGGCATCCTTTTTATTTTCACACCCAAGTTTTACCTCACGTTCGTGTAAATCTGTTATAATATTTACCTTAGATATATTTTCTGTGTAATGTAAATATTTTTTGTTCAACGCATTTCGACTGTATGTCGTAGCTGATAGCGATTGCAGCTTCTGTTGTAATGACGTATGCTTTAAATTAAATATATGCACTAACTCATTTGATCTATCGGCGTGCATTCCGCATGCCCAACAAAAGTAGTGCCCACCCTTTTGAAGGCCAGCCTCAAACTGACAAGCGGGAGCATCACCTAAAAAAATAATTTTATAAAAATTATGAATTAATTACTATATAATGTGGATCGAATGAACAACGTCCATGTGTGAAAGGAAAAGGGCATTTTTGCAAGCGTTGATGGAGCTAAATTTGTTTTGCTTTTGTAGAAAATTTCAGGATTTTAGTGCCTTTTTATGATAAATATTGATAATTATTTTAAACTTTTCCCAGGAAACTGTGACAAAGTAGCTAAACACTGACGTTTTTCTTACCCTTAAATATTCGCAGTATATCCGAAATTTCGACGCCTTCCACATTTGTGGTGGTCAAATTGCGTATGTCATCCATGCGAACTTCGCTGTACATTATTTGCTGATCGATGGAAGGACATTGAGCTAACATGTATAACTCGGGGGTTTCTACAGTACTTTGTACGTCGACGTTTAAACCTAAGAAAGCAAAAATTATAAACATTAAGTCGGTCTAGAAACCGTAAATTGCACGTTGAGAGGCATGGAAAAACTATTGAGTGCATAAAATCTAAGATCGAATGGAATTTTTTTTGTTTGTGCGCTAATTACAGAGAAAAACGTGTCAGCTATTTGGAGAATCAATTACAAGAGTCTGAACGAGTTGAGTCTGTAAATGACATGACAATACCACAAGTTTTTATATATTTACAAGGCAAACAATGGGTCTTTTAATCCATTAAGCGCTCGCCCCTGCGCCCAGGGCGCTTAATCGGTTATTTACGGCAATCTCACGCCACTTAAACGGCAATTAGGATCGGGTTGAAAAAACGTTCCGTAGTATTACTCGGGCAAAAAACGACTTGTATTACATTGGGGACGATGTTGTGTGACTTGTACAGACGATGTGTTTTTACCCAATCTAGGAGGTTAAAATCTCAAAAATATACCCCTGGCGCCGCCAAATTTATGTGTCAGCTATGGCCTTGTGATAACCTATTTACACTTTTTTGTTATAAGAACCAGGAAATTTGACTTCAGACTGAAGTGTTCTTATTTTTTTCACTCATTCAGCCTGAAATTGTTCTTATTATGTTCTTGAATTTTGACCATTTTTATTCTTTAGAACTTTTGCAACCTAAAATCTAAGTTTCGTTAAATCGCAACAGTTGATTCTGTGAAAATTTATAAATTGAAAGATATTTCTCCATGTTTGTTGTGTTTTTTCAGAGAAAAAGAGAAAATCAGAAAAATTTCAGCCTTGCCATTGTTCTTATTTTGTTTTTATTTTTCAACAATTTTCAGCCTCATTGTTCTTATAAAATTGTTCTTATAAAAAAGTGTAATCAGACTGCAGGCCCATTACCAAATTGTCCAAATGTAAATGATTTATCTTGTTTAAAACACTGTCTTGTTTGGTAATAACAGTATATGGAACGTCCTTATTTATAGAGGCTGTGCCGTTTCTTCATTGTGACCAGACCGTGTTTATTTCAGAAGTTAAGTAAAATTCAGTACAACATTTAGTTCTAGTTCTATTTTTTTCTTTATTGTGTATAGTTTAGTCAAAAAACAAATTTTGAAAATCTGTCTGAAAATCCTACTGCCCAAACTTTTGAGGATTATTGCATTAAAAACCGTAGGTGTCCGCTTTGGGGGAGCGGGGTCTGTAATTTAAGAAAAGAATAAATAACAATTTAATTTATCAACCGGATATTATCCAGTTATAATATGTATTTCGAAAATACGAGGAACATACAGTAAAAGAACTTTTTCCGCTCCTAACTAGTACCTAAAACGTCTAAAAACTTACCTGTCTTCTCAAAATATTCTTCATCAGTGTAAAAAATAGCTTTGTCAAATAAACAGAACATTGTAAAAAGTAGATGGGAGTGATTAGAAATTGACGATGTATCATGCCAATTCCCCAAATGACGTTGGCGTTACAACTACTTCAAAAGTGCTACAGACGCGTCGAAGTCTTGGTCATCAATGCGCAGGTCCAATCTGTTTAATACGAACGCCAGTATTTCATTATCGATTTTGTCGTAAAAAGTGTGTAATCGGTAATACGGTTTATGCTTTTTCGCCAAAGACTGACATATTGTTGCGATATCGTTTTTTCTCCCTATTACGCAAAATAAGTCATGACAGTAAAAATACTAGTTTTTCTTTTAACACAAAATGTTAAAAATCTAATAAGAATAACTTCGGCCTAATTTGTGTCAACAAAATAAGTACAGCCTTAACCAAATGTAGACCCTAAAAATATTCTTAACATTAAATATTGTACCTGATACTGGAAGTTTTTCTAAGGGACAAACTTCCAAAATCTTGCGGGATCAACAACTCTCCAACTGAATATACACCAGTGTTCATGTCTAAGGTCAGAAAACTTTTCTGTTTCCAGGTTTGCTGCTTTTTATTCTTTGTCACAACCTCTCTAAGGGCTGGGTTCCAAGTCTACCTCTCTTAGCCCTGGGCTCTGTGTCAGTAGGTAAAAGCAACAACGATACGATTTGCAGCTGTCGACTTTTCTTTTTCCAAAGTTTAACAAAAGTTATTGGTTTTGGCGGACGGTGTCAATGAATGTGGCTGGTGTCTTGCAGGAGGCAGGGGATGCTTACTCAAGGGCCCGCACCAGATCCCAAGCATGAGTGAATTTCACCAATCCTCATGTTTCCACATTCATAGGTGTTTGTTTCAGTACAGTCGAAATCCATTAGCTTTCCGATTATCCCTGTAAAGGGGAGAGTGCAGAAGTTCTCCAGCGGCTTCTTATTCTTTGGAGAGAAACCTCCTTTTTTTTCATTAAACTTTCCGTCTTAAAAGACTAGTTTTATCTGCATTTCGATGTAGTTACTCCTATTCTCTTTTCCTGTTTCTTACACAGATCCAGTTGACTGCCAGGAAAGACTGGTTGACACTGGGAAAGACTAGTGACTGTGGGAAAGACCACTGACAGTGGGAAAGACCATAGATCGTGAAGGCTTCTAGGTTTTGGTGACTGAAGAGTGTGTGTTCTTCATTGGTTAGGATGGGTCTTCAGTTGCAATCTCGAGACGATTGATAACTCCTTCCAAAGAATGGAGTGTGGCGGATTTCGAAGCAGAAAAGTTGACTGGGTGGTGAAGTGAATTACTTGTTTAAGCTCGAGACGATATGTAATGGTTTTCTGGGTTGCCGCCGCTGGGTTCCAAGTCTACCTTTCTAAGGGGCGGTTTCTTGGTTAGCCCAAGCATTACGATACGATTTCTCCAGTGTTCATGTCTAAGGTCAGAAAACTTTTCTGTTTCCAGGTTTGCTGCTTTTTATTCTTTGTCACAACCTCTCTAAGGGCTGGGTTCCAAGTCTACCTCTCTTAGCCCTGGGCTCTGTGTCAGTAGGTAAAAGCAACAACGATACGATTTGCAGCTGTCGACTTTTCTTTTTCCAAAGTTTAACAAAAGTTATTGGTTTTGGCGGAAGGTGTCAATGAATGTGGCTGGTGTCTTGCAGGAGGCAGGGGATGCTTACTCAAGGGCCCGCACCAGATCCCAAGCATGAGTGAATTTCACCAATCCTCATGTTTCCACATTCATAGGTGTTTGTTTCAGTACAGTCGAAATCCATTAGCTTTCCGATTATCCCTGTAAAGGGGAGAGTGCAGAAGTTCTCCAGCGGCTTCTTATTCTTTGGAGAGAAACCTCCTTTTTTTTCATTAAACTTTCCGTCTTAAAAGACTAGTTTTATCTGCATTTCGATGTAGTTACTCCTATTCTCTCTCCTTAAAAAAACTTCTTTGAGTAAGTGTCTTTAAGTCTTAAAAAATGCAATTTCTTAATTTAAAACAATTACCTTTGCCACAAGTTCTTTTATTTTTGCTTCAATTTCCTCACTTCTTTCTTCGGTCGACATAGTGATTTTAGTACCAAGCAGTCTACAATGATAAATACGAAAAAATTATACGTGTATTATTAGGGCACTATTAGTGTCACTTAAAGAAATTGTGAACTTTAAAGAATTTAAAAAAATATTTTACTGACAGGACACTAGGCTATACACATGATTTAAGTAATAAGGAGGAAAACTACCTATGTAAACCTTAGAAGCGCATTTCATACGAAAAGGTACATGTAAAACAAGTTTTAACGTTGTATACCTTCTCTTCATCCTTCTAACCCTTGACTTTGTGCTGAATGGTTTGAGTCGGTTCAAGTCACAGCCACTATCATTTAAAAATATTTTAACCACTTGGCCAGCATTCTTGGGTGTATCCCCTTTTTCATTTAACAATGTGAATTCATTGGCAAGCTGGGTGTAATTAACTGCATGACCATCAGGCAAGCTGCTAACTTTAGCAAGACAGCCAGCTGAATCCCAACCATAGTTAACAGGATTACCTACATGATCATGCGGTTGCTTTAACTCAGCAGCAATGTCATCTTTGTTGTTGACGGATCTACATATTGCACTTTCGTAAGTTTCAAATGATTTAGAAGTACAATTTCTATTGTGTTGCCGTTTTGAAGTTGTGGATCCATATAACCTGAACAAAATAACAAAGAAATCAAACAATGGTGGTATATAATTCTTTTTTTATACCCATTTGAATTTCTTATTTTATTTTTATAATATTCATAATTGTTGTAAAAACAAGTCTTAATTTAAGGGCGAATGCAACATAACTTTAATGAATAACATTATCATAAAAACAGAAGAAATAGAAAGAAACAAAGCTTTTTAAAAAGAAAAAAAAGAGAGTTTAAGAAACATTTCATGCTCAAATGCATTTTTTAAGAAACATTGAGCCGGCCTTGCAAAACTTGTTCCTTAAAAAACTCAACTCAATGGATATCCTTTCAAATTGAAGGATGTCGCAATAAATATCAAAGTCGAACTAAACTATTTGAAAATATATAATAATGAATCATTTTTAGCGGGAAGTGCACGTGGACCTATAGCTGCTGCATTTCCTCTTCGAAAAGAATTTGAAGCACTGTGTGCAGAAGGAAATGGACTACTGTGTGAACTTCCAGGTAAGTCTTTCGTACATGCGTCTGCTGATTCCGAACTTATTGGGGGTTTACATGTAGTGGTGGTTGATGTTTCATCTTCAGGTACTGCAATCTGGAAATTGAAAGATCACGCATGATTCATATCTATTTATTATAAATGTATGGCAGGCATTATTGCGCTGGGATCAAAAAGAACAAACACAAAACGACATAAACAATATCCTGCTGGCTCTAAAAAAAGACGCATGGTCCATGAAAAATATTTATGAAACGGGAATTATATGTAGAATCATGTGATAATGAAGCACTTACCAAAAAGGCAGTTTTGAAAGTATTTGTTAGGCTGGTGAAACAACCACTCTCTGGCCAAAAATCTTTCCAACCTTCATGAAAATTAGTCTTCAGATGTATCCCACATGGCTTTATATTGAACATACCAATTAAATCAGCGACACAAGGATTCCAGTGGAAGGATAGCTGTCCTTCCACCATATTTGATCGATATTTCACTCATTATCACGAATCTTTATTTGTTCTTATGTTTACAAATCAAAACCCACGTGCTCTGCAATAATCGCTCTCTTCTGCAGCATACAACACCCACAAGCTTTTTCCTGTTTTAATTGGATGGCAACGCGACCGTTGTACAAAACAATGACAGTATTACATAAGTTAGGAAACAAAACCCTGAGATCCTCCTGCCTGAGAAGTTGAGAAATTGAAACAGAAACCGTAAACGAAATCACTCGATTGATCAGACTCGGAAAGGAAAACAATTCTTGCCTAGTCATATTCATAGATTCAGACCATGTATTTTACGGAACCAAATCTGGCCGGAAAGATGCACTTAATGTCTAGTTCCTGCTGAAGACTGTTTGCAGACCTCTTTTGAGGTGACCCAGTTAGACATTTTAGGTACCTTGGTGCAGGAATATGGGTCGACGCCCTTGTACCCTTTCAGATGTCCTGTCCTATTCTTTGTTTGTTTGCCAAAGTTTTGTTCGTACGTGGCAATTAACTCCTTGGAAAAAGGAAGAATTGTGTCCTTTTGTGAGCACATTCTTTAGAGGAGCTTTAGAGGAGCAAATCCTCTAGACTAATGTCTCCCTCAGCACATGATTGTCAGAAGTTGCTTGACCGCTGTGTTACTGGTCTTAACTGGGCAGGCATGTCGTTTCGCGCAACAAAGTCCCACAGTATTGTCATTGATAATGGAGTGTGTAAGAATATAACGCCCTTCACAGCTCACGGCGAATCCATTCCATCGATTCACAAAAACCCTGTTAGGTTTCTTGGTCGCACCATTACTCATTTCCTTTCTGATCATTCCGCTGTTGACAAATTTATCTCAGAAACTGATCGCGCTCTTCAATTAATTGACTCCTCGTCATTAAAAGGCACTCATAAAGTTTGGTTTCTGCAACACTTAGTAATTCCAAGGGCTCGGTGGCCAATATTGATATATGAAGTTTCTTTGTCAACTGTCATCAAACTGGAACGAAAGATTTCCGTCCTGATCAGGAAATGGTTACGGCTCCATCATTCAATCACCAAAATCATCCTAAAGTCCTCAAAGGTCAGCGGACATTTATTACTTAGAGATTCTGCTGATCCATGTGTTTCATCCTTTTTACCTACTTTAAAATCAGGTTCGTGGAATGTAAGCAATGCCGTTCGCTCTGCCGAAAGCCAGCTTCAATATACAAAGGTAGCTGGGTATCATCAAATAGGGAAAGCTGGTTTTGGTTTGATTAAGCAGAAGGATATACCTACTAAAGGATGCCAAAATACCGCAAAACCATCTTTGACATAGTTTATGAACACGAAGAGGAGATTTTCCAAGCCCGTGCAGTGCAACTCCATATTCAAGGCAACTGGATGAAATGGTGCAGTTATGTGAAAAACGATCTTTCGTGGCGCACCCTTTTGGCTCTGCCACAATGTCTAATTTCATTTTGCATTGGCTCCACATATGACACACTGCCTTCACCAAGTAATCTAGTTCGCTGGGGATTACAAAAAGACGCAAGCTGTAGTTTGTGTAAAAAAACATCTGTACAGTTCCCCATATTTTAGGAGCTTGTAAAGTTGCATTAACTCAGGGTAGGTACATATCGTCATGACACTGTGTTACGCACCCTTGTAACCTCCCTTCAAGATTTCTTATCATCGTACAAACCATCTCTCTCCAACAAACCTGGCAATATTCGTTTTGTTTCTGCTGGTAGTTACTCCACAGCAAGGAAGAAATTGTGAACAGTGGTTCACACCTTATAGTTCGGTTAAAACGTTTCATCATGTCAAATGGTCATATCTCAAAACAAGTGTCGCCAGTTTCTTGTTTCCAAGACTTGTTACCATCGACCCTGAGGTAAGAAGCCGTAAGCACTTTAAGATCAGAGCGCTTATGAACCACTCTGGTTCTCTTATTAATGGGCACTATACAGCCATTGTTCAAGACCGAAAGACAGACCAGTGGCTTCACTGCAATGACAGAGCTGTGACACAATGTGACGTTCGGAAGGAACTTAACAGCAAACTGTCCTACGTCTTTTTCTTCCAGGCAGTTTAAAATAATAGAAAATAAAAAAAAAATTGAAAATTGAAAAAAATTAAAAAAAAAAATTATATATAAAAACGTCGCCTAGCATGCTTGCTTAGTTCCCTTTTTACAGGTTCCTACAAGTCTTGTCTTTGGGTAAATAAAAACAAATAAAAAATAGTAAAACATAAAAACAAATAAATTTACTTCCCTTGGTTGGTCGCTTGAACTGTATGTCATGGTATTGATAATGTTAAGATTGGAACGGCTGGTGGCTCTCCGTTAGTTTGTAGGATGTGTAGTTGGTAGCGCTCTACATAAGGGTATTGTCAGTGGCAGTGTCAATACATGGTAATGTTTATCAATACCTTGTTGTTTTAATTTTGATCTTTGTCAACATATACATGGTATTTATGGATTAGTCTTAGTATTCAAAGAATTCATGTTGTAGTGGTTGGTAGCGCTCCACTAGTACAGATGAAATGTTGGAGGTAGCGCTCAACATAAGTGCACAATACTGTGTTCTCCTATTTTTCTTATGATATGTTTTTACTGCTTGTACACATTTATTTTCTTATTCTGATCAGTAGGTTTCACGTATTTCTTCACAGATTTCTATAACTATCTTGATTATTACCCCAGTCAACCCTTGTTTTATATGCCAATAGATTGCACGGATTAAAGAACATTTGATGACAGAAGAGGATTCCAGGGCCTCCTGATGACCACTTAGTGGACTTCGGATTAGAGGTGCCCGCCTGGAATCCGGACACCCCATGGTTGAGGCTTTGAGGCGAAACCGTTTGGTGTCAAGTTTGGTATTGTGCAATCTTTGTTGTATGTGTGTGTGTGTGTGTGTGTGTGTGTGTTTTCGTTTTTTTTTCACTGATATTGTGTATCCTGCAAAAAGGAAGTTTAACTGTCTTTTTGGCAGAACTTTGGAGGAACAAAACCTCTATGATTTAACCCTAAAACTTAACAGGTTGAGTATTTCATTGTGCCTTGCTGCAATGTTCAAAATTTCTTAAATCTAAGACTTAACTTGTCGAGTTTATCATTGTGCTTGCACTTTGTTATTTTCTTTCTTCTTAGAGAAAAATGCCTGGTCGATCTTCAATATTTACAGATCTCTTTTATCAAATTTGACAAAGTGATGTTTCTTATCGCCCGTTGTACATTTTATATATCTCATGATCTTCAGGGAG
The DNA here is from genome assembly GCA_030067915.1 of Hydractinia echinata. Taxonomy (NCBI): domain Eukaryota; kingdom Metazoa; phylum Cnidaria; class Hydrozoa; order Anthoathecata; family Hydractiniidae; genus Hydractinia; species Hydractinia echinata. The sequence continues at coordinate 2,340,055 of JASGCC010000013.1, read as the reverse complement.
GCTCCAGCTGTATTCGCGAATTGTAAATGCAAGCGAATCATCAACATATATCTCCACCTTTGGATTAGAGTGAATGTCGTAAGATATGCTTACGTTCGCCATATTGTTTGATACAGTATATTCTCGTTTAGTGGGACCCCAAATAAGTAAGACGCCCGCTATATATTACGCTTTTTTCCCGTCCCTTGAGCTTTGTTAACTTTTTCAAGCAAAAACTTTGCTTAAGTGAAAGCCTGGATAAGTGGACGCCGGCTAAGTAGTATGTTTTATCTCCGTCCCTTCGTGCAAAAACTAAGGGACATTCAATGGGATGACTTCATATTTTTCCGAGACTGTAGACATTGCAATGATTCGAAAGAAAAAACAAAACGAACTATTCTCGAGTTTTTTTCTTGAAAGTGCTGTCTTGTAGCAGCTGGGGATAAAAAGAAGCTGGCCTCTACATCAATTACATAAAAATACCACCTTTTTAAGCAAATTGACAGTGACAAAAGTCTATCACTTGTCGCTCGGGATCATAAAATACTAAAACAGACTATTTCAAATTGGTTGAAAAAGAAGAAACAAATCCTGTCAAAGTCTGTTGATTCAAATTTGTCAACGAAAAAAGGTACAGATTCAGAACATCTACGTACGAACACCTCGACGAAGCTTACTACAAATGGCTCGTAAATGCAAGGGCTCAGAATATCCCTGTGTCAGCCTCGGTTTTGAAAACTAAAGCTTTGTTTTTTTCAAAGGAGATGGAGTTAGCAGACTTTAATGCGGCAAACGACTGGCTGGATACTCCTTTTTATAAATTCATAATGACGTAATTACCGAATCACAGAAACGAGGCAGCCGTTGCTGCAGTTCTTCAAAAATAAAAAAATTTCTATAGCGGACAGTGTTCCGAAAAAAAGTAAACATAAAAAACGAAGTCTTGGAAAGCAGTGTGCTACCTGGGGATATGATAGTAGAGGTTAGTTGAATTCGAGGGTAAACGTATCACAAGGGTTTGAGTTTCTTCCAGTTTCCGAAAGATCCTGGTCTTAGAAAAGTGTGGTGTAATCGTATAAAAAGAGTGGATGGAAAAGGCAATTTTAAAGATACTAATTATACTGGCTTGTGCGAGAAACATTTTGAAAAATCTGATATAATTCGTCCTCCTGGTGGCACATTAAGAAGATTAAAAAAAAGGAGCAAAACATATGCTGTTTGAAGCCATGGTGGAACAGCAGGGAAGTAAACGGAAACCTCCTGTCAACAGACTCTCTCCCCGCAAAAAAATTAGAAACACAGTGTTAGATTATGAACCTCCGTTAGAGCCATTTATAATAGATATGCCAGATGTTAGTTGTGACATGTCAAGCGAAACAGAAGAAAGTTTTTTTGACTCACAAAGCGAAATCGAAGCGTTGCGGAAGGAAAATGAACAACTTTAAAATGATTTGTTGCACAGAACTGTCTCTAAAAAATGTAAATTTGTTAAACATGTGCTTTTGTCAGACGGAGCATGTAACTTACTACACTGGTTTACCAAATGTTAAAATTTTCAAAGGCATAATAATATTTTTGAACACTGGTAACAATGGGGAAAATGTGGTATTGTGCAACAACCAACAGGTCAAAGGTGATTCACAGAGAGGGAGACCCCGAATGCTATCTCCTTTAGAAAGTTTTTATTGTTGACCCTGGTACGCATTGGAAGAAACTTCGATATTTTTCATTTATCTTATATTTTTCAAGTTTCTGAAGCTACAGTCACCAATACCGTGTTGACTTGGATAAATTATATGTACGTTAAATGTGGATCAATATGCATATGGCCTACTCGACCACAGGTAAAAGATGTAATGCCAAAATCAATGATGGAAAAATTGCGAAATGTACAGTGCGTTATTGACTGTGTCAAATTCAAAATTGCAGTGCCTACTTGACTTGTTGTCCATAAATTAATGTATTCAGATTACAAAAGTCACACTACAGTAAAAGTTCTGGTTGGTATTGCACCAGAGGGTGGCTTCACTTTTATATCATCAGCCTTCCCTGGGAGCATATCTGATAAAAATCTAGTAGCGAAAAGTGGAATATTATACCCAGAACTCTGGGAGCCTGGTGATGCGATCATGATTTTTGATAGCAGAATATGTGAATTTTTTGGTAGGACGAGATCAGTTCAGTAAAAGCGAAGTTATTCAAAGCCAACAAATTGCCGCTGAAAGAATACATGTCGAAAGAATGATACAGAGATTGAAAAAAAACTTTTCACGTATTTGATCGAGTTATTCCTGTCATGCTAGACTCTCTTAACCAGATCGTCACTGTTTGTGCAATGTGAGCAAATTTTCAAGAACCAATTTTAAAGTATAGAATGTTTTGAAAAAGAAAATCTTCACAATTATATGCATAAAAATATCCAAAAAAAAATTTACTGCTACGCAAACATAAGATATACGTCAAGGAGATGATTGTTTGTATAGCTTATTTTTGTAGTAATGTCTCAAACTCGTAAAAATCAATCCATGCAAAAAATATCAGTTTGAGGTATATTTCATATTCTACGAGGTTATGATATGTTTCAAGTAGTTAATTATATATAAAGTATCTAAAAAAATATATGTAGATATGTTTATTCCTCTAATTCCGCAATTTCGGGTAACATTTACGTGAAATAAAATTTCAAGACTCGGTGCTGCAATGTGTCCGAATATTCTGTGTAAAAGGGAAATCTGTCAATGGCTAATCCTTTCGATGTATAAAATATGAAGTCACACCATGTGCGTGTTGTTATAGCAAGTTGCATTTGTACTTGGTCATAATACGTGTGGTTTTTATTTATGGTAATTTGATTGTTTTCTTTGTTATAAACTATACACGGTTTTGGTGAAATGTGGCAAATTGTTTTTGGATCAACATACTTGTACTGTTCGCAGCATTTCACCTCCAATATAGCAATCCATCGCATATAACTTTACCACCAGGCGTAGCACCCAACACAAAATTGATGGGATCACTGACTAAACCTGATTGTTCTACAGTTATGTTGAAATTGTTCAACTTCATATATTATAATGCTGCATTGCTATGGGTTCGTAAAATTGTCCGTACTCCATTTTCATTTTCACAATCCTGTTCACCATTTTTTTACTCCCTGTCACAATGTTATGGGCTAATGTCTTCGAATATTTTTCATTTTTTCGTCCAGTTTGACCTAATTTGTTGCATAAAGATGCTGTAAATCTATTTTTGCAGTATAAAAACCAGTTTGAATCATCCGAGGTTTGTAAAGAGATGAAACAATACCATTTTTGTCTTGAACATTGTCGTTTTTTAGTTTTTTTCGATGGAGGAGACTTGATCATCATTTCCATGACAGGAACCTTTCCTATTCTATCTCTGGACTGCGGAACATTCCAGACTCAGGGCTTTGAAGTACATGCTTTAGTTGCTGGTACCATAGATAGGCCATCTACTACCACTTGGCTAAAAGTTTCATCATAGCATATGCATGTAAACATGGCTCACAACGTCCAGCTGGACACTGACAGTTCGCAAAGTCAATATTGAAGGGTTTTTTTCTCTGTGGCTATAAAAACCCATCCATTTGCGTTTTTTCAAACTAGCTGCAAATATTGTTTCGTGTTCTTTAACATATATTGTATCAGTATCTAAAAACTTCTCTTTGAGTAATTTTTAGCCACGTATAAAATGTTTCTTTATTTTTGTTGAATTTTTACAAAATGTTTCATTGACATGTTCATGATAATTTTGAATATGTTCAACTGTAAAATTTGGCATTCCTTTCAAGGATTTCGACCAACCTGTTAAATCAGTTGGGTTTGACTTATCAGCTTTGAGTTTCAAAGGGACTGTTGAAAGCATTCCCTCTTTCCACAGCGGTTTCAAAATAACTCATTTTTTCTCCCAGATTTTATCAGGTGTAGAATCTACAATTTTGGCTTGGTTTTATTTTTGAAATAACTCATAACATGAACTTGAGCGTCTTTTAAAGTTGTAATGCCTTGAAGTGTGTCTCCTCGGACTACCATCCATCTTTTTAAATGTTCGACTTTGTAAGTTGCAAGTTTTTCAAAATATATATGAATATGTCATCCTCTGTTAATATGATACTATCATGACCTAAATAAAATCAAGAGAAAACTAAGTAGAGGATAACTATATATAGTGTGCTGTGGTAGTTTTAAGTTTAAAATTTGATGTATATAATCAGCTATCTGCTAAAAATATATATAATATCAGTGTGCACAGTTTGGTAATCTCCCCTTTCTCATATACCGTTGAAATTTTAATATTAACGTGGTTACCTACTGACTTTTCTTAAAATAGTTCGTTGAAGTCTTCCACTATCATTTCATGGTCTCCGTCATTGTTTTTCATTTTACTAAACAGTTCTTGAGTTTTTATACAAACTACTGAGTCTGTGTAGAGCGTTGTTGCTATTAAAATAGCAGTTTTATTTAAGTTTTAAAAGTAATAAAGTTTGATATAACGTCTTCTCTCTTGAAAAAAAGTTCGCAAAATGGTAATTAGCAAAGTTTATCATAAAATACGGCCACACAATTATGGAGGTAATCAAATAGTCATCACAAAATACGGATAATTACAAGAAATTATTATTGAGATAATTAATTCTCCATTATTCGTTGCGCGTGATTTTTCAATTTCCCGTTTCGCTACAGATAATAAAATATAAAAGATTTGGAGCAACGGCTGCCTCGTTTTCATGATAAGGCTGAATATTGCGCAACAATTTATTAAAAAGAGTGTCGTTGAAAAAAAAGTAAAAACGTTTCATTTAAAACAATATCAGGTACTTTACATACATTTCATAAGTTCTTTGCCTAATATATCAATATGCTCTTTTTGTCCTTTAAACATTAACATACCTGGGACTTTCATGCCTTTCTCTTTGATTTACTGCTTTTTCCGTCACGCGAACCGTACATCCATGGTATTCACTGACTTATAGAAAATAGAAAAACCTTCCATTTTTTTCCTTTTTATTAAATGACAACAATAGCCTTTTTCTGTCCATAAACAGAAACAGCAAGTTTCTTCTTTTTGTTATGTGGTTCTATACAGGCATTTAAAATGTCATTTGCCTTTGGTGTCTAAATCTTTTTGTATTCGTCGAAACCCATGACAAATGATTGTAATTCAATTTCTTTTTCGCAAATAATAGGATTAGCTTATCATATGATAGATCTTCCATACTGTCTTCCACTCGTTTGTGAGAGAGAAAAAGAGAAAGAAAAAGTTTGCGTGCATTGTAAAAATCTTTTTGAAAACATTCGAATGGCATTCGAATGTTTTAATGGACGAATACATTTTATAGCTGCAGGGAATTAAAAGCATACAGTTAACTCCCCTTACCTGTTTTTTCAGGGGAAGGATAAAATGACCGAAAGAAATAAACCACCCTTATGGCGATTGTAAACAATTATGCGGAGGGCGACATATACAACGCTGATAAGTTTGGATTGTTTTTAAGCTTTGCGAAACAAAACGCTTCATTTAAAAGATTAAAAATGTACCGGATGTAAGCACAGTACAGAGAAACAGTGATCCAAAAGATGATTAATGCGATTGATAACAAGAAGAAATTACCTGAAATTTCTCTGTTGGATGCAATGAAGAGCTTGTGTTATCTTGGGATATGGTTACAGAGAAAATCAAAATTGCTTTAAAAAACAGACTTTTGTGAGGATGATGACAACACATTAGCATCTAACGACCCGTTTCATGCACTTAATGATAACCTCCATCAAATGAGTAAAAGGGATGAAAATTTCAAAGATTTGTCTGATGTCGCTTTTTTCGATGACGCAGTTCACGTAACTCAAGCTTTTTTTGTATGATGAAGAAATCTTGTCAATTGTCTAGTACACAATGTCGAAGAAATTTAAGACGAGGAAGATATAAGCCAACTACATCTCAACTGCGCGATGCAATTGATACCTTGATGAATTACTCCATGATGATTGACACTACAGAGCTAAAAACACTTACAATCAAAGCTTCATAAATTGTTGAGAAACATGTACTTACTCAATTTGAACAGGCTAAAATTAACTGACGTTTTCCGCTTATAATTCATATAACTTTAGTCTTGTGTCCTTATTTAAGATATCTCTAAGTCTCTCAAAAAACTTCTCAATAACTGGGACAAATTGAGCTATTTAATGAAAATCCTACCTATGAGGACATTCGCTTAAGTAGGACGCCCTCTAAGTAATACATTTTTCATCCGTCCCTTGAGTGTCCCACTTAACGAGAGTATACTGTATTTCTAAACTCCAATCAGAAGGGACTTTCAATATTTTTGCTCGACTCACAAATTTTTTGAAAGATTGATAATATACATAAGGAGTCGGTTCCGCCAATGATGCATTTGCTTTTTTATTTTCGATATTTTTGGCGAAGTGAAACAATAAATTGACATATATAGTTAGCAGTGACTTGTGTAATTTCATTTAATAGTCTACTTTATTGTGATTAAATTTTGCGTGTTATAAGTCCATCCGCAAAATTTGATCACAATATATGCTTAGATGCAAAACCTTTAGAGGGTTGGACCTCTACATTTTACTACCGTTTGTCATTAGACAAGTATTATCATTACAGCCATCTGTTTTGTCACCTCATCATCAATCAGTATGTATATCCAAAACTTGCTTCTGTACCATCTATGAGTTTATTTGTATCTACTTACCTTGATGAAGGAATTCTTTTGTTTGTAAAGTTCAATGTTTGGTGCTGAAGCAAGGATTAGCGTTCTCTTTTCATCTAAAAAACACAACAACAGTTTTTTCAGTCATGTGTAACTTTATTATTTTCTTGAAACTTTTTTAATAACATTGTTAAATCATACTTACGTTATATTATCTGACTCACTAGGAAGTGCTTAGCACAGATATATCAATTTCGTTTGTCTCTGAAATCCCTTAATAGCATGTCCATCTCTCGATCTCTCTTGATGACATTGATCAGTTTTTTCTCCCGTTGCTTCGCACAGATAGATCAATTTCGTTTGTCTCTGAGATCCCTTAATAGCATGTCCATCTCTCGATCTCTCTTGATAACACTGATCAGTTTTTTCTCCCGTTAATCCACGGAGGGGAAAAACTGTGCGCATGCGCTGCCTCTCTGGCATTTTTTTTCCTCGCGTGGTCAATTCATGATGGCGGCGACGAACTTGAGGGCTGTTATTGTGTTAAAAATAATAATAATAATAATTTTTAAGCCTCCCTTAAGCATTATTTTATTTTAGTAGGGTAGGTGTTGGACCATCCAGAAAATCAAAATTGATTTGTTCGATCGCACGCTTACTTCGTGTCAACATGTGTGGGTGTTTTTTTTTACTATGTGAAGTTGGGTGCTAGTTAAAGAAGACGCTTCCTCTTTCTGTACGCAAAGTTCCGCCTCGAAAATAACTTTTTTTCAAAGCTGATGGATTGCTGCCTCCAAAAACTTTAATGTATAATGTATGTAAGGTAAATTTGCGGCTGATATTCATGTCAGACATTAAAACTACCCTACCTATCGGGTCAAGTTCCGTTCCGGTTCTGTTAATTATTAGCTGAATATTGCAGTCCTCAGCGAAACGAACCATTTCAGTCACATGGTTCGTTTTGTTGTGGTGTACGTTCTTGCTAGCTATACAAAACTGATTTTTGTTATTTAAAACGTACCTTTCGTATTGAAATAATGTCCTCAATTGCTAATCAATCAGAAATAATAACTGAAAATGTTGATTTATTTAACGAAGCAGTACCTGAAACACCAACACCAACTTCCTATACCACAGAGATTGGAAATGTGCTTGTCTCACAGCAGGACCATGGTTAGTAATTATGTTTACACGTTTAGCTGATTTTAAGATTTTAAAACACCACTGAAGGAACAACTTATAGCTAGCTAGGTGCTGCATCTTTAATCCATATACTGGGGGGAAGTCGGTAGACAGGTAGCTAGCTTGCTGGGCATTAAGTTGCTATTAATACGTGACAGCTGTTGTTGCAGCGTGACGCCATATAGCTAGTTGTTTTGCTTTGTGTCTAGAAAAAATGCCCACGCATGCATGCATAAAGAACAGGCCGCAACAATCGAAGAAATAAAGTTTGAAATAATTACCTTGAAATAATTAAAACCTGCTTTTTTAAAATGATAATAGTTCCAGCTAATTCCAGCTCCTCTTCGATCTTTCTTTTATTCCTTTAAATCTATAAATTAGAGTAAATAGTCAATTTTCCTTAGGTGGTCCTTCTTCCATTGCCTGTCGATATCCGAACGCAATACAGAACTTTGTAAACATTTGCAACTCATCTATAGCTACAATCGTTGCCAAAAGTGTTGAGACACTTTTTGAAATTTGAATTATTTCCACACTTTCACCCCCGAACCCCCCAGACAATGTTGCACTCAGGTTTTTTGAAGACAGAAGTTTGCTGCTATGACTCTCCAACATTGTGTAAAGGGGGGAGGGGATAAAAAGAGTCGTAATTCTGTATTTATTGCCTTTTCTGCCACTAATGTTAAGCTTGGTTACGGACTGTTTATTGCTGCGATACATGTTGACATATTAAATACAGCTGTACCTTGAAACATTTTTGGCGTAAAAAAGTTTGCTAAAATGGTTTCTCATAAGCAGATGAATGGTTTTTAAAGTGCAAATGTTAAGCAGGCGAACCAGCAAACAAACCTTATAAGAGCAGACTGTGATGGTAAAGTGCTATGGTAAAGTGTATACAGTTTACCGCACAGTTTACCGTACAAATTAAGTGGTGTACAACCTACAATGCAGAATATATAATTAAAAAAAGGTGCTTTGACATGCTTTCTAATACAGGGAATGGAACCAATACAAAATAACTTCTTAAACTCCTCCGTATAGGAAAATGTCAACAGTTTACCATTTTAACTGCTTATAAGAAGTAATACTTATATTCTCTATTAATAAAAAAAACGGTAAACTGTGCGGATTTTTCACATAAAAAGGCATTACCATGCTAATTTTAATTTTGAAATGTTGCGAACTATCTGTTAAAAGGTGACATAGTGTTTTATAGGAATTATTACCAGTAAAACAGTTTTTATGCATGGATACGTAGCGGTAAACTGTACGGTAAACTGTAACAGTTTACCATCAGCACTTTCCCATATTAGAATAATTTTAAAACGGACTGTTTTTTTTAGACCCAGTTATTGGTAATGACAATGGCCCTTGAAACGACACTCTGCAAAGCATCCGTCACACAAAAAGGTGAGGTGCTAACCCATTTTCAGTGCAGTTTCCATCCAGCAAACGCCTTTGGAGACTGACGGCGCATTACCTTGTGCGAAGGTTTTATCGACTCGGGCGTGTTTATTAAATGTACCAATGGAGTTTGGAGTGCGCCTGACACTACATTTTTATGTTCGTTGGTACTAAATATTATAAAGTTGTTTAATTCTTTGGAAAAAGTTGATTTTGAGCCTTTTGAATGGTGTAAACAGTGTCAAAATGCTCTTATTTGGCATTTTTTATGACGTTTTTTATATTTAAATGTTATGGGCACCATTATGAAACCAATATAAAGTTTTTCATCAGGTGTATTTATTTTTGGTCTCATGCATTAGCTCTCCAAATATTATGTATTGGTTGTGCACAATCTCACCGGTAGTTGATCCCGGTTAGGTGACCTTTCTCATGAAATTAATATTTTTAGACACAATCGTTGCCAAAAGTGTTGAGACACTTTTTGAAATTTGAATTATTTCCACACTTTCACCCCCGCACCCCCTCACCCCCCAGACAATGTTGCACTCAGGTTTTTTGAAGACAGAAGTTTGCTGCTATGACTCTCCAACATTGTGTAAAGGGGGGAGGGGATAAAAAGAGTCGTAATTCTGTATTTATTGCCTTTTCTGCCACTAATGGTCAGTTTTTGCATTTGTCTCAACTACTTTTGGCAACGATTTTAGCTAGCTAGGATTAACCGACTTGTAATCAGGGGACCTTGCAAACGGGGTGAATAAAGGGGTGGGTGTGGGGCAATTCTGTATTTTTCCATGACGGACTTCATTTGACAATAGTGTCAACAAATCTGTGTATGCATGTAACATTATACGTCAGAGGGTTAAATCATAAAGGCACCTTGGACCATGTTTGATTTTCCTTAATTTTGTTTTTTCTAGACACTGATGTATCAAATGTACCTTCAAGATGTCCCATTGTATATGAGTTCTTAGGCAGCATGCAGTGAAGTTATTAAGTTAAAAAAACAAAGTATTGTGTTTAGCTTCTTGGAATTCAACAGCAACTTGGCTACCATTCTTTTGTTGTTTATGCAAAACATGTATCAAGCAACAACAGCTTTATATTTGACTTGTATGCAACGCCTGGCTTTACTGAAACATTCATTGGTACGCGGAGCTCAAGAACTGTTTATGGAAAACCATATTTCAACTAGTTCAGCAGGAATTGAAGCGAGGTAATTTTGAAATTTTTTTAAAGGAATATCTGAAAACTTGACAAGACTTGTGTATATGATGTCATCTTGAACTAGATGATGTCATCAAACTTTTTTAATCCAAATGAGCTTACAAACATTTGTGCCACGTTTTGTGGTAACATGATGTCTCCTTTCTCTCCCCCCCCCCCCCCCATGATGTTTCTAAATCTAAGTTTTGGTTAATATTAAGCCTCAATGTTTATGTAAACCTAAATCAATGTAGGTAAATAAGTAATCAAGTGTAATAAACTTGATCATAACTTCTTTCTTTTAATGATTTACCTGTTATTTAGATATCATGACTCAGAATGCCAATAGTGAAGAAGCAGAGTCCAGTAGAGAAGTTATCATATCATATGTTATCATATCGGGGAGCAGGGTGCAGATGTGTTCTGGTCAAAAAGGAGGAAGTGAGGCTGCAATCCATTCAATGAGGAAAGCGTTTGAAAGTGAAGGAGCTGAGGCGGTGATACTAGTAGATGCCGCTAATGCTTTCAATAACATTAATAGGAAAGCTCTTCTTCACAATGTGCAAATATTGTGTCCAGAGTTCTCAAATTATGTCGTCAATTGTTATCGTGTGCCTGCCAGATTGTTTGTCATTGGTGGAATTGAACTCCGCTCTAATAAAGGGACCACCCAAGGAGACCCAATTGGCATGGCAGTTTATGCTATGGGAATTACACCACTCCTTAACATCATGTTGTCAACAATTGCTGATGTTCCAGATCAAATGGCAGCATTTGCGGACGATACTACATCAACAGGAAAATTGCGATCATTGAAGCAATGGTGGATCAATATTACAACAATCGGTCCACACTTTGGATACTTTCCCCAGCCAATGAAATCATGGCTAATTGTAAAAGAGGAACACTTTGATCTTGCCAAAACAGTGTTTGAAGGCACAAATATACAAATATCCAAAGATGGTGAGAGACATCTTGGCGCCGCTATTGGAAGTAAAACAGCCAAAGATCAATACTGCAAAAAGAGGGTCAAAACCTGGTCTGATGAATTGACCTTGCTGACACAGATTGCAGTCACCCAGCCACAGACGGCATATGCATGTTATGTGAGTGGCTTTCAGCATCGCTACTCATACTTCATTCGAACGATACCTCAAATGGAAGATTACCTCCAACCAATTGAAGATATTTTGAGACATCAATTTATTCTAGCCATCACTGGTGGGAAAGTCATAAACGACACAAAAAGAGATCTTCTGTCCCTCCCGCCTCGGATGGGCGGACTTGGTCTTAAAAATGTCTGTGAAATTGCACCGATCGAGCACGAGAATTCAAAGCAGTTTATATTTCAACTTCAGAATCAGATACTTGGCACCACTGAAAATGGGGAAATAAAATCAATTGCAATGATTAAAAGTGAGAAGAACCAACGAAATAAAGAGAAACTGGTGCGAGTCAGAGCCGAGTTTAATGAAGATCAAAAGAGAAAGAACGACTCCAATTGCCTAGTCGGTTCTTCAAACTGGTTAACAAATTTTCCCATCAAAGAGCTTCCGTACGATCTCAACAAAGAGCAGTTCCAGGATGCACTGCGTATTCGATATAACTGGACCCTTCCTCGATTACCCACTGAATGTGTCTGGAAGCAGTTTTGATGTTTCACATGCGCTGTCCTGTAAGAAAGGAGGGTTTGTGACATTAAGACATAATGAGATTCGCGACATAACAGCAAAGCTACTTGATGAGGTATGTGTCAATGTTCGAAGCGAACCAAGCTTTATGGCTCTAGATGGCGAGCAGTTTCAATATCGTACTGCCAATCGCAGCAGAGAAGCACCTTTAGACATCAGTGCTACTGGGTTCTGGATTCCTGGGCAAAGAGCATTTTTCGATATAAGGGTCTTTGACCTAAGTGCTCGAAGATACAGGGGTCTGGAGCTCAGCAAGTGCTTCAAAAGGAATGAAGATGAAAAGAAACGCCATTATAACGAGCGAGTAAACACTGTGGAATATGGGACGGGTCCCCTTGTCTTCTCAACAAATGGAGGAATGGGTCGTGAGTGTGGAGCATTTTACAAACGACTATCAGAGATGATTGCTGAAAAGCGGGATGTCACAGTCCAACAATCGACCAACTTCATAAGGTCGAATATGTCATTCAGTTTGTTAAGATCAATTTTACTATGCATCAGAGGCGCACGCTAATTGTGGAGTAGGGAACCTGCAACAATCAATGACATTGAACTCTCCAATTCTCTTTCAAGGATTGTAGGCAGCGATTAATCAATAAACTATTCTGTGAAGAGATTTTAAAATTCAAAAACAATCAAAACACTCGAACAATCAGAATAAATAGAAAGTAGTAATAAAAAGTTGTGGAGTTGTGTCGGAGAAGGTTGAAAGTGAAGTGGTTTGTGATTGAGTTGTGTTTGAGAAGGTTGAAAGTGAAGTGGTTTGTTGGGGAGTTGTGTCGGAGAAGGTTGAACGTGAAGTGGTTTGTGATTGAGTTGTGTCGGAGAAGGTTGAAAGTGAAGTGGTTTGTGATTGAGTTGTGTCGGAGAAGGTTGAAAGTGAAGTGGTTTGTGATTGAGTTGTGTCGGAGAAGGTTGAAAGTGAAGTGGTTTGTGATTGAGTTGTGTCGGAGAAGGTTGAAAGTGAAGTGGTTTGTTGGGGAGTTGTGTCGGAGAAGGTTGAAAGTGAAGTGGTTTGTGATTGAGTTGTGTCGGAGAAGGTTGAAAGTGAAGTGGTTTGTTGGGGAGTTGTGTCGGAGAAGGTTGAACGTGAAGTGGTTTGTGAGGGAGTTGTGTGGGAGATGGTTGAAAGTGAAGTGGTTTGTGAGGGAGATTTGTCGGAGAAGGTTGAAAGTGAAGTGGTTTGTGATTGAGTTGTGTCGGAGAAGGTTGAAAGTGAAGTGGTTTGTTGGGGAGTTGTGTCGGAGAAGGTTGAACGTGAAGTGGTTTGTGAGGGAGTTGTGTGGGAGATGGTTGAAAGTGAAGTGGTTTGTGAGGGAGATTTGTCGGAGAAGGTTGAAAGTGAAGTGGTTTGTGAGGAGGTATGGGAAGAAAAAGAAGAAAAGACTGCGAATTCGAAAAACAATGAAGAGGAGCGAAGAATCTCTAACAATGAAATTGTGGTTGTTTCGAAAGTCAACGTTAGCAAAGATCACATTCTAGGAGTTTATTGTGACGATCCTGAAAATTATTGGCTTTTTAAAGTTAATAAAGTGAATAAAAAAGTTATTCACGGAAAATGGTTGTGTGGTGATATTGAAACTAACGAAAACCTTTGTTTTTTTATCGTGTACCCTGGAAAAATATCATTTAATAACGTTATATTAATATGAAGCAGCATCTAAATGGAAAATTACGATTGAGTGAAGGACAGCATGTATTTTTAAAAATTAATATAAGATCCGTTTCTTGAGCTTTAATATATATATCATATCAAAATTTGCGTATTTCTTTTCTTTTTTAATTACATGGTGAATCACTTTAAAAGTGATTTCCACATATACACTGATAAACTCGAGAAAATATGGTTTTTTTCTTTACGCTAGTGCAAAAAGAGAGGTGTAAATAAATCATTCATACATTTAGCGAAATTTACCCTTTGCCGCAACCGCAGCAACCCCTCACGTAGAAAATTTCCCACATTTTTTTCGACAACGCAACACGCAGATTTCGGACATGACTTGGTTCAACAGGCGTATTTATGTCCGTTATTTACCGGTGTGTTGGGGGCCGTGGTTGTTATTTAAAGTCCCCTACTCGAGAACAAGACGCAGATTTTTAAAAGGACTTAGGTGGCGTTTGCATGAGAGTTTCGCTTCGCCGTAATGAAGTGAAATCACTTGTCTTCGTTGACAAGCTTCTTCAGTATACCCCACAGGTGAAACAAGTGCAACTGCGCATGTATAGCAACCTCGAGCCTTGGTTATTTTATGATATTTTGACGGGACGGCACTGTACTATTAGGGTGTAGAAGAGCCCTGAAGACAAGGTTGCATGTAAAGTAATCGTATGGTCGGCCTAAATTTTACTTAACATCAGGCGAAATGAATCCGTCTTAGTGCACTGGGTAGCGTATTTATATGTCCGTTGCTTTAACAGAAGAAATTAAATCTATCAAATCGCAAAAATATTTGAAATTCTTGAACACGATGATCTTTAAATAATGTATTTATGTTGCAGTGCAATGATATATATATTATATTCTTGAAATTATTTTCCTTTTTAAAAAATGCAAAATTGAAGTATTTATCTTTCGTAAGAAAATGGTCCAATCGCAAAAATTAGTTCCGCAAAAAAATAAAAATATTTTAGGCCTGCTAATCCGAAGTCAAGCAATTCGCGCAATATGGGCTAGTTGAAATAATAAAGAAAATGTTCTAAATTGCATTAAGTCATTTAAGTCCGTTCTATCCAGTGGGCATGGCATTCGGCATGATCTAACAAGTTGATGTACATTCGTCTAATCATTATAAAATTTATGATGACGCTTAAATAAGCAGCCAAGTGTAGCTCCTACCCCGAATACATCTGTATGTTGAGTCAAAGGAAACCCCAAAAGTTGCTCTGGTGAGGCAAGCCTATTGTTGGTACGTTTCATATGCAATTCCTCTGTAAATTGCTCATATGGAACTTTGTACAATCAATACATTCAATCTTATTTTAACATCCAAAATCAATTAATTTTAAAGCTAATGGGTCTCTAGAAATCAAAATATTATTTGGCTTTATGTCTCCATGAAAAATCTTTACCTTGTCATGTAGATGTTGAACTGCATATACCAAATGCAAGGATAGTTTAAAAGATATTGAAAGAGACATTGTGTTAGCACGTATATTATAGTCCAATGTACTTCTTACTGGTAAAAGTTCTTCTCCAAAATAACTGGTTACTAACTTGAAAGGTGAATTTTCAAATGCAATACCAATTAGAAATGGGAAATATCTACTTGCTGGAATTGAAGTAATCATGATGGCTTCATGCAACACATCCATTTTGGTTATGATATATTTATATGTTTTTATACAAACTTTAGTTGAGTTGTAGCTGCCAACATATGTTGAGCAGATACTACCATGCATTATATGTTTTTGTACTTTTATCAATTTACTGCTTAAATTCATCGATATTGGTAGTTGTGAGACTTGAACAATGGAATCGGTACATTGAACTCTGTCTAAAAAAAAGACAAATAACATACATCTAGTGTTTAGACTGGTAAAAACGCAATTCATACAAATTATAATATCAACAGTAACAATGCCAACACATATGTACACAAGAACATACCAACAGAATGACTTGTCACCTCTTGACCTTTCAGTTGGATGTTATGGTAGTAAACAATACTATTTCTATTTCTCTTTTCCAGCAAAGGGAATGCCTTTCTCATCAACATTCCAAATTCTATATTGGAGGTTTTTGGGAAGAATTTAATATATCTTTCCAATATAAGTGAAACTTTCACCACTGATCCTTTTTGAACATGCAAAGTTCGTGTAAACTATAAAAGAAAATGTGATCAAAATACAATGATCAAAGCTGCTGGCAGCAACAGGTAGCTTTAGCTCTAACTGGTTGTTTACAGAGCCAAACTTGAAATGGATAATGTACAGGTATTTATAGGTCTGTCGTAATAAGCGAGGTATCTTAAAGCAGGTAGGCGAGGCAAGTCTCCTATCCTGTATTGGTCAATATTGTTTCGAGTAAAGTTCCCTTATATGTGATCCTAAGAACATTAGTAACTACGAGGCAACAGAGTCATTACTGCAGTCACCACAATTAACAGGAGCTAAATGTTCATTTAGCTCCATTTAATTGTTCGGATTCCTCAGTAATAACACATCATAATAGTAGAGAACATTGTATTATGAAATAAATTTATACAACATCCTTCGCATTCGAACGCAATTGTATATTTGGGGCATGGATCGGGATGCCAGGCAATAAGATTAAACAATAACAGGCAGGACAGATACATGTGCAGATACAAATCATCATAATGCACTTCAATGGTACGACAAGCTTGAATGTCCCCCACGGCATTTTATCACAATTTCATCATACGCACTTCAATGGTACGACAAGCTTGAATGTCTCCCACGGCATATCTCATTATTCTCTTTGTCATAATGCACTTCAATGGTATGACAAGCTTGAATGTCTCCCACGGCATTTCATCATAATTTCATCATAATGCACTTCAATGGTACGACAAGCTTGAATGTCTCCCACGGCATTTCATCATATGCACTTCAATGGTACTACAAGCTTGAAAGTCTCCCACGGCATATCTCATTATCTCTTCGTCATAATGCACTTTATGGTATGACACACTCACAATGACATGTACATCTTGGCTGCACTGCAATTGTGAATGTCTCCCACGGCATTACTTCCTCATATCTCATTATTCTCTTCTATACTTCAATATAAATAATAATATTATAAATTAATAATAGCATACAGTAATAATATCAAGGAATGATAAAATCAAGAGGCCATACACGTGTATCTGTCCAAATTTTTGGCTGACTTAGGAAGCCCGACATCCCCAAATTGGCCCCAAATTGGCACAGGCATAACACAGGAAAGTCGAATTATTTAAGTGAGAATACTATGTTTCCATATAATCCACAACGATATATACACAAAAAGTGCAACTCAACTACAAAATGTTAAGTGTTATAAATGTTATGCAAAACGTATATCCCACAACTTGGGCACGTCTTGTAGGTTAGCCATGTTTAAACACCAATTCTTAAGAACTCTGTCTGAGAGAATCTTAATTGCGGAATCTGGTATCCCACAGGACGCTGCTGCCGATGCCCCACCAATTCTGAAACTATGTGTATTGAGGTCAAGGCTGTCTGTAACACTAATTTTAAAAAAAGCACAAACCAATTTCCTTGTGACGAATTCTCCCGTGGATAGGACAAACCAGGGACCACAGGTACCTCTGTACACAGGATACTGGGAGAACGCTGCCACTGGGCACATGCTCCCGCCAATTCGCCCAAAACGAATTTTTTATGTTTTCCGAAAGGGGTCAGTCTTGGAGCTTTTAATTGTCATGTTAAGGGTACCATTACACGAAGAGAGGCAAAAATCAGATGGAGATAGGTGAGTTTTTGAATCAAATGTTGTTTTTGATGGACAAACATACTCTGATACTCTTAGAAGGCCAAAACATGCAAACAAAAGTAGGCATTTCCACATAGCTTTATCAGAAGATGTAAATCTGGATTTATTAACATTTCTTGTAAGTGGGATGGTGTGATCTCTGTCGTGTAATGGTATTTTCTGTTCGCCGAATTCCCCTCGACACGTAAAATAGTATACCCATGTCTGAAATTTTTTCTGTGAAGCCGGAAACTAAGCTTTGGTATTGTATACCACACAAGTACACTTTGATTGTAGCGTATTTAACACGAGCGGACATAAAGGTGAAATACAATTGGAGTCGTAATTCAACTAGCGGGAACATCGGAAAACGAAATTGATTGCAAAACATTCTATAAGAATTCAGTCCAGCTCGGTAAGTAAGTCTGGTGTGAAAGCGCAGCATCAAGAAAATAATTCATGGTTACTCTAAGAGGTCCAGGATTAACGGCGAAAGAGGGGTGGGATGCGGCTCGGCGTATGTACACTGCTTCTTGAACTGGTTGACCTGTAAACGGGAGAGTAAATCAGCGTAAGTATTTGACTTTCCATAAATATGATGCATTAGAATATTTATGTTATGGTTAGCAATGAAGAAAAACAGCAACCGCAAAAGCCTCATGATATTCTTGCAGTTACAACGTTTTCCATATGTGCACAATGGCTTCATTGTCTGTGTTGATAGGAATTTTGCCTGTGATAAAGTCGTCAAGGTAGTGAAGGAGATGTTGAATAAATGCTATGTACTGGAGAATCCAGTGTAGCAAATCCGCGAAATGATTGAACGTAAATGGTGAGGACCTACCCCCAAAGGGAAGTACAACGTTAAAAAAACATCGTCCTTTCCATCTATATCATAGTAGGTGCCAATCATCCTGGTGGACTGGGCATAATCGAAATGCATGTTTAATATCCAGCTTGGCCAAAAAGCAATTACATCCAAGAAGACATACCATGTCAATAGCATCATCAAAGGAAGAGTAGCTAACTGAGTAGTCTTCCTTAGAAATTCCATCATTAACAGAAAATCCATGTGGGGAGGAGAGATATAAAACTACCCGAATAGTACCATCATTTTTAGGTGCTGCTCCCAACGGGGAGCAATGAAAATTAGCAATAGGGGAGTAACCAAAGGGCCCTACTGTATGACCACGATTCAATTCTTTTAAAATAGCCTCATCCACTTTATGTGAGTTCTCACAGAAGGATTTGTTATTAGTTGTTGCTGACACAAGCGTACCTTGGTGAAAATCTAATTTAAAACTGTGGGTAAACCCTGAAAGAACAAAATAAACCAAAACCCGGTTGGGGTGGGAAACTAGTAATTTGCTTAATAACGCAACATTTTATTTTCATTTTCATTTTTTTTAATTGTTCGGATTCCTCAGTAATAACACATCATAATAGTAGAGAACATTGTATTATGAAATAAATTTATACAACATCCTTCGCATTGGAACGCAATTGTATATTTGGGAACAGCGATTTTCTGGGTGACTTTTGAAACATGCTCTGCATTTGTGTGGGAAGGGGCAGTTGTTCCTGCAGAGTAAGCCTTTCTTGAACCTCCAGCAGGTGGGCCGAGAGCCAGGTAACAACCTGACCCTTTGGTAGGAGCCTTCTGGGATATTCTGGTGGGAGGCATTCCGAAACGACTCGGATCCACCACCGCCTATACCATAAGAAACCTTCCTGGGACAATCATTAGAAAAATGTCCCCTCTGACCACAAGAAAAACAGGAACAAGTGGTGCGTGTGGAAACGGAGTGAAGAGGCTGTTTAGGTAATGCAGGAGCCCCCTCTGCCCCCCCCCCCCCCCCCCCGCAAGTGCTGTGTAACAAGCAGGTCATCTAGTTGGTCCCATCGACGAGAAGGATCGTTTGCCAGTTGTAACGGATGCAGTCGGTCAAAAGCACATACGGCTGGGAACATGTATTGGTTGGCAAATTGAGCAATGAGTGCCTGGTAGGTAACCAATTCAGAAGCAAGGTGTGGGAAAAAATAGAGAAGACAACGTAAGTAGTTACTCCACGCCAAGCACCAGGAGGAAAAATCTTTAACCCTAGCCTCACCTCACCTTCCTACTTAAAGAAATTTGTGGAACGCCCTCTGCCGTCCTTATGTTTAAGTCATACTCACCTTCAACTTCTGGTAGGGAAACCGAGTTTAAGGCAGGGTGCAGGAATAAGTCTAGATTGACGTACTCCGATAGCTTAATTTTATCAAGAACAGCCTTAGGAACAGCAGGGAGGTATGGCAAAGGAAATTGCGCAGACAAAACACCAGAAGAAAAAGGAGCCTCAGTGCGCTCAGTGACTGTCAGTGGGGCATCCTCAGCCAGCGCCGCCATGTCCATGTCAACATGGGTAGGAACAGGGTCCAATTAACCGGCGGGCCAAAGGCGAGAGCGAGAAGACAACAAAGATGGCGCGCGATTGGCGCTGCCCAGACGACGTGCCCTGTTGAACAAAACTTACGTGGTTTGCCTCTACTTGGCTGTTAATTTCTGTTCTCACAAAGTCGAATAAGTCCTTTTTTAAACTTTAAAAATTGTCCTTTATGAACGATAGGTGCTTTTTGGATGCTTTGGTCACTCTACTTGCTACGTTTTTGTGTAACTGACGTACTTCATTGTCAGAGGCATTGCTGCTTACGTCGGCGTCGTCGGATGACACGTGTGTTTCCCCATGACTTTCTGGGACACCACCGTCTTCAACTTCAGCGGGGTGGAGGACTCAAAATGGGCCATTAAAAGTTGTATAATTTCTGAGATGGCTTTCCTTTTTGTATGTATGTTAAGCGAGTTTGCTAGGAGAAGTAGTGCTTCCTTCCCCATGGATGCCCACTGGTCAGCTGTGCGCATGTGAGGCTCTATGTCAAATAACGGTACATCAACAAATTCCTTACCAGATGGATGAAGATCCCTGTGCACTAGGTCTGCTGCAGCTTGATAATTTTGAGCCTTTTCTAATGACTTGTTTATTTTTAGGTGCCATTATTTTTACAAAGCCAAACTCGAAATGGACAATGTAATCTTTAGCTCTAACTGGTTAAATCTTTAGCTCTAACTGGTTGTTTACAGATATATAATACTTTTAGGTAAATCTTTTCAGCATGATGTAAATGTTTCTATTTTGTGTTGAAAACAATGTATTGCACATGCACACACACACAGGGGGAGAAAATTTAAACAACAAACTGCCACAATTGAACTACACATTTTTTTTTTAAAAATCACCAATTTTAGTGAAGTTTACTTTGAGACTGGATTTTTTTATTACGGTAAATTTACGGTGGTCTGTTGTTTCTATTTTCTACCTAGCTATACGAGAATGCGTGCACGCATGTCCATTGTTCTCAATTCAAAATCAAAACATTATGTGCCACAGAAAGTTTTATTTTCTATGGACAAGTTCTTGCATGAGGTCATTTGTTTACTTTTTAGCAGCAAGCTCTTTGGCAACTATCCATCTATATATAGCTAGCCAGCTATTAAATAATTATTATGTAAAAAAAACCTGCCAACATAGGAAAACAATCATGGCTTACTGTAAATATTGATGTTGTCATATTCTTTGGCCAGCTAGCTATAGCTAGCCAGCTAAATACTTTTCTCTTACACAAAACGTTTCCTGAGCTTTTGAACGTTCATGGTTCTGCCTGCTGGTGAATAGTTGAGTTCAGAGTTAGTATGCATGCTATTGGTTTGAATCAAGATAGGATAAAAGGTAACAGAAAATCGACAACAGAAAGTCCAGTCTGAAATATTAACAAGTACTCACAGTTCAATATTCTGAGTCAATATCTTGTCCGCCATTTAAAATTTAAAGCATGTGCCAAAAAAGGGAATGCTTTGTTTTGTTTTCGATATCGCCCGATAAAAATAAAGTTTTCGCATTTATAGTCCCTGCAAATCAAAAAGTAGACGCAATTTCAAAAAAAAAAATGATAGCATTAACGGTTCTTCCAAGACTTTGGTCTCAATTACCATCAGAGTCCTCTTTGTCATCTCCTCTAGTAAAGTCTATAGTCCTAAATATGTCACTACTGAATCGCTCTCGTTCACCAATTGATCCTTCCAATTTTTTACGAGCACTGCAAAACAGAATGCATGTTCTTAACAATAACGCGTTTTATCACAATCACCAACACGATGTGCCCGAGATCCTTCAAATTGTTTTTGACGAACTTATTGGATCTTCCCCTTTGGTTGACAATCTACTGTCTGTAACTGTGACCACAACAACGTCATGCAACTCCTGTTGTTTCTCCACTTCCAGGGAACAAAAGGATTCAATTTTAATTTTACCAACGTGTAAGTCAATAGCAGACTCTTTTAACAAATTTTTAGAACCTCAGGAACTTCTAGGTGACGACAAGTGGTTCTGCCCCCAGTGTTCATCGCATCAAGAGGCTACAATTGAAACTCAGATTTCTAATTGTGGCGACTTCCTTGTTGTACAATTGTTAAGGTACACATTAGTAAATGGGTCTTCTTTTAAAGACAACAAGTTAGTCAATTGCTTGCCTAAAAAACATCATGTCTTACAGGTACCATCTCACCCAACTGACGATGTGTCTTTCAACAACAAGTACAACTTGGTTGCTACCATTAACCACTCAGGTACATTAAAAGCAGGTCATTACTGGGCCTTCATTAAGGACCAACAAAACACCTGGTTCAAATGCAACGATCGATGTATTTCTCAAGTAGTCACTTTCCACTTGAATAATTCTTCGTCATACATACTTTTCTTTTCCAGAAGTTAGCTTATTTGTATGTCACACAACAAATGGGGGAGGGAATCCATGACCCTAGCGGTTTTATTTACCCCAGCTGATTTATGTTGGTCAGTGCACCGTGAAACCGGAGTTTG
This sequence comes from Hydractinia echinata, assembly GCA_030067915.1. Lineage (NCBI taxonomy): Eukaryota > Metazoa > Cnidaria > Hydrozoa > Anthoathecata > Hydractiniidae > Hydractinia > Hydractinia echinata. The sequence goes on along the minus strand of JASGCC010000013.1, from coordinate 2,317,543 downwards.
CTCACTCCTCTCTTTGTATAGAGACACTGTAAGAAGCACAGCAAGGGGGCTTGCCATCATATCTTGTCTTTGGGCTTGACGATCCCACTTATTACCCCAGTCCAGTAGGGAGGCAGAGTTTGCTCACTTTGCTTTCAGGATTGACAATCCTGCTGCCCTTAGTCATTTTAGAAGAAGCTTTGCAATGGGGTTAGATTTTCTTATCTGGTCTTCGTGGTGTTACGCCCTCGCATATTACCCCAGTTACGACAGGCTGGTACTGTCATTAGGCAGGTCCACAGCAACAATTATCTGTGTAAGGCGGAGTGTTGGAGCTCCGTAACACATGTGGAAAGCTACAGCCAGGGTCACAAGTCCTGGCGCACAGATAGTTGTTTGCTTTAACTTAAACACGTTCCGTTTAGAATAATTTTAAATTTATCCGTTTAAGGATATTCACGTTATGATAATTTTTATTTATCTCATTTGTACCTATTCAATTCATTTTGAATTGCTTTAATATTTGTTGTTTTGTGTTGTGTTCTGTCGCTGTTGTATTTTTCTGCCTCTTTACGGTCAATGTTTTTAGGAAATCCTTGCAAAAAGGGGGATTTTGCTTTTTTGAAAAATCTTTAGAGGGTTGCAACCTCTAACTATAGTAGAACCAGCTGTCATTAGACAAGAAATATCATTACAGCTAGCTGTTTTGTCACCTCATCATCAATTTGAGAAGTAAGAAATATGACAAATTATGCTAGTAATTTTAAACAGAAGCATCATCTAAACATAGTATCGATAATACCGTTCTGGTTCGATTTGAGTATCGATGGGGTATTGGTGAAAATTAAAGAATACCTAGGTACCATATCTCCTACGGAGAAAAAAAAACAGAAAGCTGAGTACAAAGTTTGGTTAAAACCTTCGAGGAAACCAGAGAAAACAGTTTGAATTAAAATCGGGGCACATTTGATAACTCGAACATTTTGACACTTCGTTATGGTGCAAAGTTTGCAAGTACAATTTGAAATTAGGAAGAACAAGAAAAAAGTTGGTGATATTTCTTAACTTAAAAATTAATTTAATTTTCAAAAAGAATATTAATACCTTTCAGATATTTGTCTACAATTCCCTATGCAGTTCGGGTTAACTCATGAGACCACTAACTCATGTGTGTGGATTAACTTTAGAACAAGATTCACAATTAGAAATCATATTTCACACATTTTTGGACTGGTTTGAGTTAAATTTGTGACATCAAGTGTGTGGATTAACTTTAGAACGAGATTCGCACTTAAAAATAAAATTTTACATTTTTGGACTGGTTCGAGTTGAATTTGTGACATCAAGTGTGTGGATTAACATTTAGAACGAGTTTCCCCCTTAAAAATAAAATTTTACATTTTTTGAAGGTTCGAGTTGAATTTGTGACATCAAGTGTGTGAATAAACTTTAAGAACGAGATTCGCACTTAAAAATCAACTTTTACATTTTTGGACTGGTTCGAGTTGAATTTGTGACATCAAGTGTGTGGATAAACATTTAGAACGAGTTTCGCACTTAAATCATATTTTACATTTTTGGAAGGTTCGAGTTGAATTTGTGACATCAAGTGTGTGAATTAACATTTAGAACGAGGTTCGCACTTGAAAATCAAATTTTACATTATTGGACTGGTTCGAGTTGAATATGTGACATCTAGGCGTGTAAATTAACTTTAGAACGAGATTCGCACTTAAAAATCAAATTTCACATTTTTGGACTTGTTCGAGTTGAATTTGTGACATCAAGTGTGTGGATTAACATTTAGAACGAGATTCGCACTTAAAAATCAAACTTTACATTTTTGGACTGGTTCGAGTTGTATTCGTGACATCTAGGCGTGTGGATTAACATTTAGAACGAGATTCGCACTTAAAAATCAAATTTTATATTCTCAGATGGTTCGAGTTGTATTCGTGACATCGACGGAATTACTTTTATTCATATTATTTGCGCATCGGCAATTTTGCGCATCTGTTATCATGGAGCAATGAAGCTACTTGGGCCGTGGTTATTACTATGACATAAAACTGCGGTGCAACCATTTTGAACAGACAGACAACGGGAGACTTTAGCCTGTGGAAAAATCGACAGGTTGAAAAGAACAAAAGAAATTTACAACGATGATGTTTTATTACTGCACAATAATTTCTGCCATATAAAAAAAAATATTTGGTTCATAATCTTCCCCAAAAACATTTTTTAATAAGAGTTTTAAATTGTCTTTAGTAAATAATATTCTTGCACCAAATGGTACGTGTCTGTGGGAATCAGCAATCATTAAACAAGCGTCACAAAACAAAAATGTCACAGCTTTATCTTGTCTGACGAGGATCATAAACGTACCATCTTTGGATGTTGAATAGTTGGAAAGCTATTCAAACAATTCTGACTCCATAATATTTATTTCAAAACCGATGTTCAGTCCCAATTTGGCCGGAACAATGTTGACAGCCTCGAACACGGATAAAAGCCTTGAACATTTATAGTCAGCATATAAGACATTGCCCATTTCCATGCTGCCGACGAAGGAAACGAGCAGTGTTTGCATACGATTTCTCAGAGGATCGTCACGTAATCGTTTTAAAAACACATACCCGAACAACAAACATATCAGCGTACAAGCATTGCTACCATTTCGTCCAGAAAGAGCACCCTGGGAAAATTCACAAGGTAACATTATCGTCCTCACGTCTTGGTCGTCATGGTCATACGACAGTTTTCGACAACTCCATTCCCGTCACGCATATCAGTTCATCATCGAACTCGTCCAAATCTTCTGAAGAAAATTCCCCAGTATTCGGAAATACAATTACATCAGGTTCGGATTGAGCTGGCTTGATTTTGTTTATGACTGGTGTTTCAACGCGTTCAAGAAACTTCCAAAGTTTGCACATAACATCAGCAAACACAAACTGTACATTGTTCTCAACCATGTGGAATTTTATTAGATATAAAGGGTATCCATACACCTCACCACGTTTCATGTTTAGCGCTTTTTGTGCAACAATATGTCTGCAAGTAGCAACTTCTAAACCGGTTTCGTCCAATGTTGCATTTTTTCTGGAAATGTTTTTGGCTGCAATCCAAATACCACCACATTGAATGTTCAGTTGCTAATAAAAAAACAATGTCAACTTGCAATTTATATATCAAAACCATTTAAGCCACTTATGTAAATAGACATGTCATTCCTCTTAACGTTTGGTATATGTAGAAAACTACCTGTCTGGTCTTCCACCCAGCAGAATATATCGTTTTCATGTAACGGTCCACATCAGCATCATTTTGAATAAATACATTCTCGTAATAACTCTGTCGCCTTCTCCTACAAAAGTCGCCTTCTCCTACAAAAAAATAATAATTAGTAACATTTTATTTTTCCGCCAATAATTTCCACTTCAGTCAACCCATTTTTTGATACAATGTCGGCTCAGTAAGGTGTTCAAATTAATGGCAGCTTTGACATGACAAAATACAGGCTAATTTACGTACTAAAGCCTGAAGGTGACCATACAAACATATTTTACCTCCCTGAAGAATGATATCGGTATAATTTACAATTTCCATCAACATGGGACGAATGTTGACAAATACTACAGCTTGGGCATTTCATCCAATCCCCAGAACTTCACATTCCAATCTCATATTGGCAATAACACCACTCTTTAAATGCCAAACTAAATGGATGTGAATATTTATAGTTCCAATCTAAAATGTAAGTGTAAATATAAATAAAAACAAATCCAATTGGTATATATATACAATCATCATTGCCCATGAACTATATTTATTAATTAAACAATGTGGAGAAAGAGATACAAACCCATCCATTCTTTAGTTTAACATCATTCAAGGCATCAAGAAACGACTTTTGCGATGTTCCTGGCATTCTTTTGCGAAAGAGGTCCCATGTTTCAAAAACCAAATTATGAATAAGGTAATTAAATTTTGTAAATGTTCCAGGCCAACATCCAGAAAAAATAATTGTTTCAAGATTGAAAGGATCAAAACTTTCGTTACAAGTCTCACAATAAGAAAAATACTTGTAAAGTTAATATCGACCTATAATAGGGGGAAAAGCATTTCAATCAAACAGTTTAAGATGTGTATACGTATATATTGGTTTATGTTCCATAAAAATAAATTTGATTTTAGGATAAAAATACAAACTTGACATAGTTTCAATCACTACTACATCATCTAATGGCTTTCTAACAAGGTTTTGTGAATTACAATACATACAACATTTTATCTTTAATGGCATCAAACGATATAGGTATAAAATGCAACAGAATCTTATAAAAAAAATAATCATCATGTTGCTTTAATAAAGAATATGATATGAAACAAACCTGAGTTAAAAAGCATAGCATATATTCCATTCACTTACTTGTATATTGCAATTTTAAATTTTCATTGTATGTCTCCAATGGTGATAAAGGTATAGGATATCCATCCACATGTGAGATTCGATTATGGTATGGATCATCTATATGTACTTTGTAATCACACTCATAGCACATGCACTGTAGGAGCACTCTCTGCACACTATGATGCCCTTATTCGTACAGAGTGAACATATACTTTCAAGATGATGCATCTGTATCACCACCTTTATAATATCCTCCCTGTGTTCTTGCCAACTCTTTTCACTGTCTTCCATTCTTTCCACCCACGGTTTTTGCTTTCTTTTGACAGATGGTTCAACAAAAGATTTCAGCAACAGCAGTGAATCATGTATGGATTTCTCAACATCTATATATATATAATGCAATATTATAAATAAATATATAATATAAAAATTCTCAAAAAATCAGATTTTAAATGGCGAATAGATACACAGAAACACATACACACTGTAAAAAAGAATAAAGTAGAAAGGAAAACATGGCAGAAATGTCCTCATTAAAATATTATTTCAAAGAAGTTTACAAAAAGATCCCTGGAGTTTCTCCTTTCTCCTGTTTTTTCTCTGATTTTTCCTTAAAACAAAAAAAAATACACTCTTTTCGCATTTTCCCTCTCCCCGAGCCCTGGATACTGTAACAATGTGTATACATGTGGTTTCCTCAGCTTCGTTGGAGATTTCATTAACCAGTATATCATCATTGCCTTTAAACTCATCTAAAAAGGTATAGGTATTGTTAGGAAGATCTGCAAAAATACAAAAATCCACAGCTCGTAACATTTAAATAAGCATTTTTCTTTTGAAACTTACCATCAGTGACCTGCTTTTTCTTTTTCTTTTTAAAATTGGTGACCATTTTTTTCTTCTATAAAAACGGTTGCCAGAACTATCTCTTTCATATACAATAATGCTTGTCGCACGTTTCTTCCTTATTTTTCCTTTATGAACTATGAAAGATTTTAACTTTTCGAATGGATCCATCTTTAGTTTATTTGTATACCATCTAGATATATATGACAATAAAACAATCAGCAAGTTTAACTTATTGCTTGGTTAAAATCAACTGAACACAACAATCTACCAACAGGAAGTTTTCATTATTTACGCTTTTTAGTTAATTTTTATTATTTTGTTGGAATATACCCACCACTGCTTAACAATATAATTCGTCTAGCCAAGCCTATCTGTAGCTAGCTATGCTGATAGTCAGTAAGGCTTAACCTACAAACCAGATATCCTGTGATCTAGACATTCCTTCTTCCACCATTTTTGACTACTGCAATGGAGGGATCCCATGTTATGATCTACAGGTTAGAACCAAGCTCTGTTGTCATAAATGTGTTCCAGTTTTCGTATTCAGAATGCACAGCCAGTATATTTGTTTTACAATAAGAAATATGACGCTATGCATGTCTGTTAGCTTTATATGTTATAGTTGATTACTTTAAGTATATATATGTTGACCAAAATAAAGTGAAGGCCCGTTCTAGCCAATCTGGCTGTAAAACATCTGATTTGGTACAATAAATGCGAGACTTTAGAATAACCCCTTTAGCTAGCTTTATACTGAAGAAAACTGTCTGTCTTCATAGCTTCGTATAGTTCAATGCAACGACTTTGTTTACTCATTTTTCGTTCTTTAAAAATAGGAGGACATTACATTGCCACGAAGCCATAAAGCACTGACGTGAAGCCACAAAGCCAGTTAGCTAGCTAGATGTTAAAAGTTTATTATTTTTTTTAGATAGCTAATAGCTGATCGGAACTAAACAAAAAAATTATCTCCAATTAGGAAGTTTGTGTGCCAAAAAAGGAAAAACCTTAATATCCCTGGTTCAGGGGATCTAATGCCTGATCATAGGATAGGATCCCTGGTAGGTAGAGCCTAGCTATATAACTGCTAAACTGCTAGGCTATACACTATGTAACATGAACATAAAATGACACTGTTCTCTTATAATGCAGGTCTCTGCTGTCCTAGTAAAGGGCACTAGGTAATTAGCCTTAAGGTGGCAGTAACCCTTTTAAAAATCGGAATTTTCAGGTTATTTTCAGACTATATATCCATATTTTTTCTGTTGTAACACACTTTTCACGATATTATAGCTAAAATACTATTATTTTTCACCAAAAATATTCAGCCTCAACAATTCCTCTTTAAATTAAAATTCATGTATAATTAATTAGTTCTGCCGAATATAGATTTAGTCTACGTGCTTGCGAAATAATTGTACAGAAATTACGTAATTATTAAAGAGAAACGTTAATAACAACAAAGATGGCGCATTATGTAAAAATTTAAGACGATCTTCATTATGCTACACTGCACGAGCTTTAACTTTCGATAGCATTTTCGTTTTACTTTAAAATTTTCAGACATGCTTGGTGAACCATGCAGTCATGATATGGTGTGCGGAAATCTTTTTATTCGGAATATTTTTCTTTTAACAGCGTTCGATGCAGCAGGGAATGCTAACATATTGTTAAAAAGATATGGATGAAAAAAAAAACTCTGCACGCCGTTTTAACAGGGTTAACCCAAGGCTCATTTAAAAACAGAAGCTGATGAAAAATAACGAGATTGCAAAAAGTTGGAGCTCCTAGAAGCCGATTTTTTTCTTGCTTATGATACATTTTTAAATAGAAATTTCTGCTGACTAAGCAATTTTGGTGTTAACTTAAAATCATTTTATTATGTATTAAGGCCTATATTTTTAGGAAATAGTAAAAAATGGTGTAAATAAAACATTGAGTAAATAATTCAGCTATTTGGACAGCTAAAAAAGGGTTACTGCCACCTTAAATCAATCTTTGCGGTGCGTTTTGTAACTAAATAAACTGGCTACAATCTTTGCCAAAATTGTTACGACACTTTTTAATATTCCAATTATTCACACACTTTCACCCCCACACACCCCAGACAATGTTGCGCTCAGGTTTTTTGAAGACAGAAGTTTGCTGCAATGACTCTCCAACATTGTGCAATGGGGGACGGAGATAAAAAGAATCGTAATTCTGTATTTATTGCCATTTCTGCCACAATGGTCAGTTTTTGCATTTTTTCCAAAAAAATTGGCAACGATTGTAGCATAATGATTGTAGCTACAATCGTTGCCAAAAGTAGTTGAGACAAATGCAAAAACTGACCATTAGTGGCAGAAAAGGCAATAAATACAGAATTACGACTCTTTTTATCCCCTCCCCCCTTTACACAATGTTGGAGACTCATAGCAGCAAACTTCTGTCTTCAAAAAACCTGAGTGCAACATTGTCTGGGGGGTGCGGGGGTGAAAGTGTGGAAATAATTCAAATTTCAAAAAGTGTCTCAACACTTCTGGCAACGATTGTCTCTAAAAATATTAATTTCATGAGAAAGGTCACCTAACCGGGATCAACTACCCGTGAGATTGTGCACAACCAATACATAATATTTGGAGAGCTAATGCATGAGACCAAAAATAAATATCAATACACCTGATGAAAAACTTTATATTGGTTTCATAATGGTGCCCATAACATTTAAATATAAAAAACGTCATAAAAAATGCCAAATAAGAGCATTTTGACACTGTTTACACCATTCAAAAGGCTCAAAATCAACTTTTTCCAAAGAATTAAACAACTTTATAATATTTAGTACCAACGAACATAAAAATGTAGTGTCAGGCGCACTCCAAACTCCATTGGTACATTTAATAAACACGCCCGAGTCGATAAAACTTTCGCACAAGGTAATGCGCCATCAGTCTCCAAAGGCGTTTGCTGGATGGAAACTGCACTGAAAATGGGTTAGCACCTCACCTTTTTGTGTGACGGATGCTTTGCAGAGTGTCGTTTCAAGGGCCATTGTCATTACCAATAACTGGGTCTAAAAAAAACAGTCCGTTTTAAAATTATTCTGATATGGTAAAGTGCTGATGGTAAACTGTTACAGTTTACCGTACAGTTTACCGCTACGTATCCATGCATAAAAACTGTTTTACTGGTAATAATTCCTATAAAACACTATGTCACCTTTTAACAGATAGTTAGCAACATTTCAAAATTAAAATTAGCACGGTAATGCCTTTTTATGTGAAAAATCCGCACAGTTTACCGTTTTTTTTATTAATAGAGAATATAAGTATTACTTCTTATAAGCAGTTAAAATGGTAAACTGTTGACATTTTCCTATACGGAGGAGTTTAAGAAGTTATTTTGTATTGGTTCCATTCCCTGTATTAGAAAGCATGTCAAGGCACCTTTTTTTAATTATATATTCTGCATTGTAGGTTGTACACCACTTAATTTGTACGGTAAACTGTGCGGTAAACTGTATACACTTTACCATAGCACTTTACCATCACAGTCTGCTCCTATAAGGTTTGTTTGCTGGTTCGCCTGCTTAACATTTGCACTTTAAAAACCATTCATCTGCTTATGAGAAACCATTTTAGCAAACTTTTTTACGCCAAAAATGTTTCAGGGTACAGCTGTATTTAATATGTCAACATGTATCGCAGCAATAAACAGTCCGTAACCAAGCTTAACATATCAATAAATATCTAAAAGGTTGCTAATATGCACAAATAGAAGATAAAGGAGCATTTTTAGATACAAAATATTAAAAAAGAATGGTTTCAAGTCATACTTTGCCAATTTCCACCGAAAACGGCTAATTTCACACAGCTAAGTCACCATTATGGATTTTTTTTATTAAACAAATTGCGCAGAAAGCCCTTTTCCCCAGCACCTTACACCCTAAATTTGATAGGCAATAGCAGAGCGGATTGGCCGTAAACTCCATTTAAATTTTTAAAAACTCAGACAATCGTTGCCAAAAGTAGTTGAGACAAATGCAAAAACTGACCATTAGTGGCAGAAAAGGCAATAAATACAGAATTACGACTCTTTTTATCCCCTCCCCCCTTTACACAATGTTGGAGAGTCATAGCAGCAAACTTCTGTCTTCAAAAAACCTGAGTGCAACATTGTCTGGGGGGTGCGGGGGTGAAAGTGTGGAAATAATTCAAATTTCAAAAAGTGTCTCAACACTTTTGGCAACGATTGTAGCTAGCTAACTAAAGCCACAAAATTTATGCCACCATCCCCATCAGCAGCGCAAAGAAAGTTTAACTTTGTTAACTAGCTATAGCCACATAATTCGTTTATAAAATCACACTTTCCTTTCTCTGTAAGCATCTATCTTTATAAACATTTATCTTCACAAGTATTTCTTAAAATTAATTAATAGCAAACCAAGGGCAACAGGCAAAGTTGTTCTTGTTCTCCCTCTTTGTCACAGCAAAGCTATCATCTTCAACTAAATACCGCCGTGCATGCATCTCTTTTTCATATATAGCATTAAAATCGTAGCCGTAATCCCCTTTCATTCTATACATTAAAATCAGATGTGCGGACATGTTGTAAGATTGCATTTCAGGTTTGTAGCTGTCACTTTTTGTAACTAGAATTAATTGTTACATTTCACCTCTTCCAAGACGTCAAAAATGGTTCCATTTTTTATTAATTCTAATGGAATACAACTTTACACAACAGTAATTTCATATAACCGCCACTAATAAAATATTACACAAGAAAGTGATTTTCATTACTCCTCATATTTTATTTTCTTACTATCACAGGACGTAATCTATGTGCATTGGGGTTGATCCTTGTGATGTGCTCCCGAAGCATGGCCTCAACACGGCTACTTGGTGGCTTCATTTGTCGGTATGTGCTCATTAGCTTGTTGAGAGTAGGATGTATACTCTCTGCACCTTGTTCACCGTAAAATCCAAAGCCAGTACCCCACTTCCTCATAAGGCAACAGAATAGTCCTCTAGCATGTGTAGTTTTGGAGTTATCGTGGCATCTGGCTAATTTTTAGGTAATAAGCACATTAGGTTGTCATTAGATAGTTCTAAAAAATAAGTTTAAAATATAGACAGTTGGGATAAAATAGTACAGTTTACATCAAGTTCACAGTTTCCATTAACCAGGGTTTAAATAAATTTATTTTCTTACAATGCCAATTAAACTTACAGATGGTTTAAAATATTTCAACTTTACCTGAGTCAGAAATTAATCAGATTATGCCATTTTCCATAATACGAGAACAGTTGTTTGTACGTTCTGGAAATTTTAACAGATTCCATGTGTATGTCATTTCTCTGATGCCCCATATCATACACTAGTCTGGAGATGGAATTGCAAAGCTGAATTATGTTGCCATCCTAGAAATATATATATTTCATTTTTATTAGCATATTTATAATTGGTTATAGATCATGTTTTGTTGTGTGGCTGATAACGTAGTAAACATCAACAGGTATATCTACTTTTTAAATTTCTACCTTTAGCATTTTATAAACATGGTTGCCCACAAAACTTTTTCCATGATAGGCCTGTCTTTCAGCATTTAATATTTTTAATGTGTTGTCAAGATTTTGAACACATGGTCCCCTTGACTTAATTAAATTGTACTCTTTTCTGAGCCGTTCTCTTTGAGATATATAATACAAAATAACAGAAAAATACACATCAAGATTCACTGGAAAAAAGTATTGCACAGGAGGATATGCACATTACAAAACTTTTTCTGAATGCTTTAATCTTTATGTACACATTGCCTTATGTACTCACTTTTTCTGTCATTTTCCTTTGTAGAAAATCAATACGTGGTTCATAGATCTCTTTTATGTGTTGCTCGTTTTTAGGATTCAATAGGATGTTAAGTTTAATTGCTTCCTGAACGAGACTGATTTTTTCTTCGCAATCTGTCGCACTTTTATTGCAATCTTTGATTTTATTGCAAATGGCAATAGCCTCGTTAAAGTTTAAAATCTTGTTTTTTGTTTTTTGCAATAGCACTACTTTCAGCTAATTTAATGTCAAGATTGATACATATTGATTCCAAAATGTGGAAAAATTTCAAGAATGTTCCGAGAGAAATATGTAGAGCAGGACGTGCTATCTAAAAATTAAAATTAACATAATGAATAATGTAGGGAACCTTTTTTAGTCCTGTAAATTGATCAAAAATTGAAAATGTACCTGATCTATAGGAATATTAAACATTATTACCCGGGTAAAAGGGCGGCATCGATATTTTCGAAAATCGCGCAATATGATTGGTTAGAAACTACGTTATAGCGGGCAATATTCCAGGTCAGGTATTGCCCGCTACCATAGCAACCGTGTTAAAGTTTAAATATGGTAGCATTAAATGTAAATAAACACGGAAAAAAGTGATAGAAGTAAAACTTACTTTTATCTTTTGAACACTTCTATGTTGTAGCTACAATAAAAACCTGTAATGTTTACACGATATTCGATTTAAAAAAAATAGTTTTAGTTCGAATGTACGTTCCATATGGGAATAGTTCCTATAAAGACATGGTTTCTACATCCTGCTTATAATGTTATATTTTTTGTCGTAAAATGCAGTACCGGGATAATAATCCATATAATAACTGTTTATGAGGTAATACTGGAGAATATTGACAGACGTGAAAGTATTGCCCGAGATTGCGTGGGCAATACGTGACAGAGGTAAATATTCGAAGGTATTGGCCGAAATAGGGTTAATGTCTCACAAATAACATTACTGAAGTGTTTGGCTCTCTTAATATCACCACCTGCCTTATTAAACCTTTGGAGATTATAAGATAATGATTCTAATGTACGCCGTCAGCCATTTTATTTTTGTTATCAAAGGGTAAAGTTGGGTGCTCCACAAAACTTTAAATTTATGCACTGTAACAAAGTGACGCTACTGTGTATTATCACAGGATGCCACTTCAAGAATTTATTTAACTTTCAACAGTTATTTTTTTTTTAAATAATGCGTTGAAACTTCAGACGAGAGTATTCAAAAACCTTAAAGGTGGCGCTCTGGACTCTAATCGGCTATCCTGTTTGATTTCTTGCTAATTTTGGGAAGAAATACAGCTTTAAGTGGGTTAGGTCAATGTAGATGACGTTATCATTATAACCGGAAAAGTTTATTCCTCCTCAAGATTTTTGACGCATGCGCACACTTTTCCCCCACAAAATCGCGGTTTTAAATAACCGTGTTCTCTCCATGCAGTATTATACTCGTCATTAGCCTGTGTGATTTTAAAGATAGGAAGTCCATCTGGCTTCCAGAAATCGAACACCCATGAATGGAGCAATTAGCTCCAACCATTGTAATATACGTGAATCTAACTCCAAACCTTATTATTATTATTATTATTCCGAATATTTATAAAGGATAGCCACTTCAGTGTTGAAAACACCGTTATCAATGTGGGTCCTGTGTTCGGAATGTATACATTAACTATACACCGGCAATACCTACCCAATTTCCCTCGCATGGCATGGGTTGACCCGTAGCTGTGGTAAAGGCACTTGCTAAACATGCCCGCGCTGTGGACCGAACCACGGACCTTCTGATTGCGAAGCGAACTCCATAACCACAAGGCCACGCGTGAACTACCGACGTTTCCCGCTTGTTTTTAAAGTTTTAATCCTCCAAGAAGTTACTCTGAGTACTAAAAATTTATAAACGCGAGTCGTATGCGGATTCGGAGCTTGTGTGTGATGCGGTGTCCATCTCTTTTTCTTATCACATCCGCTCCAGAGTTGTTATTGCTTTGCATTATATTTACTCAATATCTTATAAAACTAAACTTTATTATTGATTGATATTTGTCCTTTTGTTCATAACTTGAGTGTAAAAATCCTGCATTTTTCATAGTCTTTCTAAGGATAAATGATGCCGAGTTTGCTGTATAAATTTCGGCACAATTACAGAACTGGAATGACATCCAAGAAGATGTTATTTTATATTTGTTTATTTTCTTGTTTTGGTTTCCGAGTTCAAGATTTTAGCATGTGATTGTTTAAAATTTCGCAAACTTATTAAGGTTTGGGTCCATGATGCTTTATGTTCGTGTCACCACCACATACATTGTGATACACGTGACTAAGCAGGCAGCGTAAAACCCCCTTTTAGGAGGAAACATTGACTTCTAACCAAGTGCATTAGCCACTGCCCTCGAAAGTTTAAGGGTGTATATGTTACACTCCTCTACCACAAGCATTTGTTTGTATAGCTCATGCTCTCCTTGTCCAATGCCTATTAAAAGCTTAACATCGCTATTAAAGCGTTACAAAATCAGTGGTCATTTACTCTTAAGAGATTCGAAAGATCCTATAGTTTCCAACAGTGCTCCGACCTTAAAATCAGGTTTGTGGAAAGTAGAGGGTGCTGTAAAAACAGCTGAAGCAGAACTAGCTGTGAAATCTGCAATGGGCACTCCCCAGTTTGGCAGGGCAGGTTTGGGTATGCGCAAAGGTGTCAGAGTTCCCAAAACAAGGCAGTGTCACGCATATCGAAAACTTATTTCAGAAACCGCAAAAGACAGCGATGAGGAGACACACATGGGTAGAGCCTTACAGTTGCAAATTCAAGGACAGTGGTCCCGATGGGAAAACTACATCAAAAATGACCTGTCGTGGAATTCCATTCTAGCCATGTCCCCGAACTTGCTCTCTTTCTGCCTGGCCTCTGCTTTTGACGTTCTTCCCTCTCCTAGTAATCTTAAGCGCTGGAAGATTTCCACCGAATCAAGCTGCTCCTTATGTAATAAACAGATATGCACAACGGCTCATGTCTTAGGTGCTTGTAAGGTTGCCTTTTCACAAGGCAGGTTCACTTTTAGGCACGACTCAGTCCTTCAGGAGCTTTTGTCAAACCTAAAAGAGTTCCGGTGTAACATCGCACCATCTTCCGGGAAAAACTTTCAAAGGATACCCTTTGTCAAAGCAGGCACTCGTACCTCAGGCAAAAGATCCAAACCAAAAGGTCTTTTACACCTTGCTGACGACTGGGTAATCTTGTCTGATTTGAGTGACGGGTTTGTTTTCCCAGGGCATATAGCTATTACAGCTCTAAGACCAGATATGGTAATATATTCCAACTGCTCCAAGATCGTCATTCTTATTGAACTGACCTGTCCATGCGAGGAGAATAAGGTGTCATGGCACTCCACAAAACTGTCGAAGTACTCCCCCTTGGTTGAAATAATCTGCAGTAATGGGTGGTCCCCTCATCTTTTTGCCATTGAGGTTGGTGCGAGAGGTTACTCTTCTAGATCTGTTACGTGTTGCCTAAAAAATCTTGGTTTTCCCACTAAATCTGCATTCTTGACTGCACGCAAGCTGGGTGACTTAAGCATGAAAGCCTCCTTCTGCATTTGGATTGCCAGAGATTCACCGCATTGGTCCCAGGATCCCTTGCGCAGCAGTCCATCACCATCTTCAACGCAGAAGAGTTGCCCGCCACATGCATTACATTCGCCAGGGAAGCCACCAAACAGTAACCCATCTCCGACCACCATTTCTAAGCCTAAACCATCAGTAAATGAAGGAAAAGTAAGTAAGGTTCAGGTCAGCATAATAAATAAAGGTAATACGTGTTATGCAAACTCTATCCTGCAAGTATTAACAGTCTTATCACCACTAGTCAAGTCCATTTCCTTAAACATGTCGCTCATTAAGCGTTCCAACACACCAATCGACCCCTCAAATTTCTTACGGGCTTTGCAAAACAAAATGCAGGCACTTGATAAAAAATATTTTTATTTTAATTCTCAGCAGGATGTTGCAGAATTTCTACAGGTAGTTATTGACGAGCTGATTGGGTCATCCCTTGTGGTTGACAATCTTCTCTCTATAACTCTGACAACAACAACGTCGTGTAACTCCTGCTTTTTTGCATCTTCAAGGGAACAAAAGGAAACCATACTAACTTTACCTATGTGCAAGTCAATACCAGACGGTTTCAACACACTTTTACAACCACAACAGCTTCTAGGTGGTGACAAATGGTTTTGTCCCCAGTGTTTGTTACATCAGGAGAGCACTATTGAGACTGAGATTTCTAACTGTGGTAATATTCTCATTGTACAGTTAATAAGATACTCATCGATAAATGGGTCAACATTCAAAGACAACAGGGTAGTTAACTGCCTTCCCATGAAACATCATGTTTTAAAAGTTCCATCCCACCCAACCGATGACATATCGTTCAATAACAACTACCACTTAGTTGCAACCATCAACCATTCTGGTACATTGACAGCCGGGCATTACTGGGCATTTATCAAAAACCAGCAAAACACCTGGCTTAAGTGTGACGACCGCTCTATTTCCGAGGTGTGTTCTTCCCACCTTAACAATTCCTCGGCTTACATACTTTTTTTTGCTAGAAGTTAGCTTTTTCCTATCCACGAATTAAATGGGGGAGGGAATCTTTCCCTAGCGGTTTCTATTTACCCCAGCTGAACCTTGTTTGGTCAGCTTTACCGTAATCTTGGAGTTTGCTTACTCCTCTCTCGTTCTTGGGAACCTATAAGAAGCATAGCAAGGGGGCTTGACAATTTGTCTTGTCTTTGGGGCTGACGATCCCACTTGTTACCCCAGTTCAGTAGGGAGGCATAGTTTGCTCGCTTTGTCTACAGGATTGACGATCCTGCTGCCCTCTTTTGATCTACCATTTTGGGACACCACCCCTGTTAGGAAAGGCTGGAACTCTCCTGTGGCTGGCCCACCGTAACAACTATCTGTGTAAGGCTGAGTGTTGGGTACCCGTAACACATGTGGAAAGCTACAGCCAGGTTCACAAGTCCTGGCGCACAGATAGTTGATTACTTCAATTTACATTCTTTAAGAATCATTTCAAATTTCATCCGTTTTAGGATACCTTAGTTTCGATAAGTTTAATTTATTTTATTTTATGTGTACCTATTTGATTCGGTTTGAATTGCTTTTTTGTTGCTGTGTCTATCCTTTTTATAAATATTTGTATTGTGCTCCTAATGTTGTCCTGCTATGGTTAATGGTTTATTTAATAAAAATCCTTGTAATAAGGGAGATTTTGCTTAGATGCAAAACCTTTAGAGGGTTGAACCCCTACATTTTACTACCGTTTGTCATTAGACAAGTATTATCATTACAGCCAACTGTTTTGTCACCTCATCATCAATCATATATTTACTACAATAAGTATAGCTCGTGTCGTTTCTTCTCCACAGTCTCTCTTTTACTTTATTCTTAGTGTCTATTGAGTGTTGTTTCGTTTCGTATTTTTCATTTTCCATTGATGTTGACAATATAAAAGAGAAAGAGAAAATTATATGTTAGGAATCTTCTTTATTTAACTTAAGTCATAAGTTTACGATCACTGTGTGTTGCTGCATGAAATCCGAGAACTTTATTAACTTCAAACACGTCTTTTATGCGCATTTCGAATGACAAATGCGCATGCGCTACGACCTCACTTTCAGAATCGTCGGGAAAACATTTGCCGACTAACTGGCGAACTGTCGTCAAATAATATTCCCGACTTTTCTTTATTCGGCCTCGTTCGAACCAAAGAAAACAAACATTACAGGTTAAACTTGGTATTGGATTTCGCGGCGGTAGAAATCCGAGACTGAAGAGTAGCAGGTTTAAGTTTATATCACGTTGTTCGTCAATAAGGTTACAATCCTAGAGACTTCGATATCTTTAATCTGTCGGGTCTTGTATGTAACTGTTTTTACTTTTTTCTGAAGCCCATCTTCCGTGCTTGTCAATAAGTCGTCCTTCGACAGCATTGGAACATGCTGCAGTAGCTCCTCCAGAGCGAACACTGTGCAGTCCAAAGTTCATGTGACTCAAGTTAAATTCCTCTAACTTCTCCATAAATATTTCGCGCGCTCGTGTGTAGCCGATGCCAAGTGTTTTTGAAACTTTGTATCCCTTTTTTGTGCTAAATAATCTTGGAATTTAGAAGCACGAGATGTCAGCTTCCAGCTGGCAAACAGAGAGGATTCAAGTAACTTTACAGTACATGACTAAAAAACGCATGTCAGAAATATTTGGCGAATTGTTGAGGTATTTATCGAAAAACATCTTAAGCACTTCGGGAGAAATAGGATCCTTAGGTTTCTTTCTCTCATTCGTAGATGCTGCAAGTCTTAAACAACCTTCAAAAGCTAATTGAACGAACGGATGATCAGTTGGTGATCCGTGTCCTGCAATGTTATGTCCCAACGTATGCCGTAAAATGCAGACGTCAGCGCGCCTTTTGTTTTGTGGCTTTGCAAAATATGATTAAAAAATAGTGCCACAAAAAATGGTTTTCCTGGCATACTATGAGCTTCCTGATTATCTTTGCACCACGTTAACCACCGCTTCCAACCAGTGCGATATTTGCTGTTAGTTGAAGATGCCAAGCCTGATTCAATAACATTCGGAAGAGAAAATGCTAATGCTAATAACTCCTTTCTTTTTAAAGTTCGTCTTTCTGACTAAATCCCAACGGTTAGTAGGTTATCTGTTAAATTTAATAAACATAAAGATAATGGAGTTGTCACTATACAACTACCTCAAAAGAGATTTAATTCGTTTTATTACAGCAGTTAGCACTGAGGATTTCCTTCTAGGGGATTGCAACTAAAAATGTTTTACGCTTGGCTCTACGGCCTCCCGTCTAGGGAATAAGAAATATAGAATTAAGTTGGCTTTGAAGCTTTTCGTCTTGGGTTGCAAACCAGGATTTGATCATTAATAAACGATAACGGTAATATTTACGCATTTAGTTAAATGTCTGCGTCAAACGAATGAAATTTTTAAAGCTATTGAACTAAAATTGGAATAACCGGTAAAAACTGTGTTACTACAATCCGAAATAAAAAATGGATTTACAACTCTAAATTCTTTTATAAAGCTAGCCAAATGTCCGCCATCGGGGTAAAGTAACGGCCAAAAATACGCTGATTTTCAAAGTGGTACGAGAACTGTTCCACTGGATTTGAAAATCCTCATGTGACGCGAAACTGATCCGACTAAATTAATGGGTGGACAAATCCAGTTATTTTCGCAACTCCAATTTTCCGTTAAAGCGTCAACTGCAGTAGTCCCTGGACAATAAAATTTCGAATTAAATTTACTAATTTTTTTATTTTTGTCATCTGCGAATCTATCTATTGTGAATGGTCCGTACAAACGATTTAAAAAAACAAATGTTTTATTATCAATGCTCCAATTATCCGAATCATTTACTCTACTTAATTCATCTGCTAGTTTGTTTTGCTCTCTACGTACCCACTGAGGAATTAATTTTATATTCTTTTGCATGCACATTGAAAAAATATCAACGGCTATATCTTGTAAGTGCTTTTTGCGACTACCGACTGATAAAATACGGGAAGCATTCAAGTTATCGACGTGTACTTTAACTGATTCGTTTGTAAGTAAATCACTGAAACTTAGAAAAACATTTTTTACTGATAAAAGTTCTCTGGTAGTCGAACTAGTGCTACGATCAAAATATGAAAATTTCCTAGTGCAAATCTTTTTACTCAAACGTTCGCAGACAAAACCTCCGTATCCAAAATCACTAGCATCAGTGAAAACTATTTTTGACGTAATCGGTTTGGGTTTGTATGCAAGACCGTTACATTCTTTTATATTTTCTCTCCAAAAAAGTATTTCTGTTTTAACTTCGGCGTTTAAAAAACGTGTGAAGAGCCGAACTAACGGTCCGATAGCTAGGTGCATTGAAGATAATTGACCAGCGAGTTTTGCCATTTGTTTTGCTGAACAATATTTCATACTCAAAATGTTCATGATACTATCAAGTAATTTATTAATTTTTGTTTCTGGTACAGTAAATGTCATGATTTTGGTGTCGATAATGGCGCCTAACCATTCACCTACTTGCTTTTGGAAATCGCTTTTAATTTGGTTTACGACAAACCCTGCTGAAAGTAAAGTTTTTTGAACCACTATTGCTGCCGTAAGCGCTCTTTGGTATTTCGCTCGCCATTTATACCGTCGTCGATGTAAAGAATGCTACGAATTCCGGCAGCTCTCCATTTTTTAACAAGTGGTCGCAAAACTTTAGTAAAACCATAACAAGCGGAGGCAAGACCAAAAGGGAGTACGACGAACTGGAAATATCTTGTTTCTCCGTTTGGAAAAGTCCATGCGAACCCTAGGAATTTATAATGCTCCGGATGAATTTCGATATGATGGTAACCGGATTGAAGATCGAATTTTGTAAAATAATCGTCCTTATCAAACATTTCAGATAAAGTAGTCAAATCTTCGTAAGGAAATTTATTCAGTTTTAAATGTTTGTTGATATGTCTTAAATCAATAACTAATCTGAGTTTTGTTCCGCGCTCTGCGACGGTCAATGGGTTACAGCAATAAGGTTTGTTAGATACCTCTTGTATACATCCTTTCTCTAAAAGACTAAATTGCCTGTTCTACAAATTTCGGATGCCTCAAGCTGGAAAGATTATTTTTGGCGTAAAACGGTGCCGGTGGAGTTGCAGAAGGTAAAACATATCCGTACTCTATAATATGCGAAATGAAAGGGGATGCTGACAAGTCATTTTTCCAAAACGATAGTCTACCAACAACAGACGATACATGTTTATCTTTTTTCGTATTCATAATCTCTGTTTGGTTTTTGGCTTATTTCTTTGGCAAGAGGAGTAAAAATGTCCTCCTCTTTCTCCGCACAAATAACAGGAGAATCTAGAATGAGAAAAAATCTCTTCGGCATGAAATATTTCTGCGCTGTTGCGCAACATTAAAATTTACAAATCTACTAGTAGAATGTTTATAATAACAAGAATTTTTCGCTGCATTTTTTCGTTTATATTCTTCGGCCTGCTTCTTTTTATTAGCAGCAGCTTGCCGTCTAGATCGATTCATTCGCTTTTCGTCCTCAGAGTTATCCGCTAGAGTATCTGACTCATAACATTTTGCAACTTCCCAGCCGTCATCTTCCCTATCAGCAAGTTTTATAAGTTTTTGACGCTTTTCAATAATCTTCTTACCTTCGTCTACTTTTTCTTTTACTTTTTCGAGATTACCTTCAATCACTGCCTGTTCTGCAGCAAGCAAAGCTTCTTTAACCTTTGAATTATGTTCGTATTGTTTTCGTTGTATTTTCTTCTAAATTCTGGAGTTTCAGACGATTTCAGTTTCTTTGAAATGTTTTCCGAAACTTCGTTACACAAAGTTCTCTTTCCAGCATTCGCAATCTCTTTTATCAGGTCGGCCTTGATCCCTTCTATGGCACTTTTAACGGTAGCGTTGATCCTTTCGGTGATCGCATCCATGGGATCTGTCATTGCGTTGCCATGTTTAGGATTACTGTGTGTTGCTGCATGAAATCCGAGAACTTTACTAACTTCAAACACACGCCTTTTATGCGCATTTCGAATGATAAATGCGCATGCGCTACGACCTCACTTTCAGAACCGTCAACAAAACATTTGCTGACTAACTGGCGAACAGTCGTCAAATAATATTCTAAATCTTCTTTCCAATTCACTAAACATGTTAATGATCAAATATGTGCTTTTCACTTATATTAAGCTTAATTTTGAACGTCGTAAAGAACCATTAACAAGGCTACTTTTTGGTCGAAAATCTCTGATTTAGCAAAGTGAATTACGGCTACTTTGGATAACAAATCAGGCGTTACATCAATAAATGATTTTGCGCTCGTTGTAACATTCCACAGGTGGCTTTAGTGTTGGAAACGCTGCTTTCAGTTTTCGTTACTTCAAAATTACTTTTATTATTTTATTACTATTATTTACCCAGGATAGCCTCTTCAGTTTTTATTGGACCTTTTATCAATAAGGGGCCTCCGAAGGGGTCCTAGTGCATTTAAAGCTCCCATTTGAGCTATGGAAGGCGTGAAAACACAACCGCCTAAGATATTAATCCTATTCTTATTCTGAACGTTAAGCAGAGATGATCGATTCACACTTTTATAGTCTCTGGCATGACTCGGGGTTTGAACCCAAGACCTACCGCACTTGAGGCGAACGCTGTACCACAAGGCCACTAGTCGGTCAAAAAATGCACCTTTGCAAGGTTTTCGGCTGAATTATATTTATATGTAACCCCTCCTGCAGAACCATTTTTGAACAGTTTAATTAGACTTTTAACTAACGTGCTAGAAGGGATATACGGACAGATCTGCAAGATGAGTGTAGCTATATCCCAAATGAAAGCTCTAAGTGGTGAAATAAATTGACCAGTATTAAATCTTAACAAATCTATATTTCTTCTTTCTGTCACAACAATGGATGGGTTTCAAGGGGCGCGTAAGCAATAGGAATTTGAACAGAACTGAAATAGACATGGCTTAGTTGTATTTCCTTCTCTTTTTAAACCCGCTTGATTATATATATATATATATATTATATATATTTCCAAACTTTTTATCGTACAACTCTTTATTTTATTATAATTTTAGCTTAAGCCGTTCGTTAGTTCTCTAAACGTAACTGCAAAAAACATATATAGGATGACCGGTAGGCTCTGATGCATATCTTGGTTAACTTTTTTTATTTTAAACTTCTTTCTGTTGGACTGCTTTATATGTCAAAAATATTTACTCAGTTGGCCGTATGTTACAAACAGTATATTAATATCTTGTACACAGATTTTATTTGTCTTTGCAGAGAGAAAATGCATAAAGAAATGCTGAAGTCATTTAAAATAAATAATTTATACATCTGCGAAAGAGAGCGTATATATACACATACACCTGTACAGGTGTTGTTGATTAAAAAAGAAAACACTAAATTTTATTGTGCTAGCATACTTGATAAAAACAGAAGCGGAGATACCTGAAGCATACTTATTAATTCGTTTTTAATATAAATCTCACCCATAATTCTGAAGATTCTATGGTCGGATTGGGATAAAATGGCGTAAAAAGGAATAATTGCATATGCGTCTTTTTGACAAATTAAATTTAAAACTCTTCTTTATAGGTTTTGTTCGATTTATTCGTTAAGGAAAATAACCGGAAATCCTATTAACCGCATACAGTTCGTATGCGTTTCTCGGTTCATGTCTATTCTAGATTTACTCAATTCTTTTGTCCAAAAAGACTGTTGCTTTTTTAAAAAAAATTTCCTTTAAACCAATCTAGCCTGACCACCTAAGATTTACTATGAAAAACAGGATAGTTACTTTACAAGGTTAAGGTTGTATCAGGATATGATTACATTAGCAATATAGCTATTAACCATTGCGAATATGTAACAATTTTTATTTTTATTTGTTCGGAGCGGTTTTATAAAGAAATGAAGCTCCCTAAATAGAAATTAAGATTAATAGAAAAAATACCATGCAAAATCCATCAAAGGGTAACTTTATTTCATTTAAAAGCAAAGTGAAAATTGCAGTTCAAATCTTCACATACAATAATTATACTAACACATTTTGTGATTCCGTTAACAATACACGTTTCTGATTATCAACCAAGTTGAACTTCAGTACGAAAAAAGCGTTTGAGTATAAAAAGCACGGACGCGTTGACAGTCATGTGTCGGAACATAAATCTTTCAAGTGCCAACATGATTGCAATTTTTACTTTAGCAATTCTAGGTGTCGCCTTAAGTGGTAAGTCTGCTCTTATAATGTTTTAACTGTCAATAATACTTATTTACAGTGCAATACAAGGTTTTAATTAAAGTTTTTATTTACAGGAGTTTACGGAGATTGCCACGCAGAGTTAAAAAAGTTTAATGGTCGACCACCCCTCGGCGCTTTTGTTCCAAAATGTAATACAGATGGATCATACCAACAAATGCAATGCCATGGTAAGGTTTTGGTATATGTCGCTTTTTACAATTATAATTTTAAAATTCACTTTGTAAAATGTATTCCTCCTTCTAATTTATTTATTCATGATCTTTAATCCGCTTTTTCAACTTCTTTATCGTATAAAAAAAGCTGCTGCAGCTGCTATCGATCTACGCCATATGAATTTTATTTGACACTCACTTTGACATTTCTAGAGGGTTACTGCTTTTGCGTTTTCTCTCAATCGGGAAAAGAAGTCCTTGGTACCAGAGTGCGATTTAGTCAGCCAAAGACATGTGACATGACACGTGAGTAATATATTCTATTTAACATACACAGCATGGAATTTATTTCACTTGCTTCGGAACGATGGAAAAGGAGAAATATTCATCAACTTAATGTTGTGAATCATCCACAATGTAATAAGTTTAACATTTAAATTTAAATTTCAAGACGTCTCTTGTTTATTTTATAGGCTGCTTCAAGGCCAGGCATCATATGTTGACATTATCACAGAAACTAATTGGAGTGAGAGTTGCGTCATGCGATGAGAACGGTAAATTCGAGAAAGTACAATGTCACCCTAGCACTGGTTTTTGTTGGTGCGCTGATCCAGACACCGGTAAAGCCATTGGTGAAGCAACACGATCTGCGCCCAAATGTTAAGGAGGGCGTTTGTAACATGTTTATAAGAAAAGATTTAAGTTTTTTTCCAATTACTTAACTTTTTTCTTGTTAACATTTATTCTTACCAAATATATATGCAATATACAAAGTCACTAGCGCATGTCAGAAAAATTTGAATTTGTAACTTTTTCTTATTGACTCTTAAAGAAAATGAAAACATGGCGGCGATTAAAAAATTGCTTTTACTGAAAATACCACATCCTAATTATCAGATTTGAATATGCTGTGGAAGGTATTCACAGTATCATTTTCCATTGTACGTCTGTACTTAAGGGCTGGTATGTTTGGGTGGACAAACCTTAAACTATTTAATTAATTGTTTTAAATGGCTTGTCCCTGCCATACATGTGCAGGGACAAGCTCTGATTTTGACATTTTTCTTCTCAACCACCAACCACAATGCATGAAAAGAATCATTGATCGACTGAGATTTGTGACATTCTCCTTTAAATACACAAAACTTAAGAATCTTAAGCAGTATTTAGTAAAAGCAGAAATTGCTGAAAATTCAGAAAAATTTATATTTCGAGCAATAACCACAGGAAATAAACAGTCCCTGAGAAAACAAACAAACCCATCTCGTACACGAGAGCAAGAGAAATGTTTTTAGATGTGATTAAGGATATAGGCTTAGATCCAAGAAATTTCGGATTACACAGCCTTCGTTCAGACGGTGCATCTGCAGCTGCTAACAGTGGAGTTAATGATCGGTTGTTCAAACGACATGGACGTTGGAAGTCAGACCAGGAAAAAGGCGGGTATGTTGAGGATAACATAAGTGCTTTACTCTCTGTATCTCAGACATTAGGACTTTGAAATCACCCCTACTTTTAAGCACAGAATACCGAAGATGACTCCGCTCACTAAATTTTATTTCTCGAATAGCGTCCTAAGTCTTGAAGAGATTACGTAGACAAAAAGTATCTCGATACATGAGCATTGGTCAAAATGATATTCCTGATGATATTCATCTGGGATTTTGTAAGGTTTTTCTATTAAGTCATAATCTATTTTAATTAACTTTTATTTGTCTTATTTGATACTTCGTTGTCGCAAGTTAAAATACAGGATCTCCTTTTTGCTGACTCCCGCTTAAGTCGAGTCGAGATTACGAAATTTAAATAGGTTGAACTAGTGTATTCTTTTATGTTAAATTCTTTTATAATGTCCACGCAGCAAATATATTTTTGGTTGAAAAGCAGAAGAATAACAAAAAAATGTGTCCCGTAAATAAATGTAAACGATTTTCTAAGAAAAAATGGATTCTTTGTGTTCGACGTGTATTTAATTTTTTCACTCTCAGCTGAATGCATCAATTGTGGCTTATCCAGCACTACTTACACTTAAAGTTGTTTAGCAATTTTGCAGATTTTAATGCAGTTGCTTATAATTTCGTTGGTTATCAAAAAATATGGCCATAGCTCATATTATTAGACTCCGGTATTGTCATTCTGCATATTACTAAAGTAGCGTTTATTTAAAAGGTTACTAAAAAATATTTCGTAACAAACACTTTGTAGAGAGTCTTTAAAACTTTCAAGCTATCAAAATGGTGTAAGACGTCTTTAATGAACATACACGCCTTTAGACCAATGGAAAGTTAGTCTTAGAAATCACCCTACATGTTTACGTTTTATTTGTCACTTTTTGGGCGTCCAATACGCTGGCGAAATTTATCTGAGCATGCGCAGTTTTGTTTGTTTTGATTGTGCTTCTCCTTAAAGTAGAAACAGTTTCTACTTTTTAGCGGCGAAGTATTAAGCTGTAAACTTTAAACCAATCAGAACGCAATCTTTCGTGTTTATTCTTCGAAAAACTCATTACTAGAAAGAGTTAAAAATTACTGCCTTGTTTTAATACCCAAAAGAGTACTTTCATTCAGTATTTTAAATTCGCCAATTTTTTGGTTTCTTGTAGAAATCAAAGATGATTCGCAGCTAATTCGTCGTCGAATTCGCCATTTAGAATTCCCTTCGTCAAAATCGTCCTTAAAAACTTATTTTTAAGACAGATAAAATGTTGTCGCATAATGTTAATAACGAGGATTTGGACAAGACAGGTTATATCAAGAATCCAAGCCAGGAACTATAGAAGCATAAGAGGGCCACGGAAATCATTTTTATTGTGAAATATATTAACATAAATTGTTAATTATGTCAACATTTTTTTTTATTTATGTCAATATAAGTATTATGTGATGGACCCCAAGGGTCACTGTATTGCGCTTATTTATCTGTTACGCGCTTTTTTTTAAATGTTGCGAGTTTTTTTAAAATGTTTCACGGCTTAAAAAATGCAACGCGCTTTTTTATTCGAATGTTACGCGCATGTATAAACGTAACGCGCTTTTTTTTTAAAGAATGCAACGCGCATTTTTTTTAAAAAAAATGCAACTTTTTTAAGCCCGCCACCATTTTTAATTTAATCAAAACAAATCAAACGAAAGCGACAGACAGTATTGTTTATTAGGCTCTTCCTTGAGCTTGCTTGGCAAGGCAAGATGGATAATGTTCTAAAAAAAACATTCGAGAAGAAATAGAGCGATATAACAGAGATATGTCGAAGGTAATTCCAACCCCAGTAGCAATGCTGTTACTACTACTGGTTCTACAACTGCTGTGGTTGCTAACAACAAAGGTAAATCAAGAAAGCAACAGACTGAGACAAGAATGACCAATCTTCTGAACAAAATAAGGAGCAAAGGTAGTGGTAAAAACAAGAGTTCTTCAAAGCTTTTGAAAACAAAAAAACTTCAGGTCAAATATGAACGTTTTGATGCTGGAAGTAAATGCTTCGAGATGATTAGACAAAGAGAAGGTCGGGGCCTAAGGTTTATAGATATTCCATGTGGTGGTGGCATGACATTTAAAGAAGTTTTGGAGAGAGCAAGAGAATTATATTTTGATAACAATGGCTCAAATTTTTTCATGGAGCATAAAGATGAATGCTGCATCACTGTCAATGATGTCACAGGATAAACACTTGTGGAAGAGGAAGGTGTATGGGATTATGTTGACCGAAAGGGTATTATTATATCTGGAGCTATCATAATTTTGCGTTCATGCCTGGATAACCTACTGTACTTAGATGATGATATTTGTGACAACTTTTCTGGTGTTCATGAAAGTGACAATACATTAAATAACAACATTTCTGCTATTCGTGAAAATGACAATACATTGAGTGATACTGATGATCTTCCCCCTGTATTTCCAACCATAGAAAATGAACAAGCAATAGACAATGGTCGTAAACGAAAGATATGTATTAGTTGTAATTGTACATATGTTGAGAGTGAAGGTTGCTTACGTTGTACACAAGATAGAGAGTTTGTTGCCAGTTTGCAGGAGGACCAAAATCAAAGTTGGATTGATGAACCTTCAGTTTATTCAAGAGTTACCACTGAAGAACAAGTAGCATCTACCGATGTGGTGAGAGAAAACACTACCACCGAGTAGGAGTTAATATCTGCCGATGTGATGAGAGAAAGGAGACTTCAGTATTTTAACTCAGGGAATGTTGAAAATGTAGTATTGAATGATTTTATAGTAACATTGAAAGTGAGTCGAATGAAAATAAAAGAAGATTTGATAAAACATTTCATAGATAAAAAGGTTTGTACTATATATATGTATACTTTATAAATTGAGAGGTTTTGCAAATTATTATTAAAATTCTAACCTATATTAAACTTCACTGGACGTATTAATGGAAATGTTGGTGCGTATTTTAGGGTGTTCATAATGTATATGTCTGGAAAATTCAATTATGATTAAAGTGATGATAATTTCTTCTACTTTTTCTGAATTTGTTTTCAAATGAATGTATATATGTTTCCTTTAGATTCATGTTGACACATTGGTAGAGTACATATTTGTTGATCATTCTGGTAATGAAGAAGTTGGACATGGTTCAGGTGTAACGAGGGAAGTATATTCCACCTTCTGGACTGAAGTTTCGTGTAGTTACTTGATTGGTGTAGATGAAAGAGTACTATATGTGAGACATGACTTATATAAAAAGGAGTGGATGGCAATTTGGAAAATCCTTGCTAAAAGGTATAATGATGCTGAGTATTTCCCTATTGTACTTAGTAAATCATTTATGTGTTATTGTCTCTTTGGAGATGTTTCCAATGAAGATTTGTTGGCATCTTTTTTAAATTATATTTCTCATGATGAACGCTTATTAGTGGAAAAGGTTTTATCAAAGGAAGCTACAGATGATGACTTTCTTAGTGATGAATTTTTGGATCTGCTGGAACAATTCAAGAGCAGATCAAAGGTCACAAAACACAATGTCCAGGACATTATAGTTGAAATTGCCAGACAGGAACTGGTAAAAAAGCCACATATCATGGCAGCATGTTTGAAAAGTGTATTTGACGATCTAAAGGGTAAATTTGCAGATAAAGATATATTATCCCAGCTTTATGGCAAGCTAAAACCCTCTACCAAGAATCTGATTTCTTTACTCAAAGCTGAACCCAAAGATGACTCTGAAAGAGATGCATTTGCATATTTTAAACGATTTATAAGAGGGTTGAATGATGTTGACGTTGGTAAGCTGTTACAATTTATCACTGGATCAAATATGATAATTGTCTCCTATATTGATGTAATGTTCACGAAAAATCGTAATGATTTCACTCGTCGGCCAATTGCTCATACATGTGGCCCCTGCCTTGAAATACCATCAACTTACAATAATTTTTGTGAATTGCGTGAAGAGTTCACATATTTGTTACAAGAAAACAAATGGGAAATGGACATAATTTGATTTCAGTTTGTAATTGTTATGTTGAAGAACCTACATTTTCTTGAAAACGAATAGGAAATGGACGTAGTTTGATTTCAGTTTGTAATTGTTATGTTGAAGTTTTTTGTTTAGAGTGCTCCAGATTTGAACAGCTTTTCGCACCATGTTCTACTTAGTTTTTCTGTGATCATGGAAAGTACGAAAATGCAAAGTTTTATTCACTTACTCACAATTATGTTTTTTTTATAAGCAACCAGTTCAAGTGTAGCAGAAGATACATGTTATGATTTTATTATGTATTTTTATTTAAATATAAAACTTTATATACAACTAGTTTTATGAATATTCTTCAATCTTTTCCACGAGAAATAAGTACAGGTGTAAAGCCTCCCACACATTGCTTTCTGTATTCCTGTTGCTATCTCTTGCCAGTGTCTCGGCGAACTGCGAAAATTCAACTGAGTAATCAGAGGGGATGTCACCAACAATATATTTGAACTCATCAATTTCAACCATTTCTACATGCTGGATGTAATGTTGACATTGATACAAATGTGGTAAATAATACATGCAGTTAGGACGCCCACTTGGTCCATTGTTTTGACTTCGAGATATTATGTGCGCATTCCAATCTTCTTTCACGGACAATATTTCTTGTTTTAGTAAAGGCATAAAGCAGTAGCGAACGCAATCCAACATAACCGGATCATCTGTATCAATCATGTCAAGATCGACTAAGTCTTGAAAAAAACGTCGCCACCAACCTATACGATCTCTTTGCAGTGTCGACCAAAATGATTCGATTCGTTGATTATGCGTAGATGTTGTTATACTAAAATTATTAACGTCTGAATCTCCGTTTAATGAGGACAAATACAAGTGAATAGGTTCGATTAATGCGTGCTCTGTGCCATCGTCAGTCTTGATTAGCAGCGGTGTTCCTCCGCATACACGAATGGCATCAAGATAGAATTTAGCAACCACCTCTGGCATTTTGTTTGTTGTTGCTACCTCTAACCATATTAACCTTCTGGAAAAACCATCAATACACCCATGAAAGCTGAAACCAAACGGCTTCAGTTTGTCGTGGCCATCTATGTGCCATACAAAGTTTGGGCCACTTGCAACATATTTCCGACGGTGTAATCTACGCCTTCTTCTAAGTTCAACTCCATCTGGATCTAAACGTTTTATGATTTGTCTCACGTCTTCTCGCCTGCAAAAGTATCCCTTCGATAGTAATGATTTATGAATCCTTCTATAACCTATGTTCGATCCACTACCACTCAATTCATCTGCAACAGCTTTCACTACATCCTCCCCAGCACTTCTTATATCATGCAAAGGACGTCTTCTCATACCTTTCTTGCGGAACCATCTTTTCAAGGCGGAAGCGCTTATGTCACAATTGTGACGAACTCGAAGAGGAACTCCAAGATTTCAGTGTATGTCAGACCATCTTCAAAATATCTATGAACTGCTTCGTGTATATCCTCCATCTTAACATTGCAGCATGGCGAAATGACATAAATATATTGTTGATAAGTTATTTTGTATTTTTATAACAAAATTTTTTTACGTGAAAAAAAGTGCGTAGTCAAAAAAATATATAAAACATATAAAATGCGCGTAGCAAAAAATAAATTTGCGTTGCAAAAAAATATGCGCGTTGCAAAAAAATAAATGCGCGTTGCAAAAATTTAAATGCGCATTGCATAAAATAAATGCGCGTAGCAGCTGACCCTTCAAGGCCATCGTAGTATTATTATGTTGATTTGTTATTATTATGTTAAGGCCAGGATACACTTGTATAATATCATTAATATATTCTATAATGCAGTTATAATTTTTCTACAATATACTTACAATTTGTTATAATATCATTATAATCCTATATTATAATACGCTTGTGTGAGTGACTATGTGAGTTCACGGTACTAAAATCACGGGTCACTTTCTTATGGCTCATACATTGTGTCCCTCAAGCGTGGCGTTACGCTAAAGTTTACCAAGTTAAAAAAAGTTGTCACACGGGGGTTTATTTGTTGTTTGTTTTAAAACCCGTACGGGGTCGTTATGGATAAAATAATTTAATTTTACCCCCGGTTTACCATGTGCGCGCCGCATCTCACGGAAACAAGTTGTTTGTCAATTGAAAAAAGAAAACTGAAGCGAAGAAGGTTGTCTATTAATCCTGAAAAAAGTTATTTCAAACAAGGCATGCCAATGCTTACTCATCACGAGGTTAGCTTAAAGCTTATTTGTTTTTCTTGGTTTTGAGTTTTGGGTGTGTTAGGCAGACTGTTTCTTTAATATTTTGGATTGAAATATTGCGGTAGATACAATATACGAAAATGACTCAAGTTTTTATCTCTATTTTATGAGTTGATAACGTTGATTTATTTTATTTTGTGTAAAACTTTGATAGGGTTGCAGTATGCAATAGACTGAATATCTGATTTTGGTATGACGTGTTACAAACTGTACAGTGTGGAAATTTTGTAATAACCTTTTTTGCATGACTTGGCGAAATTTGTTGGTTATTTTTTTAATGTCTGATATACTTTTTTCCCCTGGTGTACTTCTGGAATGGCGAAAGCAAGTATATATTTTTAGCGTATTTCGCTTTTTACGTAACGGTTGTTAGACGCCTTTGATTTTGTTGGATATTTTTCATTTCTATTTTATAATTTTTTTTTTCTTTTACGTGCTTATATTTTTAGACGTTTTGTTTCAGCGGTTATAAACATAGAATAATGCAGATTGTGAGCAACCTCGATTACAGAGCTTTTTTCTCTTTTTGCCATTCCGTTATAAAAGAGACAAAGAGCCCGGGGTCGAGGTAAAAATGAGTGTTTTGAAAATTCAAATTACTGTGTTGTATATTTTTGTTTGGTATCCCTTACCTTATGATGAGAGATTCAGTGGATTCTTCCACGGGAATTCAGCTAGTTTCATTTAATTTCATATAATCGTTGCCACAACAACGGTAGCAGATAATAGATCTATTGTCACACAAGCAAAAGGCACTCGGAACCAGATCACCAACAATATTATTAAATTATTAAAATATTATAGCCATGCAGCAAATTATGAGGTTATGACGCACATGCCAGATGTTGAAATTATACATATTATAGCTATATTATAAGAAATTATAAGAAATTATAACCATATTTACAGAAATTATATTGATATTATAAGGTATATTTCGGCCCTTTAACATAATATAATTTATGTGGACTTAATATAATTATGCCGACTTAATAATATTACGCCAACTTCTTATTATCATGTTAACATAATATAATTTATGTGGACTTAATATAATTATGCCGACTTAATAATATTACGCCAACTTCTTATTATCATGTTAACATAATATAATTTATGTGGACTTAATATAATTATGCCGACTTAATAATATTACTCCAACTTCTTATTATTACGTTAACATAATATAATTTATGTGGACTTAATATAATTATGTCGACTTAATAATATTACTCCAACTTCTTATTATTACGTTAACATTATATAATTTATGTGGACTTAATATAATTATGCCGACTTAATAATATTACTCCAACTTCTTATTATTTTTTATTATTATTAGCATAATAATTTATACAAAAGCATTTAATAAACATAATAAACAAAATAAATTAGATATAGATTTAACAGTTCATTAACTTGGTACAACCGAACTACTTGATACAACTTGACAACTCACTCAAAACAATATCATCCCCCATTTCGATTCTTTTATAAATCCCTCTCGAACCTCTCAAACAAAGCAAACAAGCATGAATTAAAGCAAAACAAATCTTAGTTCTGATCCAAGATGATGCAACAGAAATATTTATTTTACGTTTTTCGGCGATCATTTCTGAGAGACGCTTGTAAAAAGTCGCACACTCTCTTCCCATTCCTCCGTAAAGAGAAAATACCAGTGGCGTGAATGTCCCGTTATCAACTTTGTTGATGCGAGTGTTGTATTGCCTTTTCTTCTCCGCCTCATTCTTTACATAGCATTGTTGGAGAGTATGCTGAAGGTGTCTCGAAGCGTTGGGATCAAAAACCCTTACGTCGAAAAATGCTTGTTGACCCTTCGTCCAAAATCCCCGAGCACGTACATCCGTTCTTACATCATCTCCCTTTATTTCTTCTTATTATTACGTTAACATAATATAATTTATGTGGACTTAATATAATTATGTCGACTTAATAATATTACTCCAACTTCTTATTATTACGTTAACATTATATAATTTATGTGGACTATTATATGTCGACCTGATTTAGTTATGTTAACATAATATAATCAGACAAAATAATACTATGTCAACAAAATAAAAATATGTCGACAAAAAAAAATTATGTCAAAAAATTAAATTATGTCGAAAAAATAATAATATTATGTTGACAATAATAATATTATAAAATAGGTTATGTTCATATCATATTATCATCTGCACATAATAAAAACATGAACACATAATTCATGAATAATATGTATATTACTTTTTTAAAACAATACACCATAGCCCTTCTATGCTTAGTAAGAAACACATACCTAAAGTTTAGAATTGTCAGAGCAAAGCATTTAAAAACTGATGTTTCAACTATAGTTGCTATCAATCCCTAGCCTTGTTTCAAAATTGTGATTCAAAATCTGATTGATTGAAAAAAAATTATTCACCGGGATAGTTAAACTAAATCCAACTACTGCGACGAACGCTGGCGAATGAGAGGAAATTGCGTAAAACAATCGTTGCGCATGTGCAGACGCATTGTCGCTCATTCGCGCGACCACAATGACGTGTGAAACCACCTTTCAAGGAAGGTTTGTTGAACAGTGTACAACCTTACATCTTTTGTCTGTAAGAGCTCAAAAATGTTGTAAGTGCTGCCATTACAAGTTACTGTATATGTCTAGGTCTTATCTAACGACTCCACTTATTACTCCAGTCACACTACTCTCTGTAGAGTAGGCTGCGTGAGGATGAGGTGGCAGAAAAGCAACCTGAATTATAATACTTGTCTTAAGACAGTTGGTTAATGTGCCAAAGTCTTACTTGTTACAAGGATTTAGAAAATCGTTAAAAGAGAATACAACTCTTTGGGAAATGTTTGTGTAATAAGGTACATAAAAACAGTTGAGATAAAAAACGACCAATATATTTATTACGAGATTTATAGTATAAAGTAACACAACAAACTGATACAAATAATTAACATATCACAAGTTGCCTAAAGTTGCTAGAATGCTAGCTAGGTTAAGAATGAAAACACTAGCAGCAAGCTTAAATTCAAGTGTTAGACCAATATCCTTGCTCTCCCAAGTTATTGTTGGCATTCATCCAGGGTTTCAATTCATAAATTAAAACTGGCAAACAGGACTATCATACAACATTAAACTCTTCTGGGCTTTTTTCCCCGTCTACATAAGCCGCATGAGCGACGACAAAGTCCTCCGAATCTGCGACATAATCTTCTTCTTTGAAATCGAACCAAATAGCATAATTTCAATCTATCGCGACAACCTAAAAAAAGACACGTGATCTCAGGCTAACATAAAAACTTCGTTAGATACTGTGTATTTATGTATTGCACTTTGTTAAGTTCCGATTGTTTTGCCTAAAATCCACACACGCTTTTTCAGCTGCAAAACTCTTCTCTAATAAGAGGATTTAATAAAGCCTCTACAAATGAAACCCTGGAGGGCTAATAAATCAATGGGTTGATAATTAAAGGAAATATAATGTTTTAGAAAACTGCCTTCTTAAAAATAGAAACGCTATTTGAGAATTTGACTAAGACCCAAGCTATTGTAACATGCATGCGCCTACTCTGAGCGAAAACATTTGGAGTAAACACATTACGGTAAAGTGAAATCATTTTGTCCCTTCGTAAAAATAAAACTCAAGCACGGGTTATATACAATTTAAAAAAAAAAATCAAAAAGGCAAACAATGTCGTCAAGTGAAGAATTAATTATTTGAAGTGTGAAAAAATATCAAATCAAAAATAACAAAAAATATCAAATCAAAAATATCAAAAAAATATCAAATCAAAAAATAATGGTTACAGAACTGTTAGAGTAACTCCAAAATATCTTACGTGTTCTAGGAGTTGTGGTAGAACTCGCTGTTGTTGCAGGTGTGGTGGTGGTGGTGGTGGTAGAAGTAGTCTCTTCAGGAGTAGTTGTTGCAGGTGTGGTGGTTACAGCCGGGGTAGTTGAAGCATTGCATTCGTAAAATAAATTCATTTGTTCGATGTCTTTTTCAGTCAGTTCATTTCCCCCTAATGACAAAGTCGGGTCAGCTTTCCAAGTTATTGTTGGACCATCACCATTTGAGAAAGCATCGCTAAAATTTATTTAAATACAACGTTTAAATATTCACACATGTTTTTAGTTTATTCTGAGCTTTTCAATCTAAGTCGCTTCACTATGAAGAACATGGATGAACACTTACTTGCCATAGTGCATCACTGATTTTGGATCGTATTCAACGTCCAAGCTATCAGTATCTTGTTTGTCAAAGTTAATTTCTTGACCTGTGAGATAGAATATCGAGGTTGTT
Organism: Hydractinia echinata; assembly: GCA_030067915.1. Classification (NCBI taxonomy): domain Eukaryota; kingdom Metazoa; phylum Cnidaria; class Hydrozoa; order Anthoathecata; family Hydractiniidae; genus Hydractinia; species Hydractinia echinata. The sequence continues at coordinate 2,282,440 of JASGCC010000013.1, read as the reverse complement.
GTATTTATTTTTTCACAGGTTATTGTACCGACTGGACAAAAAAAGACATATTTTTACGATTACCTATTATTATATTCAGTAAATTGATTGTAACGTAACCATCTCTGTCGGCTCTCGCTTGTTCATGGTGGACACCAAGCGCGTGAAGTACTTCATGTATGATTGTCCCTGAATTAATACACCCCCCATGTTCCAAAGATATTTGTTGTGCGCCCCCTATTTTTCCAACGTATGACCAGCACCTAGAGAAAGAAAAGCATAAAAATATATCAAGCTGACTCTTGTTACGAGAAAGGGACTAAAACTACTCTTGATATCTTAATGCGTTTAAATATTTTAATACTAAGTAACTAAAGAAGGAAAAAAGGTTTTTTCAAAGAACTTGTTAATTCACTTTTTATTCTTCGTAAAATACAAAATTATCAGGATTAACAGGTGTGTGTTGATAGAAGTAAAAAGATATATCTTGCTGAACAGTTTTGATGTTGTACTGTAAAATAGAGAGCCGATGTCAAATTACAGGCCGAGCTTCGACGTGTGTTCCCCTTAATTAATATCTACAGTGAAAGGTTGAAACAGCGCAAAGAATGGAAAGGGTGTTCTGTAATAGAAAATTGAAAAAAAACTCTTGTGATTTCACAAGACGGGCTCGGGTTTGCAAATCCTTGTGTAAAGCACCTTACAGAGAGCCTATTAAAGTAAATCGTACGTGAAGTGTCTCTATTTTGAGATGATTTAATGTAAAAATATTTTATTCTTTTCGGTCTTTGATGGTTCTGCTTCGCAAATTCAATAACCAACGACTGTCACGCGAGAATCGCGGTTTTATGCAACCGATTTTTGTATCAGCTAAGTTGCAAAAAAAGGTAGAAAACCATCCTCATACAGTACACATCTCCTAATTCGAACAAGGAAAGGGTCGAAAATATGTTCGAACGAAAGAATTTTAGAATTAAGCAGTAGAAAACATCGAAATAGCCAATGTTCCAATTAGTGGCATTCAAATTCACCGTTGTGTACTGTATAATTAAAAATTGCGTTGTAGTGAAAAAAGATTTACAACAAAGCCTTACCCTGATCCTGGAAATATAGCCACGTGATCTTGTGGTGGACTAGTAAGTGCGTATTCGGTGAATTGGATACATGTTACTGATCTGATGATATCTATGGCGTCGCGAATGCTCGTTTTTTCATCTTCAGCTGAATAGAGAAGAACATGTTGTTGTATATAAAGAATTCTGTACGGTAAGTCTTTAAAATGTTGTAACATACTGTGTCAACAACGAGTAGTAGCTACCATTTCGGTTTTCGTTTAAATGAGAGAAAGTGGTCTAACTGAATCCAGAGATCAAGCAAAATAACCGAAAACAATGTTGAAAATTCTCCTATGGATTCCATATGATTACCTAAGTAAGAAATCTTCAATGGCTAAATCAGACTTTCAGGTTTTTTTCTGAATCAGAGTTTTATATATAGCTGCTTTTAATACGTGACCCTGATCTTTTTAAAAGCTAAAAGAAAACAAGACATTGGAGTAGTACTTACAGAAGTTGTCAGATAAGATGTAAGGCATTTCGTTATTAGGCCATCTCAAGTTGGCACTTTTCTTTGTTAGTCCTCTTCTTTTTCTTGAAACACCAAACTGATCTGGAAAAAGCTGTCTCATTTCTTCTATTGTCAACTTTTCGTCTCCAAAAAACAATGCTAAAAAAATATTTTGTGATAACTAGTAATTTTTGTAAAAATGTAGCAATTATTCTTGTGCATCTTTGAAACGATCTCCAAAACCCGGGAACTTAAGAAGTGGGTATTTGTTTAGCAAACAAAGCAAAATACAGATGTCGACAGCACTACTGGCGAGATTTGATCTGCGCAGCTACAATGTTGTTCATGCTATGAAATTATCCTTAAGTGGTACCGCAAAAAAGCAAATTAGAGTTGTTTTCGTTTTTCTCTTTCCTATTTCTTAGATATGGACGTTTTATTCTCGGAAATGCAACTGCACTTGGCGAACAGGTACCAATACAAGTGTATTAAGAACTTGCTGAATAATGAGACTTCAGTTTTTTTTAAGAAAACACGCAAAACGACTGGATCAATAGTTCCTCTTTGGCCCCGACATCATGCGTTATGACACGCTGAAGTTGTGTCATAACGCATAAAATGCTTAAAGAAAGAGTATACTTTATGGGCAGAAATGGTAGCGGGCACAAAGCTTCGCAAAATTGAGTGCAGTAACTTTGGCGAGCAACCTTTTTTTCAATTTCAAGTGAGAAAACCTACGCGATTAAAAAGATGAGGGAAAAGAAGCTCAAATTTTGATGCATTTTCAGATTCAAATACAGTGGCTGGTAGCTAGGGCTTGGATATGTTTTACGAACAATGGAAAGACAAATGTTGCTGCTTTATATAGCCTCAAGGCCGCTTCGTGGTGAAAGAAATTAAATATTTTTAAAGAATCGGAATATAGAGGGTCCAGAAACAGAAACAAAAAAAAATTTCAAGAATTTTCTGTAACATTTTTTATTTGATATGTTTTGAAGGAGTATAAAATCGTGAAATAGTCTGCTCGCAAAACGCTATTTCCAGGAAACATTCTGCCTTTAAAGCAATGATTATCTTGAACAAAAAAATCGTACGATGACTTACTTTTGTCGTTACCATTTACCTTCAAAATTTTGGTCATAGCTGATTGGTCTTTTGGTTTAGATGCTAAAAATATGGAGAATATAAATTAAAATATATGCAATAGAAAAATTAGCTAAGCAGTCAAATGTTAAACTGACTTACCACATAGCCTTGCAACAAGTAACAAGATAAACACGAACTTCATTTTGTGGCTGAACTCCTTTCTTGAATAACAAACAGATAAGCTGATATGGATGGTTAATCTGTACCCTCAGAACTGTGCATGGTCCAACCCTTTGCCTTCTTTTTATAGACAGTTGCATTGTAATTAAATTTCCTGTTTTCATTAAAAAATGTAATCAGAGCAATCGGATATGGAAATTTGTTTTTCACACTAAAACCGAATAACAAATTATTAATTGTTTTAGCAGCCGTGTTGCATTGTTATTGATACGACCTAGATATAGTTAAAAGATATGACAAAATAAATTGCTTCAATTTTTAATTTCCTTTGTTGTCTCTGTTTTCAAATTAGTTAATTATGTAGACATCTGTTTGCTTGATGTCGACATAAATAAATCATCGTATTAAAAAGTTTCTAAATCAGAAGAAGCTTCCGAAAACAGATGTTGACTGCTTTTCTTTTCGCAAAGTACTTCGATTTAGGAGATTCGATGTATTCTAAACGTCTTTTAGCTTTAATTTCCTGTGTATACAAATCCAATTTCCACACGAAAAACTTCAAACTAAAATAGTCCCATATTCAAAAAAATCCCTAGCGACAGCCATAGGTAATTAGCCTGGATAATTGCTGTGGAATTTTGACATCATTTTCTCTTGCATAATATAATACTGACACTCAAATTGGAATGTGCTTTAAGTTGAAAACAACCCAATTGTTTAGCGTTTAATTATTACGAAAATTTTGGGTGGTAGTTAAACTTATGTCATTACGCAGGTTACTGTACACGTTTTATAGAACCCAATAACAGGCAATAAAAAAATAATATATTGTTTAGATATTTCATAAGACGGGTGACAAGGTGAGTGAAATATACAAGAACTAAAACAAGAAAGAAATATTTTTGAGAAAATGGGCGACAATTACTTAATCATATATAGCGAGCACAAGTCATTGTATTTCGTACACTCGGTAGATTAATTGTTAAATCTCAGTCATGGTTCGAGAAGTTTCTTTATTTTGAATAATTGAATAAAAGGAAAGTCTCATTCAATGTAGTACAAATCTCTCAGAAGTCACAAGTGAACTAAACCTCGGTGGTGGAGACCATTGACTCCTTCATTGAAATTCAGTGATATATGCGAACAAAAGAATAATTATATCCTGCATAATTATATTTGTTTTATAAAAATGTTTTATTTTCGTCTTTTAAGAAAACAATAACTTTACTCGACCAATCCTAGTATTGAAATTTAAACTTTTGGCACTATAGAACTGAAATATAAAGTTAAAAAAGTGCACTGGTCTCAATAATGAAAATGTGAGAAAAACTCACCCATATTTAAAGAATGAATTTATCATTAGCACGAAAACATATCTCCAACATGATTGGTTAAGAGAATAGACGTAAGTACAATATTTCATGGTCATGAAAGAAAAGAAACAAAGAAATGCTTAAAAGAAATTATTCGAATTTTGAAATTATTTCCGAAAACATATATGTAATCAAATATCTTTTCTTAATTCCGTTTGTATTGTGGTGACAGGCAAATACGATTTTATTGTCCACAATATTCTACAACGACGGCTATCGGATCTCTACAAAAATATTCCGTATTTTATTAAACGGAATGTTCAAAAGAAAACATCTTATTACTTAATTGTGGAGAATGCGTTATTAACTGTTTTTATTTATAGTCACGGGTTTTACACAACACCTATCATAATTTTTCTAATTTAGTGTGGCCGAAAAAATAATTATTTTGGGAATGCCGCAGTAATAGTAGAGGAGATAAATTACCGTAATATCATCAACTCAAGCTGCACAAAAATTTAGAGGGAAATTTGATCATTACCGCACTAAATTAGAGGGGAAAAAATAACAAAATCTTTTTTTATCTTTAATTTTCATCATTTTTCTAATTTGTTTTTTTGTTTTTTTTTGTCTATTCTCCTTCTTTTTCAGCTCATCTTCCTTTTTTTCCCCACAAAGTGTTTAATCTCAGCCAGCATTTTAATCTCAGCCTGGTTTATCTTGCATTTGAGAAGAAAGATTTTCGTTTCAAGTTTGAAACGTAAACTCGGATGGTACAATGCTCCGTCCTATGATTAAAAGGGAAAACAACAAAAACGATGTATTTGTTGTTAGAACACAGGCGAAAGCGTGGATGACATAACTTTGATTGGAAGATATTTGGTTAAAACATATTAAACTAATGCCAGGGACACTCGATTTTGGAGTTCGTTGCTTAGCTTTGACGCTATCTCAAGACACAAAACTAATGATGTGGAGGATAAGGTAGTGGAGGGTAAATCAGATATCCCAATGATTCCTGCTGGCTGCACTTTCAAGTGCCAGCCTATGGACGTCTATCAACAAGCCGTTTAAGGCCATTCTGAGTAAATGCTCGGTTGCGTATGTGGCAAAAATGTTTAAAAAGCATGATCAGATTCCTCCACCCAGTCGCTAAAACATAGTTGATTGGGTAGAGAAAGCTTACAACACCATTTCACTCGACACTGAGATAGTAAAAAGATCTTTTGATGTCTGCGGCATTCCCTTTACAGCCAAAGATAAAGTTCGAAAATGGATCTTTTTAAAGAAGATGCATGGAAAATGCTTCCAAGCAGCTTGAAGATGATGCTGATGTTGTAGTCAATCCGCAACATAATTAGAGGTATTTTTGAATTTAGCCGCACTAAATACTTTACCTGCACTATTATTTAGAGGACAAAAAATTATATAAAATTCGCAAGAATGGCTATCCCCACTAATTAGAAAAATTACAGTAATTCAATCTTTCTCTTGCCATGAAAAGTTTTTGTTTGATTAAAATCTACATCAAACATTTTGATGAAAAACACATGAAATAATGGCGTCGTGCGATTTTAGAATCATCTTTTGGGATTTTTTAAACTAATGATAAACGAGTTAACACATTGAAGCCTGGTACAAAATGACATAAAAAAGAAGATTTTTTGTGAGTCACGCAAAAAAAGTGTTATGTTTGTAAAAAAAGTATACATACTTCCATACCATACCAACAATACTTATTATTTATCGCAAGTGGAGCTTATTTTATGTGGCTATGTGATTCAATTTAAATTTGTAATGTTTTTTGTTTTTCTGTTTTCGCCAGTAAATATTTTAGGCAATTTTTTGCAAAAGGGGAGATCTTTCTGTTTTGTAAAACACTTGAGGGTTCCAGCCTCTCCCTTCTGAACAAAAGTTTGTCATCATCATTGCAGCTACCTGTTTTGTCACCTCGTCTTTATTAGTCACTCCTGATTAGTTTTTTTCTCGATAATTGCTTACCCGTGAAGAGCATGTTAAGGTACATGAAGGATGCTAAAGTATGTTCTTTTTAACCTGCGAATTTTTTAATTTTGCGGAATGCCGACTTCCTTCTAAAATTGATCGTGCTAGTGTAAAAAATAATCTAACTAACTATATGGAGGTTATAAACAATAAATTTAAACTAAAGCTGATAACTTATTTGTGTGGTTGTATAACAAAAGGGACAGGAAAAAACACACACATTCTCCATCATTCTAATACAATGCCCTTTTAAATTAGAAATCTGTTTTGAGGATTATAGGGGCAGCTTATCTGCTTATCATACAATGAAGAGCCAAAAGATTGAATGCCACCCACATCTACTTTTTGTTAATTAAGATTTACTTATGTTTGTCGTTTACTAGTTTAAAATTAAACTCCTAAAGTAATAAACTTAAATATAGTAATTTTTCAGTGACGTAAGATTTATAGAATTGCATTTCCATTATTTATTTAATACTTTTGATTGGGTTTAAAGGGAAGAAACAATTTTTAAAATTGATTATATTTCCTTGTGAACTATGCCACATCATCATCAGATCAAACTAATAACATACATACACTACACTTTAGTAAAAACTGTTAAAAAATAAACTTTACATAATTACTCTACAGACAATTTAAAAATCTTAAAATTGTTATATAATCTTCTCCCAAATTGGAGAAAATTTTATCTCATCTTTTTTATTCGATAATGACCTATTATATATTTAATGACTATGCCTTCTTTAAATTTTCTTTTTACATAATCGTTCTCCTTATATAAAATTTCTATATCATTATTTTCGTGTTTTGTCTTTTTTAAATGTTCTGATAATCTTGGCATGCACTCATTATCGTTTTTGTTTACACCCACTTTGTGTTCTTTCAACTCAATCAAAAGAATTAATTAGTAATTTTAATTGAAGATTGTAGACTCATCTCGACATTCTTAAAACATATATGAACTATCTTCCATTGTAAGCTTAACCCTGCTCCTGCTAGACTTCTAGGTTCTCAAATCGCCAAGGAAGTTTAAGGGGATTAGGATGTGTCATAACTTTGAAAGAAAAGAATCAGTTGTTAAACGTACATAAAAGTAACCATCTTGTGCAAATTAATTTCGCTGTTGTAGGGAGTCGATGACTATTTCATTCAATACAGGTTTCTAAAACTTATCGTAAAAATCCCTTAGAAACAATATTAATTTTTTTTGTTAGCACTTTGGAGGCGATTAAGGCCATAACCCTTCCCCTCCCACAGACTATACATATCCCTCCGGCACGTTTCATGCAACCTCTGGTAGTATGTTTCAAATAACGAGAATTTAACATACTTCGAGTCTATTTTTTTAAATGACGGCTAAGTAAATACAAGACGATTTTTCTTGAAATATTAGATTGAATAGATCAATGGAATTCATCTTTGCGGGCAATGAGCTTGGATTTGCCAAAGTTCATGATTTTTTGTAGATACTATTGTCAACGTGGCAAATGGGTCCTTGAAGCGTGTGTGTGTGTAAGGGGGCAGGGTCACATTGGAAATAAATTCTGCAATTGACGATCGTTCTGTTGCAGTCATTCAGAAGTCCTTTCTATCCAAAAAAGTGTCGTCGCCGGCCCTCTTTCATCAAGCTTCAGTAGATTTTGATAGCCATTATAGTAAGATGTATGTTACTTTTGTGCTTATATAATAACAATATAGGTATGGTGTTTGCGATATACACAATTTTTTTTAAGCAGCTCTGTTTTTTTTGTATCTGTCTTAAAGTTGCTAAGCGTAGTATTCAATTTTACAAGATTTCAGTTTTACACCTGCTACTTTGCACCTTGATGTTATTTTTTGTTTTTAAAGGTTGGTGTTAGATTATACAGAATTACGTTTAGTTGTTTGGGGTTTTTAATTTTCAGCCTGACTTAGCGGTCGCTTTACTTTAAAGCTAAATCGTAGCTTTATCCTTTAGCAATTCAGGTGCCGTAAAGGTATCGGGATGAGAACACTCTACAAACACATACTTACAAGACATAAATTTTCACGGGTAGAAAATTTGCCTAAAAGCGGATTAAAAAAAACACGAATCTTTCTTTTTAAACCGAGAAACAACTTTAGTTTTCCAGTGACAACTTACGTAAAAAGGCATTTGTCGTGAAAAATGTCGAATCAAAGACATTTAATTCAAGCCCATCTTTTGTGTCAATGAGATTTTTTGAATTCGAGGGAGAGCATTAATTAATTTAATTTCGGCAGAAACTAAAATCAGTCGATATTAGTCAAAACCACCCAATCCGTCAATTCAAGTTTGCATAAAGAAATCTTCGTTTAATGGCGAGAGGAACCTATTATAGAATGGATAAGAAAAATAAATATGTGAAGCAGCTTTAAGGCGCCTTTGATAATTATTGCATATTTCGTACCATTGGTTACAACTGTCCCACCAAGGTATTTTAATTCAGTTTTATGTAATATATGTTATTGATAATTTTAACAGCCGCCTAGTCGTTAATAATGTGGAAATACCAATTTGAAAGTAAATTAATTAGGCAATTAAAATAAGAGTTTATGTACATCACTCAACGTAAATTTAGAATAAAATAGATTCTTAAAATACTGTCTCAACGTAGATATGCCATACTAGGTGTTTTAACACAAGCTAAAGTCTTATTCATCCGAGCATATTATGCATTTGATCATATATTATCGGTTAAGGTCTTATGCTGCACCTGCTAAACTTAGGAAGTGGTTAGATCCGAAATGTGGTATTTCACGTCGGTAGGATTGGCCAAAATGAACTTTTAAGCCCGTGCGAGATGTCCCTGTAAGCAGCACCTTAAAGTCACATGCGGTTTTGAATCAAGATCCATGCTTGAATATCACAAACACAATGGATTCGATGTGAATTATGCATGTGTGCAGTACGTGTTGTGATTGACTTGTCGACTTTAATTACGAACTAGTATTGGTCGTTCTGCATGTTAGCTTGAAAAGAAGGAAAAAAAATTTTTAAAACGCGTTGAAAACTTTTTTATATCTAATTGCTACTAAACAATTTATTCGAAAGCAGCAACAGCAATGTCAAGTTTTCCTGACAAATACGCAATATTATGCCTAGACGTTTCTTCAACACATCTAGTTCATTACCGATATTAGTTAAAAAAATAATTAAGATGAGATAAATACGTTCTCCCCAATTTCAAGTCTCATGCTTTAGCTTTTTGGTTACTTTTTCGTAAAATTGATTTAAACTAATGTCATTTCTAGCCAAATTAAATTTGCTGCAACTAAGCTACGCATTTAACTTGACACATTCTCTACTTCAAAGTCCAAAGTTCCAAGGGACGAATTCTTTATAGAATGTTTCTGTTTCGAATTTTTACCTTGTGAATTGTAAACAAGTATTGTAAGAAAACTAAACCAAACTCTTTCATTTTCTTTATTTTTCTGACTTAGACAAATACTATCAATGAACAAATAAACTCTCGGCCATTGGGCATACATTGAGTGCTTGGTAAGCAGATAGACCTCGGCCGATATTGTATGGTATTCGTCTGGTTTATCTTTTATTATCGCATTAAATGAAAAACTCTCGTCCAATTAAACGAAATTGAACATTGTTACGAATAAAAATGTAAAAATCGGGAGAAATATTATAAGTGCAATGGGTTATACAATATAAAATCTTACAATGAGGGAGATTTTGCTCAAATGCAGAAACTTAAGAGGGTTTGTCCACTATATAGTACAATCGTTTGTCATCAGACAAGTATTAACATTACAACTAACTGTTTTGTCATATCATAAAAAAAATTATGTTTTAATTGCCCTTCATTTCGAAGCAATTTATGTAATTTATTCTTGATTGCACTAACGATATTTTTATGTTATGTTGACCCACCATAGGATCAAAGTTGTATATCAACAATAACGATGAGCAACAGGGCATCTTTAGGATGTATTCTTCCACTATTCGCAGGATAACGTTTTTAGGACCCTTTTGAAGTAATGGTTTGTTGCCTTAAGGATGTTCTAATTTTATGGACGTCAATAAGAGGAAAAGGACTTATTTAGGACAACCTATATCGAATATTCAACAAAGCATTGTTTTTACACGTTCCTTGAATGACAATTTCAAGAAATTCTCGAGACATCTAATTCTGACTCTCTGTTGGCGCCCTTTAAAATCCAGCCAGTAAACCTCACAGGCTTTTAAACGACAAGGATTTTAGGCAAGTATATGCATGGGTATTTTTATCGTTCAAAAATTGTCCAAATCCCTTATTAAATGCCGGAAAATAAACATTCATAATGTATTTTGAACATTCCGATTACAACGTTTTTTATGAACGTAAAAAGGGCGCTAAAAAGACGCCAAACTGGCGACATTTACTTTAACAAATCAGCTATTTTCCACAAAATAGTAGCCCCGCTGCCGCAGGTTTTGCGGCGTGCAAAAATGACTGACGTGGGAGATGACGTCAGGTAATTCCGCCCGTTTCCAATTTATTAGGCGTCAAACTTGTAAGTTCACAGTAATGGCTTTATTAATCTAATTTAAGTTACTGACGTTGAATTAAGTTTGTTGACGTCAGGAAACAAATGATGCATAAAAACATCCTCTTTGCAAAAGGACAGACATACATAAGGATATAGCTTATTATCGACTTATATTAATAGGCTACTTCCGTGTGTCTGTCTGTAACATGCAAAGTCGATTATATTATATACAATTCTCTTAAAAAGCGCCTTTTAAACATGCCCTAAAATATATACTTTGTCTTTATAAAATATATGTTTACATTTTTTATTGGCTAGAACAAAATCATGGGATATAATATTCGATTTGATTATCTCGATGTTTTAGCTATTGTATTCTACTTTAAATTTACCGTGATGGGTTTAAAACCACAGGGAATGTAATGCTTTGTTAAAGTCACGAGCAATTAATCATTAGAAATATTACATGACGACTTGAACAAAAGTTGAAATATTAAATCGTAAAACTTTGTTTAATTAATAATCCTGTTTTTGAGATTTAAATAAAATGAATCGGACTTACATTTTTACTATGTCAACTGAAATTATTGTACGCTTCAAAATTTCAATTAATCAATGATTTTTTTGGCGTTCAAAACGTTTTATGATATTTTGAGCCAAATTAACAACGATCATTTGAAATATAAACAAGAAGCCACTCGTTTAAACGGACAACTAGATCGCGTAAAGGATATTATGATTATCATAAAAGATAAAATTGCGAAATAATTATGAATATCATAGTATCTTATGATTGCGCTTTCTCTCCGCTTATAATTACCGGCGCCGAATAGATATCTTATTACGAATACGATCTTAATATACTAGATCGGGTATCGGTCCAATGTGTGTGTAGTTAAAATGGTGGAAAACTGAAAACAAGAAGACAGTCCACTCCGCTTCTTTTCTACTGGTATGGAAAAAAAAGGAAAAAGAAAGGTATTAATGTCTTTATTTCATATTTATCTACACTTACTGACTAGCTGAACATCCCAAAAGTTACAGATTGAGAAAAAAGTAACATAGCTAGCTAGCATCACAAGCAAGGATTGACACTCTCTGGCAGAAGCTACCTCTAGTTACTACAGATATGGAAACAGTTTCTGTATGGCATGTGAAACAAACCCTTGTTAAAAGGGAAACAATTTCTGAAATCGGAAACCTGTGTGAACGATAATTAGCTAGCTAGCTAGACAAGGGGGTAAATACTAAAGAGCATCTGTATATATATATTAATTTCTTTCGCATTATTAAGAAATGTAAAACATAACCAATGTTGTAAATGCACAGGGGGAGTAAAGCTAACTTGATTTGTTGCAGCGTTCACCATTTGCTCACCATTTTAATATGCATCCTACCTCCCGTACAAGTGGCCCTGTTTTGAGACGGGGGATTATTTGAATAAAAGCTTATAGAGGGAGAACTCCCGAACTACATTACAAACCCCCTATAGTATATTAAAGTTTATAATTCTGTTTTACCATATATATTATCAATTAGAATTTTTCTGTTGTGTGTGGTGTAATGTGGATCTATAAGAGCTAGCTATAGCCAACTTGTAACATGACAGGAGGAATAATGACTGACCAATTAAAATATAGTACTTAGCTATAGCTCGCTTGCTTGCTTAAATCGTTAAATGTATAGGAATTGTATGTATGCATTGTGCTTATGTTTAAATCCCTTTATTTATATAAAATTTATATAAAATTAATACAATTTTTTTGCTAGAGTTTTCCCGTCATATTTGTGCGTAGCTAATATTAAATGTGCAGGTTTAGACCATCTTGTCAAGTCTAGGATTATCGCGTTTTATTAGATTCCGTGAACTTTCCCAATCCTAACATGAGCCATTTAAGGGCTTAAATTAAAGCTCTAACCGTAAATTTTTGATTAAGTACAATCACCTAGGTGATTATTTACTTGTTGGCTTCTAAGGGGGCCTATTTGTGAGGGGAAGTAATTCAAGCAGGGCGCTTATTAGATTTATTGCAAAACAGTGTGGTTTTTTAAAAAAGGGAATTATTTGGAATGGGTAATTCAAACAAGAAAATCAAAACTGAAGAGAATGAAAGCTAGAAGAAACGTTTTTTGTTATTTTTACTTGTTTTGACTTAAATTCGAATAAGCGCCGGTTCTTAGGGGAGATAGGGTGAGTACTTATTTGAAGGTGGGTTTAATGGTTTAAAACAAAATTTCAAAGTGTTTAATTTCCGTAATCAGTTTTGTTTCTTGAAAAAATATATGTTGTCATGCAAACTAATTATTGCGCAAAACCTTTTGTGCGTAATTTCTGTATTAAATTTAGCGCAATAACGAACTTTTGCTTTTTTTCTAATTGTTTTAACATTTTTATACTAGAATTTCAATTGTATTTATTTACTTTTAAGGTGACACATTGGAGTTATTGAGAAAGTTAGTTCAACCTAAGCACCCAGTTAAAAAGAAAACTCGATTTATCGAATATAGCAGGTCTAGTAGGACTGGAACAAGAATATACCGCCAGAAAATTGTGCTTAAAACAAAATATAAAGTAAGAACAAAATTGCCATCAAGTGAAGTTTCTTTAACAGCAAGTGATCATGAAGGCTGTGTAAAGATCTAAGTAGTTTTATAGATGAACTTTGGAGCAGCCGAAACTTTGTACTGGACTTTCCAAATTCTTAACAGAATTTTCTTGTGGTCCTCCTCCTTAATGGACAATTAATGGATGTGCATATTTTACATGGCTAGCCTATGTTATTTGCCTGCCTATTTTGTCGGCGGCATTCACGTTAGCAATTGCAAAGTGCCGACGTGAATTAGAAAAGGCCGACCCTGCCTATTATTTCCAGGAGGGGCCATGGCTTAGATGGAGAGTCCCGGAGTAATAAATGTTTATTTTGAGCTACGCAGACCCAAATAGGATCCGCGCTGTACCAGACAACTCCCCTCAACATTCAACGGCCTACACAGTGTGCCATCTTCCCCATTTCCCTCACATGGCTGGGGTTAACGGGGCTATAGTAACATGTAATCGTCCCATATTGAATAGCGGCCAAGTGAAATCGAACCCTGATCTCCCGCACAAAGTGCGAGAGTTATAATCACTGAGCAACGGCGCCACAAATATACTGTAATTTTTTTGGGGCTAGGATGAGTATCGTAAGCCAATTGATTCTTCTGCAACATTTTTGATGGCTTGCTTATTTCAGTTCATTATGGGGAAGCTTCGTTAAGAGATAGAGCAGGGGGCAGGGGCTAGGGGGGTCTAGCATTGCCTGCTTAACAGATTTTAGAGACCCCTGCTGAAAATGTGAACAAAGAAATCCAAAGTAAATTTTATATACATCTGCAGCCTAGCTGGAGGACAGAAGCTTCCACTTGAAATCGAGGTCTGCTACTCTGAAGAAGCTCTTCATATGCGCTTTAGCTATACTACTTTTTAGGCATTGACTGACTAAAGCTACTGTAAACTAGCTATAGATAGCTGCTAGCAGCCTTGCTAAAACTAAAGCTAAAAGTTTTAGCTACGTATAGCTGCTACAACTCGTTTAGAATGGCGACATATAGCATTAATTTACATTAAAGTAATCCTTACCTGATTTATTTACATCCATATTAATACAGTTCTTATTCTATTGAGTCTATCTAAACGAGTATAACGTATATGAAGCAACAAACTAACCACGTTTTTTTTACCGTTCTGTTAGGCGGCGATAACCTTGACACAAGGAGGGCGCAAATATCATAAATTTTATCGAAATTTATCTTTTATGATAATCATAATATTTTTTTGCGCGTATAGGTTGAAACGGAAAGATATCGACTATTACATAAAAGAAAATTAAACATTTTTTAAAATGCAAAGAGAAACGGTTTTTAGAAACAATTTTTTTTCACAGACCGAAACCTAATGCTTCAAGGTTTTTGAATGCGTCTGAATTTTATTTACCATGTGCAGCTCTCTGAAAGGGTCTGCGTTTTAAAAACTCGCCACGTGGTTGTTAAATAATAGGGCAAATTAAATATTACCTACTAGTCGTTAACCCGTAGAAAAATCCACGGGGTCGCCCGTCCTTTATATATCGCATTTCGTGTTTCCGTAACAGAAGGACAAACAGACGCACAAACAGACAGACGGAATACGACTATTATTAAAGAGACAAGGTTGACCGATATGTGCGTGTTAGACCTAATTTATGATAATAAGCCGGGTGACCCGGCGTCACAAGCCGGGTAAGCCACAAGTAAAAGTGTTACCTAGCATTTAAAAACCGTGAAGTGTGCCTCACATTCAGGTGGAGCACTCGGTGAAAGTTCAAAAATGAATGTTACTCTGAGCAGCGCGCTTAGTACAGGTAAACTGTGTCACACATGCATATAGGCGTAATAAGCCTTTTCCCAAAAAAATTTATCACAACTTCAATTTAGATAAAAAAACACACACACAAAACAGCCCGTTGTTAACACCAGGTTGAACGTTTGTTACAGGTAAACCGTGTCACACATGAGTAATAGGCGTATATCATTTTTCAACAAAACTCTATCACAACGGTCTAAATAAAATCACAGGAAACAGCCCATTGTTGCTCTGTCCAGCTAAAAACATTTACTTTGCCTAACTTTCATGACAGTAATAAAATGTGTAGACATAACTATATTTAGCATCATAAAAATTATTAAATAAGAAATTTGTTGTAGCTAGCTAAAAACTGCATTTAGCTACTTTCACTTTTTAGCCAGAGGTAGCTAGAAAGCCACAACCCCAACATAAAAATAAATATTGACATACCAAACTTAATACAAACTTTAAAAGAATAGGAATAAATACGGCTAGCTATAGCTAGCTAGCTAGCTAGCAGAATGCTGCCTCAAAATCTACGTTTCTAGCTAAAATTTAAAAATTGGTTTGTTTAAGATTTATACATGGCTAGAGAACGTGATAATATGTGATGAGCAGATATCATGAGAAATATAAAGGGGTGAACCGTTAAGGTTTAGCTAAGTGCTTCAAAGAACATGGGAAAAGAGAGTGTAAAAGCAATGTAAAACCAAGCCGCCCTCGTGGCCTCATGGTTGTGATATTCTGGTGAACTATGGAAGCCCCGGCCTAAAATTAAACGCCAGGTTGCGCAAACACGTGAAGCGAATAAGGTTTCTGATTGGTTAAAATTAAAGTCCGGCGCAAAACGGTTGACAGGCTTAATACTCCGGATTAATAGTCCGCATTAATGGTCCGGATTAATGGTCGGGGTGGCTAGGTCGAAAATTTTTTACAGTGGCGAAGATCGTGTTAAAAAGGGACGTGACTTTAAAAAGATGTATAAAAAGGTTGGTAGGACGATGAAAAGGTTATAAAAAAAAACAAATACTATGGTTGTTTTAGCATTGTTCAGGCGTGGTTAGAGGGAAGCAGCGATACGCAGCTAAGCTACCATTTTGCGTGACAGACAGACAGACGGACAGACGTATACGGGTATTATAATATAGACGTTATACACACAGGACAAAAAATATGCCGAAGAGCATGCTTTCTGTAAACAATAAAAAAAATTGCACAATTTCTAGAGAAAATAAAGCCTTTCTAGTGAATCTTTAAAAAACTTATAACTAATAAACAACAACTAAAATATATAAGCTGCTCGTTGCTTTACAAAAACATAACAGAGTTTATCAGCTAGCTAGGTACTAGAAATTTCACCAATTTATCAATAAAATCAAGCGATTAATATATATTTCATGCTTTTCCTCACTAGAATTATGCAAGAAACATGCAGTTCCTTTGGTTTTAAAGGTTAGCAACAGTTTAAAACAAGAAACCCACAAGCTGATAGCATAATACGTGCTTTGAAATTATACGTAGTATTAGCTACGACCTTTAAAAAGTCGTGGTCACAATTGCTTAACTATAACTTGGACGATTAACAATAATAACCTTTCAAAAAGTGCGTTATCGGTCGCAAGATAAAAATACCAATCGCGAGAAAGTAGCCATAAACTGCATTGAGTCGCAAAGGGTTGATAAAGTCATGATATATTAATTCTTATTGTTCGCTGGGTTTTTTTTAATTCCCGCCGTTTTATTAAAAGCCACGAAAAAAAATATATATTCAAGAAAATTTAAAACTTATCTCGTAAATGCTGTTTTGATATTTTACTATTTATGTTTTTAGTGGATTTTTTTACTGGTTAACGACTAGTTCGTCATAATAATCGGCTGTAACGCCCAATTTGGACATTTCGATTTCCTTTAAAAAAAGTCGAATAAATGATGACTGACTTGTCATTTTCTTGTACATTTAAGTAATAACGTGACAAAAACTGCGCAATCTTATTGGCCGACATCCCCATAACATCTAACTTTCGATCGTTATCCCCCTTGTGAATAAAAACACACAGAAACAAGAAACCGCAGTCGATTTGAAATCGCACGTACCAAAAGAGCATTTTAGCTAACGCGTTCTTAAGTTTAACTTGGGTAAAGCCTACCCTCGCCCGCAGGGATTTTTTTGCCTTTTCGATATAAGAGATAACGGCGAAAAAAACTTGGTATTGTTAAGTGTTTTTGGCCAATATACGGACAGATTATGTAAACACGTCATACATAATACGTTAATATATGCGACCAACAATATCGGAACTTCATCGGCTGGAAATTTTATATTCCCCAATAGAAAAAGTAAATATATTGTAACGACTAAAATATACAAGGAAAGGTATCTGGGTATCTACAATAAACGAATAAATAAAAATAATATAGTTACCTCGTTCCTGAATGGAAATTTTTTTTTGCCGAATTTTACTCAAATCCAGTAGATATATTTTTTATTTTTATGGCGTTCTAAATATTTTATGGAAAGAGTAAGGGAGAGAAGAGAGAGCGCAGAATAATATATGGGCATGGCAGATTATAAAAGCCACCTTTTAAACAGTCAGGTTGAACTGATTATTAGCCTGTAACAGGATAATTAGCTAATGCTAGGAATAGTGCCTGTAATTTTGACAAACTGTTAGAGAGTAAATATTGGAGTTTAAAGGACAGGCGAACAAAAAATTATTTCACATTTACCAGTAAACATCTTGACCAAAAATATTTTACGTACTATAGTAGTAACAGTATTTCATAACCTTCGGTTGAACTTCTTTCAACTTAAGGAATATCTGTCAACAATGTTTTTTTCATGTTTGAGTCCTTTCTCTACAACATACTACGAGCTTCGAATGAGAAAGTTTGTTATGATGATATGACGCCAAATTTGACTAAATATACAGACCGGAAACATTCAACAACAAATCAAACGCGCAATATGATGGTTTCATCTTTATGCACGAATCTTTACTTAAATAGATGTGCAACACGGTATACCTTTACTAAGTGCTTAGCCTGATGTCGCAAATAAATTTTAAACTTTCACGGAAACTTGTATCGCAAAATATATTAGACTTGACCGATTGTCCTTGCTATGACGGGGTAACAACGGGTTGTTTTTATTTCAGCTAAAGGTGTAGTAAAGTTATTTTTTTTAAATATGCTACACCCGAAACACTATAATGTGTTGTGCGCTTCACTCAATTTACGACATACTGCATATTATCCTCATTATTTGTAATATATTCTCAGCCTGACTATGGTCTAAAAATATATAATGTCTTAATAATAAAATAAAGCTTGCTTTAATTTGCTATAGCTATTGGCAAATTCTGCTGTGAGTAACGGCTCCATTGCTCCTTAAGACGAATAACAAAGTTTAGTTTACTTGGTATGCAATTAGAAAGTAAACTTTTATTGACCGTTTGGGCATCATACTTTTATTATTATTATTGAAATTATTTACACAGGATGGCCTCTTCAGTTCTAATTGGTACTGCGTTTCAAGACGGTCCTGCGAAGGGGGTCCTAGTGCATTTAAAGCCCCCATTTGAGCTACGAAAGTCGTGCAAGCACAGCAATCGCTCAACTAGACAACCGCCTAACATATTAATCCTATTCTCATGCTGAGCGCTAAGCAGAAAGGACAGATTCACAGATACAAATTTTCATATTTAGAACAAACAATCAACCTTGGAAATATTCTTATGATATTCCTAAATTCTGACCCATTTTTCAGAATATATTCTTATAAATAATGTGCGTAAGGAAAACCTGTTCAGGCTCAAGACACTACAAGGAACTAAATATTTAAGTCAACTGAAAAGATAACTACGTAACTAGAAAAGCCTAAGATAGGATATTCGCCATTAAGTCTGGACATGATCATTAAAAGACAAACATCTTATCCTCTTGATGAAATAACGTTGTGTTGTGAGTTTCAAGTTCTAAGGATTATCCCAACGAAATGTATTAAACTTTCCCGATCATAGGGATTTCTTAAAAATTTAAGGGGGTAGTTTCAAGTAATTGTCAATATCCAAGGCCCTGAGAGGCACTGGACCTAAAAAATTATTTTATTTCAGCTAAAGGTGTAGTAAAGTTGTTGTTTTTTACTATAATGTATTCATTCGATTTACGATATATTGCATATCCGTACTAAAGTGATCTACTTGAATGTATGGCAATGTTTGCGGCTTTTATTAAAGGAGGGCGAACAGCGCGGGCACGGCTGTTGATTGAAAATTCATGATGCCAGAGTTAATTTCAAAGACCAGATACGCTGGTCTGGAATGTTCCGTAAAACATCTGTTGATAGGAGCATGGTAGGAGTTTGTTACAAAAGACCTTTTTTTTTCATCAATGAATGTGAGTTATTTTATAGTTCAGTATTTTTACACATTTGCCAAACTGGTGGTTATATTCAGAAACAATATTAGTTTTTTCTCTGTATATTCTGAAGGTCACGCATCGATGATCACACTGTTTTATCAAAAATAATAAACAAAACAAGTTAAAGATCAAAATAGCAAAATTGCTATTAGTTGAATAACACGACCAAAATATTTTTATTTTTATTACTGAACTAATTCATGAGTAAAGATAGAGAAAATAAAGATTTGTAAACAAAGCTGCACCGTTGCACGTTCGATTTGTTGCTCAAAGTTTCCGGTCTGTGTATTTATCGAATTTGGCGCCATCTCATCACAACAAACTTCATCGTTCGAAGCTAGAAGTATGTTGTGAAAAAGCAAACCAAATTACCAAAAAAATATCATTAATGGCCATGACAGATGTTTATAAAGTTCTAAGAAGTATTAACGAAGATTATAAAATGCTGGAACTACGATTGTATGTAAAATATTTTGGGTTATCTTCAGTTAAAGATCTTATTTTTCATGTTTTTTGGTAAGTACATCCTAAAATTGCTTCTTCTTGCCACATACAGCCATGAAAACCTTGTAAAAATGTTGCTTGTAAGGAATATTGATATTCAGTTATGAAACATAGTTATTTGTGTGTGGTTATAGTAGTTATTTTATTAGATTTTAGGATTTAGAAGTTCCTTAATTTTTGCTTCCTCGCTTAAAATTTAATTTGTGGCTGCCACAAAAACGTTCTTTGTTCGCTTCTCCTTTAAGCGCTCTACCTTGCGTTTAACGCCGACTCACATAGTTACTTGTGGGTTAACCCAGCGTTTCCTTTTCGGGTAGCCGCGCTTAGTTATTAATAATAGCCGCATTTTGTCTGTCCGTCCGCACAAATAATACCGTGCTACGGAAACACGAATTGTGAAATATAAAAAACGAGCGACCCCGTGTATCGTAGAAAATTTTATATGACAATATACTTTTTCATTGTGAAATAATTGAGAAATAGTAACTATATGTAATTTATACTCTATTAAATAATGTGCAGTTGTTTATTGCCTCTTCTAATAATCCTAACCACCACACTTCGACTCGCAACCATATAATTCCATTCGTAGGCAGGGCCTACCATAGTAAGCAAGTGCAATAAGTTTGACTGAGTCAGCTGCAATACGATTTTCGAGCTTAAAGTAGGTAACATCATTGGGCAATACACCGTTTGTTCTAAAACCGCTTTTAAAAATCTAAAACGCAAAATATAGAGCTGACAGACACAATTTCTGCCTTAATTTAATAATGGGACATCTACAACATTAATCCTATTCCAGTAGTAAAGAGCTTAACATGTGCTTCAAATTTGATTGGTGGGTTGGTACTGAGCTCCAGTTGGGAATGATTCGTTCATTTCTTGTTAGTGCATGTTAATGGAAAGGTATGTCGCAAGGAGCGCGAGGAGGTAGTGTCCTCGCCTCGTCCACTACACAATCTAGCGAGATAGCATAATAATTTTTTTTTCATATTTTGTACTGGCTTTCCACAGGCCTTATAACATAAAAAAGCACGAATGAAGTTCAACTTACCTTTGTTTTATTAGAATGTTCATAGTCTTGCCAGGTCATGTTGCGTGTTTTGAATTGAAGTTTAAATTCTGTAACCTTTGCGAAAGCCCACCAGCGAGCTAAACATATTTAACTTTACACATAACTTTATTTTTAATTTGCTAACATTGGCCACACTTACCAAAGTGATATTTGAAACTAAATGATTAACACATTTCTAATATTAAAGACAAAAGACGAATCCTTCCTTCTAAAAACGTAATGCAAATCAAAACTGATATCAGAAAATTGTAGCAAAAACGCTAAAGAGAAAGTAACAAGAAGGTTTTCTCATTTTTGCCTTAATGTTCCTTGGTGGCCGTGGTGGCATTTTTTTAATGCTGACCAGTAGTACCCCAGTTATAAAGTTACCCAGCTGTCTTGTTATTCTTAATATATTCTTAGCCTGACTATGGTCTAAAAATATATAATTCCCTAATAATAAAATAAAGCTTAATTTGCTATAGCTAATGGAAAATTCTGCTACGTATAACGGTTATTGCTTCCTTAAGATAAAAAATGAATTTTAGTTTAATCGGTATGCAACAAGAAAGTGAACTTTTAATCAAATTTCGTGCATCATACAAATTTTCATGTTTAGAACAAACAATAAAGTTTGGAAATATTCTTAGAATATTCCTAACTTCTGACTATATTCAAAGTATGTTCTTATAAAAAAATGCGTAAAGAAAACCTGTTTAGGCTCAATAATACTCGAAGGAACTAAATATTTAACCCCATTTGGTTCAGGCTTTCTCGAACATATTATGACCCCCCTTTGCTCCCCCCCCCCCCCCCCCCTCAATAACTTTGACAGGCTTGTCCAATTGGAATCAAACTTGGCACACGTATAGTACATCACAGAAGAAACAAAATAGCGGAAATAAATTTTAGCTTATGTTAGGACTTTTTCTATGACGTCATCAAAAGCTTGAAATTTGTTCAAAATACCACTATCTGCTTAAAGTTCAACTACTTTATTTCTAGGGCGAATTTTTACATTGTGTTAAAATTTTCTAAAAGCAAAATAAAAGTTATTTAACATATTTTCCGGTGTTTACATAGGTCACGTAAAAAGTTGCAAAATCTTGCCCCAAAATCTTTTTTTTCCGGATTTTTGGGCAATATAAAAATCGGAAAACCGAATTAGTCACGTGTCGAAAACATGCAAAAGGACTTTACTTGATAAAAAAAGTTGTGTTGGAAGTTTCAAGTTCAACGGATAATCCTAATAAGAGTTATTATATTTCCCCTATTATAATGATTTTATAGAGATTTTTTGGGTAGTTTCAAGTAATAGCCAATATCAAAGCATCTGAAAGGTACGAGACCTAAAAATGTGGCATACAGGTGTGTAATAGATAAATAATGAAACTCAGTAAGTATCATTGCCATGCAATATAGCATAAAGGAGTTATTAAAAAAAACCGTCAGATAATATTCTGCTATAAATGTTGGACCAAAAATTGTTTCATCAAGCAGATCGTCCCATCATTTAATGGTGTTGGGAGCGTTATATATTCGTCAAATTACAGCTACTTTGAACACAAAAGACGAGTATAAATGTCATACATTTGTTATTAAAGCATAATAATAAACGACGTCTTCAGGGTTGTCATTATCTTATTATAATACTTGTTTAAAATCTGATTTAAGATGTGTTATAACATTCGTTAGCATTTGTTGTTTTTTTTTGTGTTTTTAAGCGGTGCATAATATTTTAATAAAACTGTTTTTTTATTTCATAGAGAATAATTCTGATGGTGAGTTCAAAAACTAGAAATATATTATTCAATAAAATTGCGTTGTTGGTCATTCAAATTTCCCGAATAAATCATTACGCCACAATGTTTTTATCTTTCAAGAAATAACGTTGTGTTGTAAGATTTAAGTTCTAAGGATTATCCCAAAGAAATTTATTAAACTTTCCCGATCATAGGGATTTCTTAGAAATATAAGGGGGTAGTTTCAAGTAATTGTCAATATCCAAGGCTCTGACAGGTATGGAACCTAAAAGATTAGCACACAGGTGCCCAATAGGAGAATATAACTTCAGAAAGTATCAGAACCATGTAGCACAGCAAGAAAGAGAAAAACTGGCGGAAAGGGAGGGGGCGAAAACCGCCCTCCCTCCGAACCGAATAGGGTAATGAAGAGAATGAAAACCAAAGGATATATCAACGAAAAACGGTATTATCGATTAAAACCCTTCGATTCTACAAGCAATCGAAAACTCAAACAAGGAAATACGGTTCGAACAATAGTCTCTGGGGTAGGTACACCATTATAAAACATGTCAACATTTGTTGCTTTTATTCTCAACTAAGTGACCTTAGCAAAAACGCAATCGAATTATTGGAATACATCCGAAAACTAGACATAGAAGACGTCCAACTTATGGTCTTGTCCAACTAATGTTACATTATTCTACACAAATGTTTTCATAAAGGACAACCTGAACATCATTAAATACCTTATATAGAAAGATAAATTGTACTGCAAATTATGAGTATCGCGAATTAATATGAACGTCCAACGGAACACGAGCTTTTATTTTCTTCATTTTAAGGAAGATATTTTGGGTCTTGGATTTTAATAGGCAAGAGAAAGTAAGTGTTACCACCCCCATAAAATTATGAGTGTGTTAAATCAGTCTTCTACTCTTCAAAGAATAAAACATGCAACACAAATCTTCATCTACATTTTGAACTTGTTTCTTGCCTCTAAACTTACGCAAAAGTACCAAAAATGTCATCTTGTGTGCAAAATGGCCCTGCTACATCTTTTTCTAATATTATAGCACTAGTTTGACTGATTATCTGTTACATGAAGGTTTTGGGTACTAAAGGAAATGAATAGACGATTCGAAATATTAATAAGGGGTGGGTGGTACTAGATTTGTTACGATGCGTTACAAGAGGTGGGGGTGGGGGTAAAAATGGTGAATTTGGGTGTTACGTAATTATTAAATGGCCCCTAAGTTACGATAAACCGATAAAAATTCCCGTTAAATATATACTATCTATGAAGGCTTTTTGTGTACCTTGTCGTTAATATTTTATAATATAAAATATATCTTCAATTTTTATTTGCTGTTTCGTCTTCAAGCCTTTGTCAATCCATTTACTAACACTCCCTTAAATTTTAATGTTTGCACTCAACGCAGTCATTTCTTACTTCGCAATCAAATCAATAAAATATTACCTTGTGTTCCTATTTTTGTTATATAGAACTCCTTTTTCAAATCAATTGCAAGCCAGCTTTCTTTCGTAAGAGGAAAAGAGGCACACCAAGCACCTCCACTTTTAATATTATCCCATTGTGCATATAAACGTGCATTCCAAGCAGCAAATAACTTTGGCCGAAAAACTTGGGTTGACCCAGAAGTGAAACTTGTGTCTGGAATTATACTTCGGTTCGACAGGCCTGTAAAAAAATTAAAGGCATTTTTAATTGAGAAGTTAAGCCTGTTTAGCGTGGTTTCCATTTGGCGTTTAATCGCGTTTATCAGGTACGGAGATTGAAGTTAATGTTTTGTAATACAAAATGTGGATATGTCATTAACGCTCGAATAATGATATATTAGCACTTTTCGATGTGTTAAACTGACTCTTAAAAGATATTAGAGCTTATCTCTCACAAAAAAACAAGTTAATTTCACATGAAAGTTGTCTAGGGATTTTTTTTTTTTTTTTAAATTGACTGGTTCTAAAGATTTTTGATATAGAAGTTCTACTGGCCATTCAGTTCGGCATTTCGAACATTTTACATAAATTTCAATATTTAGTTATTATAATTATGCTCAATAACAGCAATTACATGTTCTAGTGCTAGTTCATGATGTCGTATTTTCGCATAATTAGCGAAAGTAGAAAAATAAAAGAAATTTTGGACAACTTTCGTGTGAGCTCAACTTGTTTTTTCGCAGGATGCAAGCTTGAAGCAACATTTTTTTAGCATGGCAGAGAAAAACAGTTTTATAGAGCTTAAAACGCTCTTTGCGACTGTTACAGATATATGTGGGTTTGAAGGTTTTTAATGACGTCATCAACTCATCAGTTCAGAAATAGGTGCGTTGACCCAGCTTTGGGGTCAACCCACTTAGTTACCCACACGGTAATTCGTTTTCAAGTTATTTGGCCTCAAACTTGAAAGTAATGCATTAGAAAACAATATCATATG
Source organism: Hydractinia echinata (assembly GCA_030067915.1). Classification (NCBI taxonomy): domain Eukaryota; kingdom Metazoa; phylum Cnidaria; class Hydrozoa; order Anthoathecata; family Hydractiniidae; genus Hydractinia; species Hydractinia echinata. The sequence goes on along the minus strand of JASGCC010000013.1, from coordinate 2,257,284 downwards.
AGCAATTTAAAAATAATAAATAAATAAATAAAAAATAATAAATAAAATAAATAATCTTTCTCTTTGTGCCAAAATGGCCGACAAAGAGTATCGGTCAAACCTATTGGTGTTTTGCAGGTATGATTAAACGTAAAGCAGTTAACTTCATCAGATTTATCCTTGCAATCGCTATCGCCATCACATTGCCATCCAAGTGGTATTTTTTTACCATTGCGACATTCAAACCAATCTGTTGACATTGACAGAACTGATGCCAAAAAGAGTGTTATGACAAGAGTTGATTTCATCATTACCATTCTAAATGCGTAATTTTTTAAATACGTTAACAAAAGTGTCATTGCAAATATAACAAAGCCAGATAATAAAAAGGTACACGTCTTATGGTTTTCACTCTCCGTTAGGAATGCATCGAAAACGCGTCCCCGAAAACCCATGTTGAGGAATGGAATCGTAAAACCTCGTAGTACATAACCGTTAGCAATTTACAATCCTGAAAATAATAAGAAATGAAGAAGGTAAGCAACTCACCTAATCTGACCTTATCTTGACTTATTTCTTATTTAAAGAATTATCTGCTTAAATGTAAGTTACCTCTATGCCAATTGATACACTACTATATTTTCTACAGCTATTCACACAAGATATAACGGTTGACTTATTGTTGAGCAAACTTCCGCCATAAAAAGCGGACTTGAGGTGTTCACTTTCGGCATGTATTAGCATGGTTATAATTCAGGTGCAATATCCATTACGATGAGCCAATATATGACCTTTTGCGTAAGAATTATTTGCTGTTGTTTCTGCATGAAAAGCGGATCTAGGTTGTTGACCTGCGAAATGAGTTTGTACAAAATCAGCGCTTGATTAATTGCTGAGCGAAGTTCCGTAATAGATTTATGGTATTGACCTATCACTGTTAAGCGAACACTGAAACCGACCTGAAAATCGACCTGATTTTTTACATAATTTTGTTACACACCAATTCTATCAAAGGATGTTCTTATTTAAAGGACTTCATTGAGATCAAATAGTGTTCTCGATTGTTCTTTATTTCATTAGAAAATGTTTCTCGTGTTTCGTTTCAAAATTCTAAACATGTTTTAAGATTTTTTGCACTCATGATAACTAAGGCATCGTACAATAGGACATATTTTCTCAAGTCTGATATATTTCTTAAAAAAAATCAGCACTCGAAAAATATATGTTATATTGTGCTCTGCACCGTGTGATGACAATTACATATGAAATATAATATGATAAATGAACTTTATGAAATAAATTAAGTTTTGAAATATCTTGTTAGATAGCCAGCTAGCTACACATAGACATGTTTACATGTATTAAGTTAACTTAGAAAATTACATGCAACTTAGTTTACTTGTAAGTAAATAAAAAATTTTGTAAACAAAGCTACCTGCGCCATGGTAGTCCATTTGTGCCTACAGTTTTGTTTTTTCTAAAGGAGAAATTCCCAGGAGATTCCCGTGTGGTTGCTGTTGTCGTGGATAACGTGCTTTGTTTAGTAAAAAAGTGTTGAACATCCCCCGGAAAAAACAGCTCAGTCATTCTTCGCTTAGTCCCTATATAATCGCATATTACCTTGGTAAATTGTGAATTGCGATTGGTAAAAGATTTTAAAAAAGAAATAATTTTGGGTCTAGTGTTTCTGAGAAGTTTCAATTATAAGCTATTTGGCCCCATATAGTGCTTTTTTCTTGCCTACCAGAATGTGGATGTATCTATATTATACGCCTGTCTGTCTGTTACGCAAAATGGTAACCGCAGTAGTGAGACACACGAAGTGCGGTAAAATAAAAGACGGGCGAACCCGTTGATTTATCGAAGGACCAATAATATACAGAGAAATCGCAATCTATAAATCTGCTGTCCATTACGGAAGTTCGCTCAGCAATTAATCCAGCGCTAATTTTGTACAAATTCATGCCGAAGGTCGACAACTTTTTCTTACCGAAACAACAGCAAATGTTAATTCTTTAGCAAAAAGTCATGGATTTGTATTAAATAGTAGTATAATATTGTATAAAATCCGTGACAATAAATTCAAGCAGTTTATAATACTTGCCCACAAATGATTAAAAAGTTAACTTACCGTGAATATTACGTTATTAAATTAATATTTAAAGTATTAAAGTAATGCGTCACAGACAGAATTACATACTCGACCTGCTCAGTCTGATGTTTAATGTAGAAGTTCCTTTCCTATAAAGCTGCTGACATGAAGGCAAGTAGACAAACTACCAAAGAGAATTAAAAGAAACGAAAAAAACAAAAAAAAAAACAGGGGATACACACTTTCAGACTTGATACCAAACATTTCCGCCCCAAAAGTCTCAACCAATAGGTACAAGTGCTCCAGGAGGGGCACCTTTAAGACGAGGTCCGTAAAGTGGTCATCTGGCAGTCCAGAAATTCTTCTTTTTTTTACTAAAGTAACCTTTAACCGTGTACCCTGCTAAAATGTATCGACAGAAATGACTGGAATCATTAGCGAGGTCGTCACACCAAAAGATAAGATCTAATATGGTCAAACCCCATTGCAAAGCGTTAAGGTCCTGCGTGAAAAAGGTGAGCAAATTCTTTGACTGGGAATATAATTAAGAGAAGTATAGTTATCTGTAAAAAATAGGGAAAATTGACTAATCATAACTACGAAAATAAACATGTACAAGCAGCAAAAGCATTTCATGAGAACAACGAAGCACAATATTATATATCAAATGTAGTATTAAGGATTAATTGGTCCTGCCACTGCCAATACATTTATGTAGCGCGCCACCAGCTACATATCCCGTGAAAAATGCCAGAGCAACCAGCCGTTCCAACAAGAACATTATCAATACCGTGACATACAATTCGAGAGACAAAAGCAAGGGGAGAATATTTATTCATTTTTTGTGTTACACTGTTTTTTATTAGTTACATCGTGTCTAATTCAAAAAAGTACATCAGCGGTTTCGAATCTTTTCCTTGAACTTACTGGTGCAGTAAAAAGGTTGAGCGGGTTCACCAGCTAAGATTAGCACTAAAAACCTCTCAGAGCCTTAGATATTGACCATTACTCGAAACTACCCTTAAATTTCTAAGAAATCCTTATAATCGGGAAAATTTCTTAACTGTTGTTAGAATTGTCCTTAGAACTTGAAATTTACGAAACAACTTTGTTTTATCAAAGGGAATGATTCGGCTAGGTCTAGTCGCGTAATTAACCCGATTTCCTGAATTTTCGGATTTTACCCGAGTATCGGATTTTCGTGCGATTTTTGACCTTTGTTTATGCGAAAAATTAATTTCATTTGGCTTCCAGAAACTTTAAACAGAACGTTAAAATTCGTGCTAGAACTGAAGTAATTTAATTTAAAGCAGATACTCATATTTTCGACAAAGCTGATGCTTCTGTTATCGTCACAGAAAAATTGCTGACATATGCAAAAATTTATTGCTGCCATTTTGGTTTAATAGCACATGTAGGTGCCCTAATGATAAACCTGAATGTTGTTAGTGTTTTATGCATTTTAGGGATCTAATGGGATCCTAAAATGCATAAAAAATCCTATTTTTTACTTGTTTTTTGAAAAACTTGCTTTGTAAAAAGGGGGACTAGCTATTGTTGAAGTTTTTGGTTCCATATCAGGTTACTGTTTCGTTGTATTATCTTGCACTAAGGTTGTGCACTGTCCGCTGCTTAACGACCAACAGTGGTTAATAACACCTTTCAGAGCAAAGTGTTTACGTCGTTTTACCTCATTGCCTACAGTGATGGGAATGGTCAATGTTTCTGGGTAACAAACAACTTTCGACTTTTGCTTTGATACCTGTTCATTTTGTGAGAAAAAGCGCTTTAGCTGAATGATCAGGTGAGAAGCACTTTAACGAACTTTATCCATCGTGTTGCAGATTGATGAGACTTACATAAATGACAGAATGATACACAGTCTCTTGAATAAAATCTTTTTGACGGCAATTTAAGGATCGCTGTCGCGAGATTGATAACAAATGTTGCATGTTGTAGTATTTCTTAAACAGAATTGAAGCATTGTTTACAAGCGTGTTTTTTGACATATTACTTTCTTCTACTAGCTTTCGGCTGTATACTGCAGCCATGATCACGTATGAGAAATTACAATTCTGTTCTCTTTATATATAGACAAGTTTCAAGATCATTAAGAAAAAACAAAAAAATACAGAACAATCGTAAACGTGTGTAAAAAACTTTAGGAGCTCATTACGTTCTCGTTAAGAGGTGGTGTCTCCCTTTGAATCACAAGACTCTCCTTTATTTCGAGTATATAGTTGTCTGTCTCTTTAACAACAATAGAAAAGTCATTAAAATTAGCGAGGCGATCACACTCCATCATATGGTCTCCCTCCTACGGCAGTGTCTGTTGCTTAGCAACACGTTTTCCGGTCCGCGGTGAGATACCTATATGTTCGGACACCCTCACTTTAAGATGTCGTTTGGTTTTACCAACTTAAGTAGAATTGCAGCTACTACACGAAAATTTATAAACGACACTGGAAGCGAGAGTGTTAGGTATTTGATCATTGAACCTGAAAAGTGTTCCTAACTTAAGAGAAGCTACACGAAGATGACAGAAAGGCAACGACTTGGAAAAAAGTTTGACTAAGCGAGTACGGGCCTGTAGTGAAACAGAACCTAAATACGGTAGAAAAACTAAAATATCCTTTTTGGTAACATTGTTGTTGTAAAAGGGTAAGGGATGAAAAGGTCGCCTAACATATGCTCCAAATTTTAAGGCCTGTCCTGTTGTTTACAGATTTCAAAATTGCCTTTTGATATCACAATAGCCGTTCTGAGTGCCTTGAGGAAAGCAGAAAGATTGATTGGGCTATTGAAAAAAGACAAATGACGAGAAATAGAAGCACACGTAGAAGCAATTGATGACAGTGAAGAACGACCTGCAGGTAAGTGCAACTTAGAAATGCGGAAGTGCATTCAAGCATTGTAAAGTCAAATTGATACTTTTAAAATAAACTGCATGATTTGTAATATATGACAGATAGGGTATTATGATTTTTCCAAATTGTTTTTCCCTTCGATTTTCTTAAATCGGAGTTCTGCTTCGTCTATTTGTGTTGCTGCTGTTGTAGCTTTCCGAAGGCTTGAACTCACCACTGGTGTGTTCTCGCAACCCCAATTGTCTCGTGAATCACGCAGAAGCAAATCACACTGATTTTCGAGGCATTCAAAATGGAATTCAAGCTTCTTAACTGTGGTAGAGGCGAAACTGATGAATAAAAACAGATGTTCACTGTAGAGAATTCTGCTTTTTTTGTAACCTAATGGCTGCACTTATTAACTCGAGTATTTAATATTTAGAGTACCTCATCTTTCTATTTCAGGCTTTTCGATGTAAACGTTAAGTGTGTCACAATCTTAACCGATTAAAGATCTTGTCCTTGAAGAGTGACGACTCCATTTATTACCCCAGTCAAAATAAAAGCGAAAAACAAAATAAAAATTACGCCAGCAAGGGGGTTTGACTGTACCAGGTCCTATCTTTGGAGAGTGATGACTCCACTTATTACCCCAGTCGAAAAAAACAACCAAAAACCAAATAAAAATTATGTCAGCAAGGGACTGCACTGGTCTTATCTTTGGAGAGTGACGACTCCACTTCTTACCCCAGTCACACAAGATTGTACAGAGTAGGGCAGATGAAAAGTAATGGATGAAAGAAATGTCTAGTTCCTGCTGAAGACTGTTCGCAGACCTCTTTTGAGGTGACTCAGCTAGACATTTTGGGTACCTCGGTTCAGGAATATGAGTCGAAACCCTTGTACCCTTTACAGAAGTCCTGCCCTACTCTCTCTGTTTGTTTGTTCAATTTTTGTGCCAATTATTTCCTTGGAAAAAGGAAGAATTGTGTTCTTTTATATGAGCATATTCTTTAGAGGAGCAAAACCTCTAGAATTTATATTTTAAGACTTAACTGGTCGAGTTTATCATTGTGCGTGCACTTTGTAACTTTCATTCTTATTCTTGATTGCATTCTTTACTAGAAAGACATTTTTTATATTGTTTTCCTAAAAAAAATAATCTCTTCAATTACTTTATATAGAAAAAAATAATATAAAATATATGGACAACAATAAAACTTAATTGAAAGATAAGAAAAATAAGAAATAGCCTGTCGTTTTCGGTATAACTAGTTTCATATTTTTTTAATGGAAAATTAGGTTAACCATATAAGGATTTAATCAGTTATGCTTTATGTGCTTTAAGCGTTAAGATTTTACAATTCCTACTCCTGTAGATTATTTACTTCAAACAACATCACTCAGCGTAAATTTATGACAAATAGATTCTTAAAATACTTGACCCCTACCGCAACGTAGATATGCCATACTAGGTGTTTTAACACAAGTTAAAGTCTTATTCATCCGAGCATATTATGCATTTGATCATATATTATCGGTTAAGGTCTTATGCTGCACCTGCTAATTTTAGGAAGTGGTTAGATCCGAAATGTGGCATTTCACTTCGGTAGGATTGGCCAAAATGAACCTTTAAGCCCGTGCGAGATGTAAGCAACACCTTAAAGTAACATGCGGTTTTGAATCAAGATACATGCTTGATTCGATGTGAATTATGCATGTGTGCAGTACGTGTTGTGATTGACTTGTCGACTTTAATTACGAACTAGTGTTGGTCGTTCTGCATGTTAGCTTGAAAAGAAGAAAAAAAATATTTTAAAACGCATTGGAAACTTTTTTATATCTAATTGCTACTAAACAATTTATTCGAAAGCAGCAACAGCAATGTCAAGTTTTCCTGACAAATACGCAATATTATGCCTAGACGTTTCTTCAACACATCTAGTTCATTACCGATATTAGTTAAAAAAAATAATTAAGATGAGATAAATACGTTCTCCCCAATTTCAATTATTATTATTATTATTATTATTATTGAAATTATTTACCCAGGATAGCCTCTTCAGTTCCTATTGGTACTGCTATCAACGAGGGTCCCGCGAAGGGGGTCCTAGCGCATTTAAAGCTCCCATTTAAGCTACGAAAGTCGTGCAAGCACAGCAATCGCTCAACTAGACAACCGCCTAAGATATCAATCCTATTCTCATGCTGAACGCTAAGCAGAAAGGATAGATTCACACTTTTATAGTCTCTGGCATGACTCGGCCGGGGTTTGAACCCAAGACCTCCCGCACTGGAAGCGAACGCTCTACCACAAGGCTATCAGTCTCATGCTTTAGCTTTTTGGTTACTTTTTCGTAAAATTGATTTAAACTAATGTCATTTCTAGCCAAATTAAATTTGCTGCAACTAAGCTACGCATTTAAATTGACACATTCTCTACTTCAAAGTTCAAAGTTCCAAGGGACGAATTCTACATAGAATGTTTCTGTTTCGAATTTTTACCTTGTGAATTGTAAACAAGTATTGTAAGAAAACTAAACCAAACTCTTTCATTTTCTTTATTTTTCTGACTTAGACAAATAATATCAATGAACAAATGAACTCTCGGCCATTGGGCATGCATTGAGTGCTTGGTCAGCACATAGACCTCGGCCGATATTGTATGGTATTCGTCTGGTTTATCTTTTATTATCGCATTAAATGAAACTCTCGTCCAATTAAACGAAATTGAATTTGTTACGAATAAGAATGTAAAAATCGGGAGAAATATTATAAGGGCAATTGGTTATACAAAAACAACTCTTACAATAAGGCAGATTTTGCTGAAATGCAGAAACTTTAGAGGGTACAATCGTTTGTTATGACAAGTATTAGTATACAGCTAGCTGTTTTGACACATAATAAAGAAAGTTACGTTTTAATTGCCCTTCATTTCGAAGCAATTTATGTAATTTATTCTTGAAACAACAACTAAAATATATAGTTGCTCTTTGCTTTACAAAAACACAACGAAACTTATCAACTAGCTATATACTAGAAATTTCACCAATTTATCAATAAAATCAAGCGATTAATATATATTTTATGCTTCTTCTCACTACAATTATGCAAGACACATGCAGTTCCTTTGTCTTAAAGGTTAGCAACAGTTTAAAACAGGAAACCCGCAAGCTGATAGCATAATACGTGCTTTGAAATTATACGTAGTATTACGACCTATAAAAATTCGTGGTCACACCTGCTTAACTATAACTTGGACGATTAACAATAATAAACTTTCAAAGAGTGCGTTAACGGTCGCAAGATTGAAATACCAATCGTGAGAAGTTAGCCATAAACTGCATTGAGTCGCAAAGGGTGGATAGAGTCCGGATTTTGCGGAGGGACGCCGGCCATTACAAGGCTGGGATATTTCCAAGGAATTAATTTTAATAATTTAGTTGGATCACTAACCACAAAATCCACAATGTCCAAACTTACTCATGGAAAAGTCACGGTAAATTAATTATTATTGTTCCCTGGGTTTTGTTTTAATTCCCGCCGTTTTATTGAAAGCAACGAAGGAATTTTAAAAAACTTTATATTTAAGGAATTTAAAACTTATCTCGTAAATCCTGTTTTGATTTTTTACTATTTATGTAATAATCGGCTGAGTCTGAAACGCCCAAATTGGATATGTTTGTTTTCCCTTAGAAAAAACCGAATAAATAATGATTGACTTGTTGCTTTTTTGTTTTCATTTATGAGTGGCTTGACACGTGACAAAAATAGCGCAATCTTATTGGCCGACATTCCCGTAGCATCTGACTTTTGATCGTTATTTCCCTTGTGAATAAAAACAAAGATGAACAAGAAATTGGAGCTGATTTGAAATCGCACGTAACAAAAAAGTAATTTAGCTAACGCGTTCATAAGTCTAACTTGAGTAAAGCGTACCCTCGTACGCAGGGATTTTTTTGTCTTTTTCGGTATAAAAGATAACGACGAAGAATACTTTGGTATTGTTAAGTGTTTTTGGCCAATATGCGGACAGATTATATAAACACAACGTTTAACAAAAGTTATTGGTTTTGGCGGATAGTGTCAATGAATGCGGCTGGTGTCTTGCAGGAGGCAGGGGATGCTTACTCAAGGGCCCGCACCAGATCCCAAGCATCAGTGAATTTCACCAATGCTCATGTTTCCACATTCATTGGTGTTTGTTTCAGTACAGCCGAAATCCATTAGCTTTTCGATCATCCCTGTAAAGGGAAGTTCTCCAGTGGACTCTTATTTTTTGGAGAGAAACCTCCTTTTTCATTAAAATTTCTGTCTTAAAAGGCTAGTTATATCTGCATTGCGATGTAGTTACTCCCATTCTCTAAATATATGCGACCAACAATGTCGGATCTTCATCGGCCAGAAATTTTATGTTTCGCAATAGAAAAAGGAAAGATACTGTTACAAAACTAAAATATACAAGGAAAAGTATCTTGGTAACTACAATAAACGTATAAATAAAAATAATATAGTTACCTCGTTCCTGAATGGAAATTTTGTTTGCCGAATTTGTGGCTCAAATCCAGTGTGAGAAATTTATTTTTATTTTTATGGCGTTCTAAACCACATATTTTATGGAAAAAAGTAAGGGAGAGAAGAGAAAGGGCAGAATAATATATGGGCATGGCAGATTATAAAAGCCTACCTTTTAAACAGTCAGGGTGAACTGATTATTAGCCTGTAAAAGGATAATTAGCCGATGGTAGGAATAGTGCATCTACTTTTGACAAACTGTTAAAGAGATATTGGAGTTTAAAGGAGGCGAACAAAAAGTTATTTTGTGGCAGACATAACATAAATTTTAAGCGAGAGAAAAAAAATATAGAATACGTATACTAAATCCTAAAATCTACTAAGATAACTACTTTAATAACAAATATATAATTATATTTCACAACTAAGTATCTATATATCTTCCGAACAACATTTTTACAGAATTTTCATAGCTGTATGGGGCGAAAATAAGTAGGTTTTGGATGTACTTACCAGTAAACATCAAAAGTAAGATCTTTGACTTGAGATAACCAAAAACATTATACGTACTTTAGTAGTAACAGTATTTTATAACCTTCAGGAACAGAGTCAAAGGAATCTTTTTGACCAATTACCTGATGAAATTGTCCAAATGGTTTTGATGAAATCTACGACACTTGATAATTATGCTTCCGTTAGAAATACGTGTCAACGATTCAAAAATTTAATAGAAGATAAACTGCAGGATATCTTACCGATGGTGCATATCAATTTTCCTGAAAACCTATACAATGCGTTACCCAGAAGATCAAACAGGATCAAGGTAACTGTCAGAAAATTGTCTAAAGCCTTAGGACAAGGTAGCGGTATCATTGACTCGATCAGTAATAGTATCATTAAAAAGAATTGGCGTTCGGCATGGTTACTGATGGAAAAACGTAATCGAAATTGGTTCGTTATATTGCACGTATTTTGGAAAGGCAAAAGAAATACTTCAGCAGCTACAAATGATGACGATGCAGATGAGGTATTTTGGTTACGAAACGAGTTATACTTTCTTAACCCTATTCGGTCCGGGGGGGGGGGGGGGCGGATTCCGCCCCCCCCTGACGGTTTTTTTTTAATAAGTCCTTATTGCTATGTTATATGGCTTTGAAACTTACTGAGTTTTAATATTTATCTATTAGACACCTGCATGCCAAATTTTTAGGTCCCATACCCTTCATAGGCTTTAATATTGGCCATTACTCGAAACTACCCCTAAAAATCTCTATGAAATCCTTATAATGGGGAAAATTAATAACTTCTGTTAGGATTATCCTTAGAACTTGAAACTTGCAACAAGACTTTATTTTATTAAGAAGAATCATTTTGCATAATTTGGACACGTGATTAATCCGATTTCCACATTTTTTCGGAGAAAAAAACGGATTTTCGGGCAATTTTTGGCATTTTTTTATGCGATCCACGTAAAAACCGGAAAATATGTTAAATAACTTTTATTTAGCTTTCAGAAACTTCAAACAGAATGCAAAAATTCGCTCTGGAACAAAAGTAATTAAATTTTAAGTGAATAGTGGCATTTTTAACAAATTTCAAGCTTCTGATGACGTCACATAAAATGTGCTGACGCAAGCAAAAATTTATTGCTGCCATTTTGTTCCTTTTATGACGTACTAAGCGTGCCAAGTTTGATTCAATTTGAACAACCCTATGAAAAGTTATTGAGGGGGGGGGGGGGGCGGTCATAGTATGTTCGAAAAACCCCGGACCGAATAGGGTTAAGGAAGCAGACAGGCTAATTTTACTATCAAAGAATGAATGGCTCACTGACAATATCATGGATGCAGCCCAAAAGTTGATTTGTAAGCAGCTCGGTACACTTGATTCATATCAATCAGTGTTAAATTCTGAAAAACAAACCCAAAATGCGTTTCAGCCTGTATCACAAGAGCATGTTCAGCTTCTCCACGATGGCTCAAATCATTGGTTTCTAACTTTTTGTTCAAACGGAAGAGTTCAAGTGTGCGATAGGCTACGGTCAAAGTTAACTCCCGCATCAAGAAAATCGATTCGTTCACTTTACAAGCATTATGTTCCTGATGGTGGACAACGAATAACTTTCCTGCCTGTTCAAAGACAGCCAGATGGGTTTAACTGTGGTTTATTTGCGATTGCATTTGCTGCCGAGCTTCTTGATGGTCACTCCCCTTCTGAAAGTAGTCAATTTGACGTTGATAAAATGAGAAATCATCTTATTGTATGCTTGGAACAACAAAACCTTTCACCATTTCCAAAGGTTCTCAGTGATTAGACTTTAAAACTTCTTTTCCTTTTTAATTTTTGTTGTTTTTTATTTTCTAGTTTTTGAATTGCCAAGCTTTAACTTATAGCAGTTTTTACTCAAGGCTTTCGATGAAACCTCTGTTAACTTTGCTTGTGATTTTTTACTGTTATTTTTGTTTATCACTGTTACCTAAATACAGTGAGGTTAAATTGCAATTTTGGAAAAAAATAACCACCATGTTATTTTTTATGCCCCTCCATTTTATAACTTTTTTCCAAACCTTTTTAAGATACGTTTTTTTCAAGATTAAGATTTGCTTTATGAAACGTTTTTAGTCGTTAATTTTCTCACTCGAAAAATCATGTTGTGTTTGCTCTCAGTAAAGCTATTATAATTTTACAGTATACGAATATTCTGAATATCAATATTACTGTTATCAGATAGCACTTAGGCATAAACCTTCTTGTTGTGTTGATTGAAAAGAAATCTCATAAACTTCATCATTTTTGACTCAAATCATCGTTATTATTGATACACCCCACGGGAAAAGTAGTCCTTAAAATTGTCCGCGGTAGGTGAAAACTAACATTAAGGATTAATTCCGCTTCGAAAGAAAAACAAAATGCTACTATTTTTATTACAAATTTTTATTCTGATTTTTTATCCCCACTGGTTTTTCATTCAAAAAGAAAAGAATTCAGTTTCTTAACTTTTTTCCTATCTTATCTTGAGGGAAGAAATTTTCGAGGGAAAAAATATTGATTTTTTATCCCCACCGGTTTTTCATTCAAAAAGAAAAGAATTCAGTTTCTTAACTTTTTTCCTATCTTATCTTGAGGGAAGAAATTTTTGAGGGAAAAAATATTCGCGGAATTTAAGTTCGCGGTAATTTTACCCCTTAAATTATCATTTTTAGGCAAAATTAGGCTACACATTTTTTTTATAAGCAACCCCAATTTTGGGCTCAGGGCTGGGGTTGCTAAGGATTTTCTAGATTTCAGCCTTAAAGTCGCGATTTTAAAATGATGAAAGTTTCCAAGATCTCGTAATAAGAGAAAACTACGAGGAAACCGGGTGCTTATAGAGAAAACTCAATATTTTCATTTTTCGGTATACTGTTCAAGGGAGTACAAATTTCCTGCAGGGAGTCATTATTTCTGCGTAAATTTTTACTCCCGGGAGTCATGATTTCCCGGGAAAAGAATACTGGAGGGTAATTATTTTCTAGAAAATTATGAATGGGGAGTTAAAATTTTGGGGAGTATATTTTTACGGTGACACCGGTGTCACCGTAAAAATATACTCCCCTAAAAGTTTACTCCCCAGTAATAATTTACTAGGAAATAAGTACTCCCCAGTACTTATTTCCCGGGATATTGTTACTCCCGGGAGTATCTATTTACCAGAAAATCATTACTCCCCGCAGGAAATTTTTACTCCCCTATCTTAATAAATAAAAAATGACCATTATTTTGCTGATAAAAAGAATTTATTAAGAGAACTTACAGTGGACTACCGAAAGAGTTAAAAATCCGGTGGGGTGGGTCTGGCTTCTCTTTTTCAATTGGACCATTAAAATCATATACAAGCTTTTATAAGAAGCAAGAGTTGTTTAAAGAAATGTCAACACAAAAAGCTTTCAGAATCAAATGATTTTAATTGTTTCTTATAAATGGTTGGTATATATCAGAGATATCTCTATGTATATATGCAGCTGAACTTGACTTTAGAATAATGATTTCAAGATCATTTGATAATCTATTTTCTCACGATAACTACCACCTTACAACGAAAAATGTAATAAAATGAATAGGAAATAAATTTAACAAATACAAAAAAGTACAATCGGTTTTGAGTTTAGAAACAAAATGATTATAGCTAACAAATCACGAGAGAAAAAATTTTTCGGAGCTTGAAATCTTATAAAATCTGGAAAACATGAACTGCTTGAGCTTCAAAATTTATAAATGAAATAAATAATAGATTATTAGAGCTTTAAATAATAGAAAAACAAACTTTTGACCTTGAGCTTAAGAACTTATCGGATAAAGTAAATAATAGTATTTTGTTGTAGATAAAATAAACGTTTGAGTTTAAAAAATGTATCAAACAAAGTTAAAGTACCTGGAGCTTGACACTCTAGAAAAACATAGAAAAGGAACTGTTTAAGATTATAAAATCGATAAAACAAAGTATAAAAATTATGAATAAAGGAACCTCGCGCATTCAAATTTGCAATGGAATGTCTTCATGAGAGTTAGTTTTACTGGGAAAGTTAGTTTTTACTGGGAAGAAAGTACTTCTCCATTCATAAAAGAGTGATTTCAAGGGAGTAATAATTTCCGTGTGGGAGTAATAATTTCCTGGGAAATTACCACTCCTACTGGGGGAGTAATTTTTTTCGGGGAGTAATTATTTACACCGGGTCCTAAAATGCATAAAAAATCCTATTTTTTATTTGTTTTTTGAAAAAAATTTATCTAGCCTTGTAAAAAGGAGGGCTAGCTATTGTTAAAGTTTTTGGTTCCATATCATGTTACTGTTTCGTTGTCTTATCTTGGACCAAGGTAGTGCAATGTGCGCTGCTTAACGACTAACAGTAATACAATAATAACCGATTACCCCGGGCTGTACCGCAAAATATCGCCCGAGGTCTAAGTGCCGACCGAGCTTGCGAGGTCGGTGCAATGACTGAGGTTTATCTAAGGTTTATCTGAGGTTTATCTAAATTTATCTAGCCAAGAATAACATGGGCTTCAACGAATTTAATATTGACTCGGTAACCACAAAACTGAAGGAACGAATCTGAAAATGAGAGGAGAAGTATTTGTTATGATTTCGTCGCCCTGTATTTAGTATTTTTGATAAAACTGGATATCAGATCATCGTCTTTTATGGACAATGTAGCTAGTTAACTAGCCATGTTGAAGAATCATCCAGACGGAATGTTGCTGAATCTGGTTATTTTAACTGTTAAACTTGACATTGTTGTTGTTTCTATCCTATGAAAATGTTTTTATCGATAGATGTATGGTAAGAGTTAGATATATAATCATTTCCAATGCTTCTTAAAACTTGTTTTTCGTGCTTGTTTACATTTTAAGCTACCATTTTTCTTGACGACGGGCAATACCGCAAAATATCGGCCCGTCGTCAAGAGCGCTAAGCCAATCAGAATGCCTAAAAACCCGTATTGCCCGCTTGAAAAATCCAGACGGTTAACAATGATTAATAACACCTTTCAGTGATGGGAATGGTCAATGTTTCTGGGGTAACAAACAACTTTCGACTTTTGCTTTGAATACCTGTTCATTTTGTGAGAAAAAGCGCTTTAGCTGAATGATCAGGTGAGAAGCACTTTAAACGAACTTTATCCATCGTGTTGCAGATTGATGTGACTTACATAAATGACAGAATGATACACAGTCTCTTGAATAAAGCTTTTTCACGGCAATTTAAGGATCGCTGTCGAGAGGCTGATAACAAATGTTGCATGTTGTAGTATTTCTTAAACAGAATTGAAACATGGTTGTCGCATAACCTGTTGTTAAACAGATTCCAAAATTGCCTTTTGATGTCACAATAGCTGTTCTGAGTGCCTTGAGGAAAGCAGATCGATTGTACTATTGAAAAAGGACAAATGACGAAAAATAGGTGCACACGTAAAAGCAATTGATGACAGTGAAGAACGACCTCCAGGAAAGTTGCAACGTAGAAATCCTTGAGTGCGTTTAAGCATTGTAAGGTCAAATTCATACCTTTAAAATAAACTGCAATGATTTGTATATATGACAAATAGGGTATCATGATTTTCCCAAACGAATTTTTCCCTTTTATTTTTTAAAATCGGAGTCCTGCTTCGTCTACTTGTACTTAACACTGATGTGTTCTTGCAACCTCGTGAGTCACGCAGAAGCAATTGATATTGATTTTTGAGACATTCAAAATGGAATTCTAGCTTTCTTATTTTTGGTAGATGGCATTGCGAAACTGATGAATAAAAACTCACTGTAGAGAGTTCTGCTTTTTATTCTAACCTAATGGCTGCACTTATGGATACTGCCTAAATTTCTTATTACCCTTAAAAGAGGATTTATCCATCACCAAAAGGCCCGCTAATAGTTTGGTGTGTAATTTTTCTACTGCCTTCCTATCAGACATCGAACCATCCATTGGATGACACAAGAATTTTCATATAATGGATCTCCCTTTAGCGCTAACAAGATTGTGGGATTTATGAACTCGGAATTCTATCGCAATACACTTTAGTACTTTGGTACAGACCATAAGAATGAAATGGGTTCAATAATTAGTAGAAGATCCCTAAAAGTTAAAAGTGCTTCGATTGACAAAATGTTTTAAACATAGCGTTTTAGCTTGTTTCTGAGTGTTTTTAGTAAGAATTTTTGAGCGTTTTTGGACGTTAATATATACGTTTCACTAACAATAAACATCTTCTTTTTTGCAGGGACGATCATTGGAAATTAGCCTGTCGTAAATAAGACGTCAATCTAATGCATTGACGTCGTGCAGTAACGTCGGAAAGGTTAACAAGTAAGACATAACTTTTTTCGCTACATCGAAGAAAAGTGAACACATCCACCTTGTCTGTACAGTCAGACACACGTCTATTAATTACAGTATTTTTTAACTGCGAGAACTCACGTTCTTTCTAACTTGGCACGACTGCTTAAATTAAGCGATAATCGCACCCGGTGTGCTAATGTTTTATTCATATTAAACACGAATAGGCAGTTTCACTGCTGCACTTTTTTACTCTGCTCTCTATATCCTGCCTTGGAGGTATGTAGCAGCTTTTCCATTGTTCCGTCTATGTTTGTGACGTATTGTTTTTCTCGCCTCTCTTTTCCGGCTACGCCACAGTGTTTCTATTCCTTTTTATTTGCAATAACTTATTTATCTAATTAATTTATTTTGTAAATAAAATACTTTACTCTTTACCAACTCTGTAAATTATTTAACTAACAATCTGTACCTTGAGTTTAGAAATTATCATAAGAATATGTGTTTAAGCATTCGTGACCATCAATGAATATTAACCGATGTAGGCCTGAAACCGAAATATAAATCTCTTCTGCTTCATTTTGTGTTCAAAAATTATTATGGTACATATCCGTTTTATTGGGTTTCCTTTGGCGTATATATTTGTTATATGAAAGAAGCTAAAAAAAAATTAGTAGAGAAATGCAATCTTCTTATTGTTATTATCTGACCAACTCTGTCGAGCGGTTTTCCCCAGAAAATTTGTTTCCATTTAACGTTGCTTTAAGTTGCAAGACTACTACCACTTTGAAAAAATAAACATATAACTTGAGGAGCACAAAACGCATGTAATCTGACTCGCATTTCCTCTCAAGAAATCATGTAAGTTTTTGTCCGAAGTTGCTCTCTAATACATAGGGTAATCATGTAACCTGAATGCAAATTTGGGCATTTTCCGTCCTATTCTACCGTAATGTCGCAATTTTAAAGCAACTAACAAAACTTTTAAGGAACACTGTGAAACACTTAAGAAATTTAACACTAGCAAACTTCAGCACAAAGTGAGGTAACTAAACTTGACTATAAGCGTATCATCTTAATCATCAACTTCTTTGACTAATGTTGACTCCCCTTTGTCATAAAATATTACATCATAACATATGATCTTTGTAGAAGTTTCTGTACGTCACGAGAAAACAATCAGAATTGTGCCCTTATCAGCTTATTAAGTTAATTCCTAGCCATAATCAAAGGTTTAAACAAATTTAAATCTTTTTTTCTGCATTTAATTTTCGTTATTAATTCAAACGTTTTAGCATTGACTCATTTCTTAGAACACGAGATTTATGAATAGATAAATTAAATAAAAAGGATACGTAACTTTGTTTTTTATTTGAACACCAACTAGTTTTGTATAAAAGCAGATAAACACGAAGTCTATAAAATTATTTTTTGTTAGAACTTCTGAAGCTGATTAATATTTAGGTTTTGAAGGTTGATTAAAACATTCTGATTGGACAAAAAGAAAGACAGGTAAGCCAATTGCAATCGTGACATCTCCAATACTTTGATGATAAAATTTGATGTCATAACATCTTACCTTGAAGTGTTTTCAGTAACATTGGTATCGTAAAGTTGAAAGTTACTTAGAAGCATTTGTGTCTCACTTTACGTCATAACAAATATTAATTTCGAGAAAAGAAATACAAAAATAAAAGAAGAAAGATTCCATCCCAACGGTTGGCTCTTCCTTCCCTCTAACTGTAACTATGTTATATTACCGCCAGAGATACGTATGGCATTGCTCTAACTTGCTTTCGTGCCACACAAGCCGTTTATAAGTAATTTTAACACTAGCACCCTGATAAACACTATATAAAGCAATTGGAACAAAAAGAGGTTTTCTGCCCTAAATTAGTCACGAAAGGATAGGATTGTAAAGGTCCTCATGTGTATAGTACATCGTTGTGTGTAGTACATTTAATTTTTTAAGTGATTAAGTGATTATAAAAAAATCAGTATTAACTCGAGTATTTAATATTTAGAGTACTTCATCTTTCTATTTCAGGCTTTTCAATGTAAACGTTAAACGTGTCACAATCTTAACCGATTAAAGGTCGTTTCAATAAGGTTGATTGCATTCCTTACTAGAAAGACATTTTTTATATTGTTTTCCTAAAAAAAAATAATCCCTTTAATTACTTTATATAGAAAAAATAATATAAAATATATGGACAACAATAAAACTTAATTGAAAAATAAGAAATAGTACCTCATCTTTCTATTTCAGGCTTTTTGATGTAAACGTTAAGTGTGTCACAATCTTAACCGATTAAAGATCTTGTCTTTGAAGAGTGACGACTCCATTTATTACCCCAGTCAAAATAAAAGCGAAAAACAAAATAAAAATTACGCCAGCAAGGGGGTTTGACTGTACCAGGTCCTATCTTTGGAGAGTGATGACTCCACTTATTACCCAAATCGAAAAAAACAACCAAAAACCAAATAAAAATTATGTCAGCAAGGGACTGCACTGGTCTTATCTTTGGAGAGTGACGACTCCACTTCTTACCCCAGTCACACAAGATTGTACAGAGTAGGGCAGATGAAAAGTAATGGATGAAAGAAATGTCTAGTTCCTGCTGAAGACTGTTCGCAGACCTCTTTTGAGGTGACTCAGCTAGACATTTTGGGTACCTCGGTTCAGGAATATGAGTCGAAACCCTTGTACCCTTTACAGAAGTCCTGCCCTACTCTCTCTGTTTGTTTGTTCAATTTTTGTGCCAATTATTTCCTTGGAAAAAGGAAGAATTGTGTTCTTTTATATGAGCATATTCTTTAGAGGAGCAAAACCTCTAGAATTTATATTTTAAGACTTAACTGGTCGAGTTTATCATTGTGCGTGCACTTTGTAACTTTCATTCTTATTCTTGATTGCATTCTTTACTAGAAAGACATTTTTTATATTGTTTTCCTAAAAAAAATAATCCCTTCAATTACTTTATATAGAAAAAATAGTATAAAATATATGGACAACAATAAAACTTAATTGAAAGATAAGAAAAATAAGAAATAGCCTGTCAGTTTCATATTTTTTTAATGGAAAATTAGATTAACCATATAAGGATTTAATCAATTATGCTATATGAA